>CM052809.1:103220458-103264140 GCA_028533885.1 Nasua narica
CCGGCTCCACCTTTGGTTAGGTCAAAGTCAGCCTCATTGTTAAGTCTCTACTTTATCATCCTGCGCCTGCTCAGCATTTGGCATAAGCTTCTCCTCAGGAAAGAATGTGAACTGTTTTTTTCTTAGCTCCCTCAGGAGGACTAGCAGAGTTTTATTCTATTCCATGCATTCTTAGTGGGGTTAATATCACCCACCAGGGGACAAAAATTGGTCCTTATAGAGAAAAAAATGCATATAATTTAAGGTTATGTAAAATCTTAGCTATTAGATAATGGTTTGTAGCCCTCCAAAGGGTCACAGTACATAAACAGACATGCTGTGTTTCTGTGCTATTAAAATTTCACAGGGGAGAGGGAGGAGCATTAGGTGAAAAATGTCTCAAAAGACTTCTTGGGGTGAGCGGCACAGTGCAATAATAAAATGGGTGGGAAAGACTGCTCTAGTTGGCTTCATGAATTGCTCTCCTGGAGCCCCACGGACACGGCCTTATTGGGGGGATTCCAGCAACAACTAGGCTTGGAGTCTGAGAAGCTTCCCTAGGGGGCAGTGATCTCTCAGGGATGAGATGGACCACAGAGTGGGGCAGATGAAGCTTGGGGCAAGGAAGGTAAGGAGGCGGGGGGACTTGGAGTGTTGCCCGTCCTGGAATGGCATGGCGCAGGGCCTGGAGCCGAACCTGCGTGATTGCAGGACGCAGAGGACTCGGTGCGGCTGCTGTGTAGATTACAAAGCATGAAGTGGGAACGTGAGGCTGAGGGGTGAGCAGGAACCAGATTGTGGGGAGCCTCGTGTGTCATTTTTGTTGGGACAACCGAACATTGCCAAAGCTGTCTGAATTTTTACCGGTTGCTCTAGGAGTAAACCAGAATCCTATTTGAAAGTAAACATTATTTATCTCTTCAAAATCAAGATTTTTGTGAAAGATTTTTGCTGAAGACTTTTGTTTTGTCTTTCCAAATTAAAGTTTAGGTTCTATTCTGGAATATTGGCGTTACCTTCATGAAGACCCAAATCAGTGCCTTTTTAACTTTTTACTTTTCTGACTAGACCCACAATAAGAAATTTGGTTAGCGTCGCCACCCAGTGAGCAAACACACGCACATTCTAGGCACGAAACACTTAGCTTTACTACATGTGATCCACACTGATGGTCTCGAGTCCGTTCCACTGAGCTTAACAGTGAGCCTTGCGACTCACCAAGTTTATTTCACAACCCCCAAATTGGTCACAGCCCACAGTTTGGAAAGCCGTTAACATTTTACGTGATTAAGCAAGGTAGTGTACCATCTTTGTGGAGTGAATTACTTCTCTGCAGAGAGGTTGTGATGCTCTAAACCGGTTTTCCTTCCCAGGCGGAGGCCATGGTGAGACATTAAGACATTAAGTAACGTGGAAGCGTGCAACAAGGCCAAACAGCACAACTTCCCTCAAATGCTGATGAGGTTAAGGAAGACAAGAATGGGAGCATAGATTTAGCAGCAGGGGTGTCTTTGATTTAACTAACGGGGAGAGTCAGAGGCAAGGCAGAGGCAGAAGTTAAACTGCAGCGGGAGGGGGAGTGAATATCGCATACAGACTACAGTTTAAAGGAGCCAGGTGGGTGGGGATGGAAAGAATTCCCTAGAGCCTGACATAAGGTCTGAAAGGCTTGTTTGGTTTTAATTAGATGCTTTTAAGAAAATTGACCATTAGTCTGATGGAAAGGAGAGAACTGGTTAGCAAGTGTTTCTGAGGGGGGCGTGGCTGATAGAGCTGAGAACTGGATGGCCCATATCCTGATTTAAACATTTCTTTTAATTTTTTTTTTATTTATTTGAGAGAGAGAATGAGTGAGAGAGCACAAACAGGGTGGGACAGAGGCAGAGGGAGAGGGAAGCAGACTCCCCACTGAGCGGGGAGCCCGATGTGGGGCTCGATCCCAGGACCCTGGGACCATGACCTGAGCCGAAGGCAGACACTCAACTGACTGAGCCACTCAGGTGCCCCTAAACATTTCTTTTAAAAGAATTTTCCTTCTGTCATCCCGAAGTCATGAATAAGGTTTTGTTCCACATTAGAGCCTGATGTCAACTAGGCTTTGGGGGAATTAAGAAAGACACTGTACACATGCTTTGGGTAAACCAGACTCAAGGGCCTCTGCTGCCCAGAGAAGCAGTCATGAAGTGACCACAGACCGTAGCAGCGTCTGGAAGGAGGTACAGCGACAGCCAGGTTGCAACATGCCCACTTGCCCACAGGGACCCCAAGATATCTCAAGGGAGTTTTGACCGGACCTCACTGCAATCTGTAGACTGGAGTCAGCTCTGCGATGTCAGCCTTCCGGCTGTTAAGGGTTATACTGGACAGGAGCTGTGATAAGCACAAACACATCTGAACAGGGTCTGAGAGGCTGGAGAATGCAGTCTTCCTAAGACACTGATCGGATCCCAGGGTCCTTCCTCTGGTCAAGTACCTGGGGTGATTCCAGGCTCTCATACGAAAACTGGTGCCATTATACAATCTGATCAATTCTGTCTAAACCTACATTTATCGAATTTCCTCCATCATGTATTCCAAACCCTTTGGTCTGGGATTCAAGGCCTCCACCAGTAGGACAAAATAAAAACATAAATAAATAAGTAGGGAGGGTTGCTCTCGTGGTCCCTATCCTCTAGACTAACTGCTCTGCTGTCCTCGAAACAGTCCTTCTGCTTCGCCTCCTGTCCCCACCCCCGCCCCCTGCCCTGTGCTCTTTCTTTCAACCGAGACGCTATAATAATATAATAATGGGATGCTGAATAATGGCCCTGCAGAAGATGTCCATGTCTTATTCCCTGGAATCTGTAAATGTTCCCTTACTTGGTAAAGATGTTATAGATGTGATTAAATTAAGGGTGTTGATATGAGGAGATTATCCTGGGGCCCAAATGCCACCACAGATGCCTTTGTAAGAGAGAGCAGAGAGAGATTTCACATACGTGCGCGCGCGCGCGCGCACACACACACACACACACACACACACACAGGGGCGGCAGAGCACAGAGACGATGGAGCTGAGAGACATTGCAGATGCTGGTCTTGGAGATTAGAGTGATGGGGTCACAAGCCAAGGAAGACCAGCTGCCACTAGACACTGGAAGAGGTAAGGAATGGATTCTCCCCCGGAGCCTCCGGAGGGGGGCAGCCCTGCCATTGGACTGCTGGCCTCCGGGACTGGGGGAAGATAAACACCTATTGGTAAACTAGGCGGTTCGCAGTAATTTGTTACAACAGTCACAGGAAACTGTACAGATGCCCTCCAAACTTCATCTCACCGCTGATGCTCTGATGGCCTTCCTTTAAGGGTCTTTAAGAAGTCTTCCTTCCTTCCTTCCTTTTCCCTACAAAGTGCCCATGTATCTTTAGCTGAAAATGATTGTCCTGTACTTGCTGGCGATGAGGTTTACCTGGAACCTTAGTTCTAAAGCTAGGTGCTATGCTAGGAATCACAGGACATAGAGCAGGTGTTCAAGAACTAGCGAAGGAGAAAGCTTTGAAAGATTCTACTCGTGTGCCTGGGTGGCTCAGTTGGTTAAGCAACTGCCTTCGGCTCAGGTCATGATCCTGGAGTCCCGAGATCGAGTCCCACATCGGGCTCCCAGCTCCATGGGGAGTCCGCTTCTCACTCTGACCTTCTCCCTTCTCATGCTCTCTCACTCTCTCTCTTTCCTAATAAATAAATAAATAAAGTCTTCAAATAAAAAAAATAAAGATTCTATTCATTTAGTTGTGCTCTTAACCTTTCAGGTCCCCCAGTCTGAAGAGACCACTTCCGGCTCCCAGTGAGGGTGTTACCATCCTAGAATCAGGTTCATCTGGTGCTGCTCAGGAATGGACATGTCAGGGGCAGGAATTCACATCCAGAATGAACTCCCACTACGTTTACTCCGCCTTCCCCAGGTCCTTCTTTCTGGGTTCACCAAGGCACCCACTCTGAGGCTTATCCCTGCTCGTGCTCCTGAGCCCCCTGTAACCAAGGTAGATGACTCATTAACTGCCTCCCGTCACTGTTACAGTGAAGCCAGCCTCCCCAGACCCTGTGGCACAGCCGCACAACTGGGTATCTGCCTGCCCTCTTGAGTCTCCAGCCAGATTCCAAATCATAGCCCTTCCTACTCTTGGAGTTAGCCCAGTTTGTAAAGCTGAACATTCCTCCAAAATGGCCAAGATATTCTCCTCTTGTTGCTATCTTCCTGCCAACTTCCACAGTCCTCCTTGAGGCCTGGATCCTGTCCTGAATCTTAACCCATGGCTGGGGCCAGGGTACCCCTCGAGAGCCCACCTGTTCTTTCTGTAGGCCCCGATCCTAGTTTCTATGTCCTCCACCTGCTAGCCAGGATCCTGCCAGACTGTCTGCCTTCTGAGTTAAAACAACACCTGGGATCGTGACCTGACATGGTATGTAACCGTTGCTCAAGCAGCTATGCCCTTGGACTTAGTGGAACCTGCAGTGTAGCCAGTGAGGGCAGACCGGTAGCCTACCCACCCCACCTCATCCTCCTTTTCCTGACATTGATTTTTTGAGCACCAGTAGACCTTGATCTTGAACCGAGTATCTGTCCTTGGACCCATCTCATCTCTTACAGATCTACTATTCATGGTGATTAAGAACATGGAATAAGGGTACATCCTTTGGCATGTTACTTTACCTGAGTATATGGCAATTTCTTCATCCTTACTATGGGTATAATAACAAAACATTCATCCCAGGGATGTTGGGAAGATTGGATTTGATTCTGGCCATAAAGCATTTTCTCTATAAGGCATTGTGCTAACTGATTAATAAATAAAAGTGTTTCTAGTTGCCTCTCTAGATCCATAAGGCACTTGAAAAGTTATTTGTTGTCTATCAAAAACTTCAATCTTTTTTCTCTGCTAATCTTGAGAATCCTCATGAAATAACATACAATTCCAGTTTTCTAGAACAATATAGCTTACCGAAATCCAGATGGTATTTAAATAAAATAAAATAAATTATGAACTCCTGGACACAGAAGAGTGCTTTTGAGTGTCACTGAGTGTTTGGTGCAAGATTTTACCTCCCAAATAGGACATATTCCTCCAAAATGGCCCATATTAACATCCCCATTTAAAGAGACAGTTTCTAAGATATCAGAAGCTCCTTTAAGTTGCTAAGCAAAAAAAAAGGTAGGGGGAGGCATGACATTAGGTTCAGACTTGAAAGCAGCAGAGATCTCAGGATCTGTACTGAGCTGTAAAACTAAATCCAGATGTCATGTGACTTGGTGGTCTGAATGTGAAGCCAAGAGGGGTTTCATATTTTTATGTGATAACTGCCCTCTGGTGGGAGAGACTAGAATTACACTGACAAGAGACTAGTATCTGAAATTCTAAATGAGCAATTCTTATTCCTCTTGTCTTTTGACTTCGTATTCCAAATAAAAGCCCTCACACACTAAGCCCATTTCACAATTTGGTCAAAACTTTGCAGCTTTTAGGTCATCCTTATTGGTAGAGGGGGGCAGGATGAAGATTGGGAAATTTTTGAAGAATAAGTGTTTAATCCTTGCTTTCTGATTGAAAACTACCAAGTATTGGGGCGCCTGGGTGGCTCAGTCGTTAAGTGTCTGCCTTCAGCTCAAGTCATGATCCCAGGGTTCTGGGATCGAGCCCCACATTGGGCTCCCTGCTCAGCAGGAAGCCTGCTTCTCCCTCTCCCACTCCCCCTGCTTGTATTTCCTCTCTCGCTATCTCACTCTCTCTGTCAAATAAATAAATTAAAGAAAAGAAAAGAAGAGAAAAGAAAACTACCAAGCGTAAACTATGCTGGTTCTGCATAAATATACCTAAAAAGGCATTATAGTAATGTGAGTAAAGGAAGGAACGGTTTTTAGGGATATAAAGAAAGACCTGTATTGAATCCTCACTCTGCTCTTTATTTTCTGCTTGTTCTGGAGCAAATAATTCTTTCTTTCTTTCTTTCTTTCTTTCTTTCTTTCTTTCTTTCTTTCTTTCTTTCTTTCGTCAATGTACAATACATCATTCGTTTTTGATGCAGTGTTCCAAGACTCAATGTGTACATATACCACCCAGCGCTCCCTGCAACACATGTCCTCCTTAATACCCACCACCAGCCTCACCCATCTCCCCACCTCCCTCCCCGCTAAAATCCTGTTTGTTTCTCAGAGTCCATAGTCTCTCACAGTTCATCTCCCCCTCCGATTCTCCTGCCCCCCTTCACTTTTCCTTTCCTTCTCCTAATGTCTTCCATGTTGTTCCTTATGCTCCACAAGTGAGTGAAACCGTATGATAATTGACTTTCTCTGCTAAGTCACGACATTTCTAAGGCTTAATTTTTTCTTAGCCAGGAAAATGGGAAAAATACCTTTTAAGGTTATTTTGAGGAGTAGAAGAGATATCACTTAGAATAGAACCCCACACACAAGAAGGGTTCACTAAATGTTAGATGTATTATTGGTAACACACAGGAGGAATGAAGCTCTTTGAGGGGAAAGCTGACCCATTTCGCCGAGTAGCAGCTATTTTGCAAAGAATAGCATGTAGCATTGCCCATATTTCTTTAAACATTAATCAAGGTCTTGGCAAATACAAAATGTTACTGGGTAACTCTACAAGTCACTAATTCTGTACCGACAAGGTTCAGACCAAGCCAGACCCCAGGAGGAATATACTAATGCTTCCCTGTCATACCAGGGCTGTCTTTATCAACTGTGATCAAATGATTTTTTCCCCCTTTTCCATAATTTGCTTTTTTTTTAAAAAAAGATTTTTATTTATTTGACAAAGAGAGAGATCACAAGTAGGCAGAGAGGCAGACAGAGAGAGGGGGAACCAGGCTCCCCGCTGAGCAGAGAGCCCGATGCGGGGCTTGATCCCAGGACCCTGAGATCATGACCTGAGCCGAAGACAGAGGCTTTAACCCACTGAGCCACCCAGGCGCCCCACCACAATTTGCTTTTAAGCCCTTTGGTGGTATTAACATTACTTTTTAGTTGCTGAGATACTAAGCTTGAGAAACTCGAGGCTGCTTTTTTAACCTGAGGGAAATTCCTGAGAAATCTTTACCCTGGCTTGCTCACAAATGGTTCTTGGGGGTTTGTGAGTGATTTCTTCCACAACATAGTTTAACTGAAAGGCCAGATAAGGATGTCAAGTTAAATAAAATGCAGGATTGGAGATAGTAGGGCGGAAACAGTGTGATAGACCAGCAGTCAGAGGCAGAAATACCTAGGATCCTAACTCGCTTAGTAACACCAGGCAGATCATTATAACCTCCATGAACCTCATTTTCAGCTGGAAAGGGGAACAAGGGACTGGATTAAATTTATAAGGTGTCATTCAAGTTAAAAAAAATGGAGAAGAAAGGAAAAAGAAAAAAGAAAAGACTTGGGTATTATGCTGATTATATACAGCCTGCCAGAGGGCTTTCTGAAACTTGACCATTTTCCTCCTTGTGCACCCCCACTTCTCAACCCCAGCAACTCCCTCCCTGTCCATTTCATGGTACCATCCAGAGTTGCCTTATCTCCAGCACTGAAGGCTGGCAAAGGGGCAGGTGCCTCAGAAGCACATTTTGT
Source organism: Nasua narica (assembly GCA_028533885.1). Classification (NCBI taxonomy): domain Eukaryota; kingdom Metazoa; phylum Chordata; class Mammalia; order Carnivora; family Procyonidae; genus Nasua; species Nasua narica. Next base: position 103,228,036 of record CM052809.1, read on the forward strand.
ATCTGAGGGCCCTGCCATCAGATAGGAGAGTTGGTTAATAGGTGTCCTCATACTGTTGTAAAAGAGATCCCCATGCTTCTACACTGTTCGCCCACACTCTTGGAAGACCTGCCTTGCATGCCCCCTTCTCTGGGTGCTTGATCCAATGGCACCCATGGCTGGGCAGCTGCCATGTGGCCTTATCCCCCATCCAAGTGACTGGACCCAAGGTGGACTACTGACCGGAGCTGAGCCAACTGTGTTCTCTTGGGGATATGGAATTGAGATTCTGAGACATTAGGACCTCCTTGACCCTTGGACTGAAGTGTGCACAGAGTTGAAGTGGCCATTTCCTTCCATGAGAGGGCCAAGGCAGAGAAGGTCCATCTGTATGTCTGCCTCACTCTTTTTCACAGTAGGAAATAGCAGAAATGAGAATGCACACAGCCTCAGAGAATAGTTGCTTTGGAGTTAGGAATTCTATAGAAACAACAAAAAAAAAATGGCTAAGAACCAATTCCCAAGCTACTTTGTACCCTTGTGCTCTGTGAAACATTTGTATCATTTGGATAAAATTGGCTTCAGTTCCAAAGCTAGTATGACTAGGTTTCTGTTAGCCTTTAAAAAGCAAATACTTACTAGCAAAAGAGCTTTGAGGAATTTATTCTGGGGCTCAAGGCCCCAATGAGTCCATGACTTGAAGGACTAACTCCAAGAGAGAGTACTTCAGACAAATGCAAGCTATTAGAGACATATTTGGGAGCAGAAGAATCTTCTTGGGGTCCCTCAAATTTGTAAGCAACTTCCTGGGCCATCTCTCTGGCCTTGGTGGGAATTCTACAGGAATATACTTGGCTAAGCTGTCTATATCGTTTGCAAAGCAGAGCATAACCAAGATCTTAGATCTCATAGATGGAAAAAATAATTAAAACTTAAGGTGATATGCATTAGGTTAATGATCACAGGAGGACCTAGAGAGACCACTAAGAAACTGGGTATGTGGGTTGTGTCCACGTGTGGAACCCATGCTTAGTCCTTTAATTGTAATAACCAATGGGATTAATGAAAATTTGTATTGGAAATTTACCACCTACAAGAATTCATCGGTAATAATCAAAGGGTAGGACAGACCCCAGTGGTTTGTATTAGCAGGCAGGAGATATATTCAGACGGGAGTCCTCATAGTGAACTCTTCTGATGATGTCTTTTTCTTAAGTCCCAAAGCAAAATGCACCATCTCATAGCAAATTCATGGGCTTCGTGGACTGAAGGATGCAAAATCAGCAGGCCTGTCTCCTTGCGCACTGTGTCATGTCAGCACTCTAGCACAGAGTAAACACTCCCGTGTTCATTTCTTCTACAAAACATTAACTTTACCATTACCATGCCACCGTGTAGCCCTGCAACAATCTAGCCATCTCTTAAGCACCTCCTTGTGATAACATCTTGGTAGTTGCAGCATGTGCTTTTATGAACCGCATTATATTCATTTCTCACAGCACTGTACAATACTTCTGCCAGCCCCTGAAAGATGTACTTTTATACTCTACTACCTTCAAGACTGTACTCCCATAGCCTGCTTACACATCCATCACCTGAATCTCCTTCTCCTTCCTACCCTTCCCGCAAACACACACATCACACTTGACCTTTACTCGCTGAAACGTTCCCCCGGATTTCAAAACACCGTTCCTAATTCAGGTCATTGCACTAGGTGTGTCAGCTGGGTTCCCAGCAGGAAGCGTGTCATCTGCAAGCTGAGTAATTTTAGGAGAGTTCAAAAAATGGGCTACTGCAGAGGTGGGCAGAAGTGGGGAGAGGCAGAGATAATGCGATGCCCCTAGGACTAGCAAGAGCGGGAAGTCATTATAAGCATTAGGTCTGGAGAAGCCAAGGGAGGAGGCAGCTGGTAGGTGAGAGTGAGAGCTGTAGACAGGTCAGCTAACAGGAGGGAGGCCCTTACTAGAGACACATAGGCAGACTACTGTGACCTGGGAGGGGAGGAGCTGGGAGAAGAAATACCTAACCTCACCTCCCAAACTCTACCGCATTGCCTCGCATTGGCCAACCCTCTCAGGAAGCCAGAGGCAAGGGGCCCATTGACGGAATTCATGTGGTCAGTCTCCCTGAGCGCAGAGCAGGGGAGAGTGGCTCTGGAGGGCAATGAAGGAAATTCAGCAGGTATTCACGGTGATAAGGCTTTGCCCACTACCACAATGCTCAGCAATAATAAGTCAACAACACACTCAAGCTGGGACCCATGTGTTCCCAGGAAGCCAACCCTAATGTGGGCTTTAGCATTCAGGAGGATACGTTCAGGGTCAGCACCTGTGGTTCAAGACCTCTGAGCATCAACACCCATGGGAAAGAAGGGCCTGCAATCTATCTCGTTGTTCCTTTGTCACAGTGGCCCAAGGTCTCAACCAGAGAAGCTTCAGCTTTGATTCCCAATAACGGAGTATATTTGCCTTGGCCCTTTCTTATCAGTTTATGAATATCCACATTTTCCCTAATTTCCAGCACAAATGGACTAGAGTATGCAGAGCATGTATGATATCAACCCCTGGAAGGCAAAAAAATGATTTTTGTTGGGTGGGGGAGGGTGAAAAAGTCTTAGCTATTACTGTGGTCTGTGGCCCTTCAAAGGGCCATAGCACACAAACAGATGTGCAGTGTATCTGCCATAGTAAAACTCCATGAAGTGGGGAATGCGAGGAACAGAATTAGGGGGAAATACATCGGAAAAGGCACACATCACCACTGGAAAGTTACAGTAAAGCTGCAGAGCCCTCCACAGTGACCCAGCAGGCACAAGCAACACTTCCAACCCCAGCCTCTAGCATCATCTGTAGGACTTCCTAGGGGCCTAGGTAATAAAGCTTTCCTCTGTTTTACTCCCTTGAATAAGAGCATATATGGCCAAGCCAGAACCCACAACTCTGTAGCCAATGTGAAGGGGCTAAAACTGGCCAAATCTATCACATGATCCCATTGATTCATGAACTCTTGCTCTGTGACACAGACATCTGATACTTTCCATGACCCAAACTTGAAATAAGCCATTACCCTAAGAGCCCGTCTTTAATGGAGTAACAGTATTAAGAGATCTGGGCCTGGGGATAAGGGTACTCATCATCCCCAGGCCATTTCTATAGTCTGTGCTGGAATATGCATAAACTAGTTTTAGAACGTTTTCCTCATCCTGAAAGAAAACCTTGTACCCATCAACAGTCACTCCCCATTCCTCCACTATCACTCTAGATAAATTTTTATTTCAGTGTTGCATTGTTTAGATTTGTTGAATGTGGCATGCAAGAACACAGCCTAGTTTTAGGAGAAGTTTCTTTCGGGGCACATTCTGGAGTGCCATATAAGAGATCACAAGCACTCTCATTCCTACCCAGGATCATTTTCACTCTCTGCTCTACCCCACTCCAGAAGAAAGTCCTCTTTTGGAATAAGAGACAAGCAGGAGGTAAATCTCTTAGGTGTATCTTCCTAGCCCACCACCCCTGGCTTCCCAATGGCACCAGTGGGCCCTCAGGAGCCATTTTATACATGAAACCATGCCCTGGCCCATAGTTGATGGATCCAGATTTGGACATACAACCCAGCTAGGCCAGAGCCCTTCCTTGATAATTTGGAGAATCTGAGGAGGGTAGATGATCATAGAGAAGAGGATAAGATAGAAGGGAATGGGGATTTTTGTCAGTTTTCCAGTACTCAGACTGGTTCCATTTGTGGTGGACAGAATTTTAAAATGGTTCCTAAAATTGCTGTTCCTGGCATCTACCTATATAACCCTTCTTCCTTGAGAAGGACTCATGAATATGAGATACGTCTCCTGTGATTTATTTTGTTATATAGCAAAAGGCATTGTACAGATGTAATTAAGGCCCTAAATCAGTTTATTTTGAGTTAAAAGGGACATTATTTCTGGTGGGCCTGGCTTAATTGGGTGAAAAAGCCTTAAAAACAACAGGGAAATGCTCCTACTGGCTCATGAAGAAAGCAAACATCGCACTTTGAACTTCCCATAGGGAGAGGTGGCCTCTGGGAGCCGAGAGCTCGATCCTACAACTATAAAGAACTGAATTCTGCCCAACAAACAACCACATGAAGATGGCGGGAGGCTCTGAGCTTTAAATGAGAGCCCCAGCTGACTTACTGATTGTAGCCCGTGAGCCTCAGCTCATCTGAAACCAGATTCTTGACCCACAGAAACTGTGAGGGGATAAACTTGTATTGTTCGGGCCATTAAGGTTGTGGCAGTTAGTTACACGGCATCAGATAACCAATACACCATTAGGGTATTATTGGGTTTAAAAACAAAACACCTTGGCACTTTCATAAATCCTGACTTTCTGCTTGAGTTAGTTAACAATGCCTTATTTTCTCTCAACCAGAGAGTCCTAATATACTTCTAGTTCCTTACTTGGGCTCCTCCAGAGAAACAGAACTCAAGGCAGATTATCTATGTACCATTTATAGTATCTGGGTAGTACAGATACACATACACATACATTTGTATGAATACAAACACGAATGTAACGGAGTCTTCAAAGGGCCATCCCGCCATTCTGCTAAGCCATGTGCTTCAGGATAAGCAGTGAATGCCCCGCGAATGGGCCCATTGCTGCGCTGCTCTTGCTGCGAAGTGAGTTCTTCGATGAGAAGTAATGCTGTGTGGAATATAATGGTGGGTAAGGCGCTGTATGAACCCGTGGATGGTAGTTTCAGCAAAATCGCTGCACGCAGGGAAGGCCAATCTGTTTTCAGAGTGTGTGTTCCAGGGAGAACTAATGCTGCCCCTTCCGTGATGGAAATGGTCTGACATAATCACACTGCTGTCGGTGGGAAATGCTGCCGTATCAGGGTTTTGGTGTTGGTCTCTGCTGGGTCCCATCCACTTGATACTAAAATCCTCTTCTCTGAGGTCACCCTCTGTGAGCATTCACACGGGACATAGTGTCATAGTGTTTGCCCATTCAGAGAAGTCTATCTTCATACCTCTATCCAAGGGTTCTTTGTCACTAATTTTCCAATCATGGCTCTTCCAAGTCCCTGACCATCCAACCAAACTATTAGCCAGACCTCATGAATCAGTCTATAATTACATATCTGGCCATTTCTTCTTTTAAGCAAAGAGGACAGCTAGACATATTGCCTGAAGTTTTGCCCACTGGGAGGATCTCCCTTCACCACTATCCTTCAGGGATATCCCAGGGAGGGGCCTTAGTGCTTCTGCTATTCACTTTTGGGTGGTGTCTGCACGTCATGCAGAACTATCTATATCTATAATCCATTCTTCTCCTCTTCTGTCAACTGTCAATGGGAACTTCCGCATGAGGCAGGCTGGGAGAGAGAAGGAAGTACAGCAGGAGTGCGGACCGTGGGCGCGTGGGCCACTTCTTCATGTGCCTTTTAGACATGCTCAGACCCGATCTCATACATACCGTTTCTATTTGTTGATGGAGTATTGCTGTGCATGCCCAACTTTATGATGTGGTGGGTCAGAAAGCACCCAGTTCATGTTGGACAGCTTAGGTCACCTGGTAGCTTAGGGGCCCATGGTTACATCCTCAGTCTCTACTAAGGCCCAGTAGGAGGCCAAGAGTTGTTTCTCAAAAAGAGAGTAGTTAATCTGCACATGATGGCCATCTGTGTAAAAGTCTGTAAAAGTCTGCACTATGATTCATCTATAGAGACCTGCCAAATGCTCCGAAGAGTATCGCTATCTAAAACCGATAGTTCAAGCACCACCTGGTTAAGCTTATGATAATCCACTGTCATTCTCCAAGATCCCTCCATCTTCTGCACAGGCCAAATAGGAGAGTTGAATGGGGATGTGGTGGAAGCACTACTCCAGCATCTTTCAAATTCTCAAAATCTCTGCAATTCCTCCAGGAATGTGGTATTGCTTTCCCTTTACATATTTCTACCATTACTTACATTTTATTTACCTCTGCTCTCCCTTGCATGATGAATGATAAAAGTCTGAATAGAATGGGTGAAAGAATCATGGAAAAATTCTAAGAGGGAGACATGGGGCCAGGAGTAGAAGAGCGATTTATGATTGAAGCAATTAAGCAAAAAGTCAAAGATAATTTTCCGTAAGATTATTATCTCAAAGTAACACATTTGAAGAGAAGTATGCTTTGTTCTAATGAGGTTACAAAAAGGAAAAAATAGGTTATTTTTCAAAAATATGCTTCATCATGCCTTTTGGCACCAACTGGATAAAGTAGTGAACATGTTCCTCTCTTTGGTGACCTCCAACCTTCAAATTTTAACCAGCTTTACGAGGACAATACCTTGTGGAGAAAATTCCCAGCCCCTCATCTTCTAAACCACAGCAGTGAGGCCCAGAGGCCATTTTGTAAAAGATGAACCCACCCTCCTAGGCCCAAACCTTCCCTTGGAAATTTGGGGGCCAGATACACACAGGCCCTCCCACTCCCACAGGTAAACTCTCTACATAGACGTTCACAACAAGGGAACTTTGATTTCTTGGTGACCATGGCAGCCATGGAGGTATACTATTCACTTCTCAGTTCAAGAAAGGCCTGGAGTCAGGAAGTGCAAGAATAGAGTCAACTGACAGCCTCCAGTGGTTAACACCTGCAGAATCAAGCCCCAGCTTTTGAGCCCAGGCCAACCTGGCTCCAGGTCACCGCTACGTAATGACTAAGCACTAGAGGGCACTGACACCTGGACATTTCTGCCAACACAGAATACCTCTAACAGATAATCTTCCTTCTGGAACTCCCCTCATGTCTGCATCATGGTCTGAGGCTCTTCCTGCCTCATCCTGTCTGATCCTGCCTGATCGTGTATCAGGGGTCATGTCTACATCATGGTGTGAAAACTTCCCCCATCCAATCTAGCTTCCTTTTCCTTTTCTCTTTCATAGGACTTACATCCCAACAAAACTCTTCTGCTCCTAACTCCATCTCAAGGTCTCCATCACAGAGGACCCAGTGAACTCAGTGGCCATACTTAGCCACAGGATTGAAGAGAAGAGGAAACCAATTTGTATATAGATTAAAAGAGAGGAGAGGAAGAAGATGAGTACTGTTAGCTTCCCAATACCTGTTTCCATTTCCTTCTAGAGATCTAACTGCCTTTTTCATCCATGATTTCCATGGGATGTTTAATAAACTTTGTATCTTTTCTTGAGTTAGGTTTTTACTCTTTTGTCGTAAGGATAAATAACTGATATGTTTTTGACATCCTCTTCAAAAAAGAAGGGAGCGTTAGGGTCACAAAACCACCACCCTAATTATACCCCTTACATAGCTCTATCAGTATTCACCCCCAGCCCACCCACCATCCATACCATTAAGTCTGAAACAGGTGGAAAATCACCAAGAAAAATTCCTCCAAGACAAAGTGGAAGAAGATCATTAACACTAATGGGAAGGAGATCATTAACACTAATTGTGATAATCATCTTATACTATGGAATAAAGGGGCATTTTCAACTAAATTAATCAAAAAGGAAAAAATATATAAAGGTATAACTATGAAGCAATTAAAAATGAGCTATTTTAAGAAATGGATTCACTGGCTCTGCAGGCAGCAAAGGGGATAAGATACAGAATGTATTTCTATGTTCAGTGACCTTTAATATTCAAATATATTTTAGCAGCATACATTAATTCAGTACCTACTATGTACCAGGTCTGGAAAAAGCATTGGTTACACAAAGATGAAAGACTGATTCCTTAAAAGCTCAGAAGCATGCAGGAGCAAATAATGAAAAAGAAGTCTGGAGATAAACCCTCAGAATGAAATTTCCTTTACTTAGATTGTATTCTTGTTAGTAAAGAATGGCAAGGACAACAGAAATTTTCCAAAGAGTTAGTGAAGCATTGGACCAGTAATAAAATATACCAGTTTTAAAAAAAGAATGGGGATTCCTTGAAAATTAGGCAAATTTTGAAATGACTAGGAGGAATAACATACTAAATGCAACTATCAAGATGTACCAAGAGAAGGATGAAAAGATCCCACACCAATGTCAACAAGAAATTACCTTGACCCTATGAGTACCATTTCCAAGCCTGCCTGCCTAAATTCCTCCTGAGACATGGAGGTTTACATGGGCTGCACCACTGGCGAGAAGTCCCCTAGAAACTAAGCTCTCCATGGACAATTTCATATCAGTTTTTTCCAACCTTACAGATGGAGCCCACAGGCTACCACCACGGTCTGCCTTCCATGGATTGAATTCCATCTCAATTTCTTTGGATGGTAGTAGTCAGCAACCAAGATGCCTCCTAAAGATCTTTGGTTCCACACCCTTGGTTGTACTCTGCCACAATACATAGAGATGACCTGTGTAACCGATAGAATATTGCAGAAATGACAATGTGTGATTTCTGAGGCTAGGTTACAAGAGACATTGAGGCTTTCACCTTACTCTCTCTCTCTCTAATTACTCCCTGTGAGGAAATCGACCCACCATCATCCCACATTGGGAGGAACTGAGGACACCTTCCAACAACCAGCACCACGTGAAGGGACCTTTTCAGAAAAGGATCCTCCATTCCCACTGAAGTCTTTAGATGACTGATCCCTGGCAACATCTGAACTGCTACCTGATGGGAGAACCTGAGACAGAGCCACCCACCTGAGCCACTACAGTCCCCTTCCTTCTGGGAGGTGTAACCTGGGTACAGGATTCTCTTAAGCAGTGAATCTCACTTTGTTGCAGATTGGCCTTGATTGAGGTAGTTAGGTTCTCTTCCTCCAGGTGGCTAGGATGAATCCACTCGGCTCTGGCTGTCATTCTTCTTTGGTCATTTAAGATTCCCTCCGTGACCCTCTTACACTGTCGATGGGAATGCAAGCTGATGAAGCCACTCTGGAAAACAGTATGGAGGTTCCTCAAAAAATTAAAAATCGAGATACCCTATGACCCAACAATTGCACTACTAGGTATTTATCCAAAGGATACAAACATAGTGATCTGAAGGGGCACCTGCCCCCCAATGTTAGCAGCAATGTCTGTAATAGCTAAACAATGGAAATAGACCAGATGTCCATTGACAAATAAATGGATAAAGAAGAGGTGGTGTACACACACACACACACACACACACACACACACGCAGAATATTACTCAGCCAACAAAAAGAATGAAATCTTGTCATTTGCAATGGCATGGATGGAACTAGAGGGTATTATGCTAAGCAAAATAAGTCAGAGAAAGACAAATACCATATGATTTCACTCATGTGTGGAATTTAAGAAACAAAACAGATGAACATAGGGGAAGGGAAGGAAAAATAAAATAAGAGGAAAACAGAGAGGGAGGCAAACCGTAAGAGACTCTTACCTGTAAGAAACAAATTGAGAGTTGCTGGAGGGGAGACGGATGGGGCGATGGGATAACTGTGTGCTGGGCATTAAGAAGGACTCATTACTAGAAGTAATGAGAACTGGGTGATACAGGCAACTAATGAATCACTGAATTCTATCTCTGAAAACAATAAGACAGTCTATGTTAATTAACTTGAATTTAAATTAAAAAAAATTTTTAAAGTAAATGTACAAGGGGAAAAAAGAGTCCCTCTGTGGAGTTGCTGTTTACCTATGAATATTTGTATTACAATATACTTGGTGGATAGACAGAAAGAAAGAAGGAGTAAGGATGATGCAAAGCTAAACAACCCAGACTCCTGTAATGTTCAATTGCTATGAAACAAATTGCTCCAACACCTACTGGTCTAAAACCGAAAACACGGGGCCCCTGGGTGGCGCAGTTGGTTGAGCAACTGCCTTCGGCTTGGGTCATGATCCCGGAGTCCCGGGATCGGGTCCCACATCGGGCTCCCAGCTCCATGGGGAGTCCGCTTCTCACTCTGACCTTCTCCCTTCTCATGCTCTCTCTCACTCTCTCTCTTTCCTAATAAATAAATAAATAAAATCTTTAAAATAAAAAAAAATAAAATAAAAAAATAAAACCGAAAACACTTATTGTCCTAGTTTCTGTGGGTCAGGAATTCAGTGGTGGCTAAGCTGAGTGGTTCAGTTCCTCCCAAGGTGGCATGATGGTAGTTGCAGAGTGAATGGAATCACATTATTATTGTTAAAATAAATCCACCACCTCTCCTCTCACATCCTGTATGTCATGAGAAGGAATTCTTTGTGCTGAGAGGGCTGGACAAAGCCTGTATTGTCTGCCTCTGACTACCTCTCCAAGATCATCTATTTAAAATGTAACGGATTCATATACTTTGCCTCAGCAACAATAACATCCAATGGCTTATAGCCCTCAAAATGTCCCTGGCACAGTTTTTAGGAATTTATAACATCTCATTTAATCCTCACTCAAATCCTATAAAGATATTTTACTATTTTCCCAATTTAGGGGGATGAAATTGGAGATTAATTTTCAGTATATAGGGGGGTGATAAACATTTAGTCCATTGCACTAAAATCCTCATTCATGAACTACAGTAATGTCACATAGTTTAATCCAAATAATGTCCCTCGTTGGGCCTTATAGAAGCAGATGCTGAGACAGATTCTAGGGTGCAAGATGTTCGCTGGGGATCAGCCCCTGTGAGAAGAGATGAAGCAGGATTGGACAGAGGGAGAAGTCAAACGGCATGGCAGAGCTGACAAAGCCTGGGCCAGCCCGCTCAGCAGCTCTCCGACAAGCGTGTGTTGTCAGCGTTAGACAAGAGGATGGTCCCTTACACACACTTTGCCCAGCCACCAGATGGTTTGCTCATGGAAGGGCAAGGAGGCTCTTTTCAGCTGAGGCAGAATCTGAAGAAGCAGACAGCTGAAGACAGTCTGTTACAACATTCCCCGCACCTTGGCAGCAAGTCCTACCTTGAAAGGAGATCTGGTGGTGCTGTCCCATGCCCATCATAAACAATGTTTTTCAAATTATGTTCTGGAGCACCAGCCCTCTGCAAGGTGTCCTGGCAGTATCCCAGAGTTTTTTGTCCCTGGTGTACCCATTCATGCTCCCCTACTGGGGAAGCCAGACTAATTGATGAGCATGTCAAGTCCCTGAGAGGTCATCTTGCAGTCATCAGACCTGTTTGGCACTAACTCATTGATTCACTCATTTAGCCGTAGAACACTTTGGGGAAACTAGTGACATTTCTTGAAACACCCAAAGAAAAATGCTGTCAAGCACGATGTATCTCGGCTGTTTTAGATAGAAGATTCAATTCTTTTTGATAATGGGAATACGTCTCTGGTTGGGAAGAACATCAACGCTTTGTTTATATATTCTCTAAACCTCGAAAGATAAGTATGGCTTGTATTTTTTTTCCTTTCTCAATTGCTTTTAAGTAAAGTGGTAGTAAAATAAAACAAGTTGGTTAACAACCACTTTCTATAACTAATCATCATAATTATAGCTACTGCCTAAAACCCGGAGCTCATGAAGAAAAGCCCTGTGCAAATAGACGCTCAATGGAGCTTCTCTACTGAGCTGCCTAAACCCACACAAATGAGCCAGTTTCACACAGGATGCTCATATGAGCTCATGATACCCGCCGATTTTAGCTTAAGGATTAGAGGGAAATTAATCCCTAGTAGACTATTTATTCAGCATGCTGGAAGTTGATTTCTTTTGTGCCTCTGATCTTTATTTGGAGAGTGACTAAAAGCAGCAAAGAACAGAAGTCAACAGAAAGGGAAACAGATTTTATGGCTTTCATTTAGTGAAGTTGCTAAAGACATGTTAATTTTCTGATTATCACCCAAGTGTTCCAGACCTCTTGTATTCAAGCCTCATGCCTATGCTGTCAAGCTTAACTTTCTTCCCACTTTGCTGGTTCTTTGCCCCCATCTTCTCCTACAGGACTTGAGTCTTGAGCAAACCCAATACTCCTTGGACTCCCCCAAATATAATCTTGGAGATATGGTATAGTGGTGGGCAGGTTTTCTGCTAGTGCTATCTTCCACTCTTCTTGTTGGTATTCATTGCTTCAGGCTGCTTCAGGGAGGCTGTCCCCACTGCCAAATCATTCCTGGGTTCCCAAAACTGCAAATCATTCCACATGCTGAAGGGGATGCATGGCTTCTGCTCCTTATTTGTCCCAAACACTGTGAAAAGCACAACACAGAAATAGAAAAAAGTATTTCTCCATCTGAGTCACACTTGGCCCTCTAGATCTGGAGATGCCACTGCTTTGTACCCTAAGTCTCAAAATCTTTGTATCAGAAGCTCCTTCTACTGCCACTTAATATCCCCAAACAGGAACTGGACCTAGTCCCTGATGGTAGATTGAGAAAAAAGAAAGTAGTAATCTCTCCCCATTGCCCTTTTACCCACAGAGAAACGTCTTCTCTTTTTTCTTTCTCCCTGCAAGTCACTCATAATGTGAGGCTATGGGACCAGTAGTAGCCCAACCAAACATAGTGGGGAGATTGTACTCCTGCTCAAATGGTTCAAAAAAGGGTTTTTCCCACCATAGGATCCAGCAACCCCTCTTTGGGTCTATACCCAAAGGAAATATTGTCAGTATCTCATCTGCATTCTCATGTTCGTTGCAGCATTATTCACATTAACTGAGATTTGGAAACATATCTAAGTTTCCATGGAGGAATGGATAAAAGCAATTGTGGTATATACTTGTAGATAAGTATTTTTCAGCCCTAGAAAAGCAGGAGATCATGCCATTTGCAACATGGATGAACCTGGAGGACACACACTAAGTTAAATAAGCCAGTCACAAAAAGACAAAAACCTCACGACCTCACTTATATAGAAAATCTACAAAAGTCAAATATGTCAAAGCCGGGAGTAGAATGGTGGTTACCAGCGGCCGGGGAGTGGGAGCAATAGAAAGGTGCTGGCCAAAGGGTATGAAGTTGCAATGATGTCAGATGATAAGACTAGAAATCTAATGCACAGTATGATCGCTACAACTAATAATATGGTATTGCCTACTGGGAATGTGCTAGGAGAGTAGATTCCAGGTCCTCTCTCCATGCACATGTAACTAAGTGAGAGGATAGCTTGACTCTGTAATCATTTCACTACATATATGTATGTCAAATCATCATGCTGTGCACCTTAAATACATACAATTTTGGTTTTTAAGAAAACAGACTTTCTTCTCAATGGGAAGGAAAATTAAACTTTTTTTCTTTGCAAAGACTTAGAAGGAGTCATTTCCATCATCACTGGGAGAAAGGGTGGATCTTCTGTGGGCTTTTCCACTCTGCAGATGCCATTCTACTGCATCTGCCGATGAAGAACATTGGAAATTCAGGGGATGATGGGACGAGAGTTTAGTGCAGAAGAGGTTACAAACTCATACATGTGACAGTCACTCAGGATTTCCTGATTATGTCTTCCTTCCCATCATGTGAACCATGAGAAGCAGCTGGTGGGGGGAAACAAGTTTAATTTTCAAAGTTTCCATAGATTAACCTGTTACATTTTTTAAATTGCACATTAGGGAAAGGTATTTGTTTATGCTTCTTGAAAAGAAGCATTGAACTAATGTTGACGGTGCCCAGCCCAGAACTCAGCCAACAAGTCCCTCAAGGGCTGAAGGCTCCCGCTTGTCTCTGCCGAGGGTGATCTCTGGGCAAGGGAGCTTCCATATGTAGGGCTGGCAAGAGGGGGAAAGGTATGAACCCCACCCCCTGGGATGCGCCTTCAACCAAAGAGGGGCCAGAGTTCGTAAATACCCCAAGTTCCTTGCCTCCCCGTGGGGCAGTTCTGGGGGTGTTCTCCCAAGTTGCTCAGAAGCATTATGCTCCAGCTGCCCACGGCAGGAACCTCTTTCATGCAAACTTTGTTTTTGTCCTTTTCTGTGTTACTTGCCCCCTCCCTCATCATACTTCCTAGAGTCGCCTCTCAAGTTAATAACCTCCGTCCAAATCCTTGTTTCAGGGTCTGCTTTTGTGGGAGTCCAAAGACAAACCACATATAAAAATCTAGGATTTCAGAAATCTTATGTGCAGTCCCACAGACCTCCTGTGGTGTTGGCTTCTGGAACGTGTTAATAGAATCAGCATTTGATTTTAAGGATAGCTGGAAAATTTCCTGTGTCTGCACCGGACTCTTCACCAGACCAGGAGGAAAGCGGTGCGTTGGCTAGCTACGAGCGGCCTGCCATGGATAGCAGTGGAATAAGAGAGTAGGCTTAGAAAGCACCTTCAAAAGAGGGAGGAGGTTGAATGCACTTTTGTTAGGCACATTAGAACCCCGGAGGGGGCTTGCTGGGGCAGAACACTGGGTCTTCTGCTAGACCTTACGTTGGCTCCAACTGGGCTAATGTCAGAGTCACGGACAGTTGCTTCACGTCACTGAAAGATAGAGAAAGACATGAAGTGTGCATTAAAAGTAGAGGGGAGCAAGCTTTTGCAAGCCTGTTGCAGAAGGCAGCGCAGGAGGAAGCATTAGAAAGGGGTCTGACGACCCAAGCATGGGCTCCCTGCTCGGTGGGAAGTCTGCTTCTCCTTCTGCCCCTCACCCCACTCGTGCTCTCTCTCTCAATAAATAAAATCTTTAACAAAAAAATAAAAAGATGCATACACAAAACTAGTTTAATCTAGTAAGGGCTATTTTGAAATCTAGAAGGACCCACATTATGACCTCTGCACTTGCGATTCCAGAATAGCACAGGTGACCTAGGGGAAGAAAAGCCCACTAGAGCAGATGCCATCTAGAACTTGTCACTTCTGTTCTAAATGTCATTTCCTTCATTTTGTCTTGAACACAATGTGTTTATACCATTTAGTGCAGCACACAGTATGAACTAGTAACAAGTAATTGAAATCAACAGTGATCAAGGTGCCTGGGTGGCTCAATCAGTTAAGTAGTTGCCTTTGGCTCAGGTCATGATCCCAGGGTGCCAGGATAGAGTCCTGGGATACAGCCCCCCATCGGGCTTCCTGCCCAGTGGGGAGCCGCCTTCTCCCTCTCTACCACTCGTGCTCTCTTGCATTCTCTCTCTCTCTCTCTCAAATAATAGCTAAATAAAATCTTGAAGAAGAAGGGGGGCAGAGAATCAACAGTGACCAATGAAGTACAGGGAAGGGGGAAGCAAAAAAGCGTGTGAAAATACTTACATCTGTGCTGTGGCCAGAAGTGTGCTGAGATTTTGTAGTGAGCAAAGTCAAAATCAAATCAATTCTCCTTTTTTTTTTTTTGAAAGAAAATAACAAAAGGAGTAAGAAATACTAGATATTTTGTGTAAATAAAAATCTAAATGTACCTCAAATCATTATTATTAGGGGTCAAACACACCTTGAGGGCAACAATACTGTTTTCTCAGAATTAGGGGCAAAATTGGAAATGTCTCTTTCTCTCGATTGTGGCAGAAGAGAAAAAGGAGAGTGGCTTTCTGTCAGGAGTCCTGCGTGCTTTCCCTGAAACCTAACCCTAACTTCTCTGTTTTCGTTCTTCAGTCTCCTGGACTCCATCCCCTTCACCATCCTCTCTCTTTCTTTCTGCCTTCTGCACCCTTCCCCTACCACAAGGGAGCTGTGAATTGGTGAAAATTGAGAGTGCATTCGTCTTTCCATCTCATTCATAGAAAATAGTGAACAAGAAATTGATTTATAAAGAAAGAACCAGATCTGATTTAAAAAAGCATCAGTTTATAACCTAAAAAAAAGAAAGAACTAGAGACCATATTAGTAGCATATTTAACCATAAACCACACACACACACACACACACACACACACACACACACACACAAACACACAATATCCCAAGCTTCCTGGCCTGCCCAGAAGTGATCTTCTCTGCTCACTTATAGGGCTAGACTCTGTAAGCCAGGTACCAGGTCAGTTTTTCTGGGAGGCTCCCTTATCTCCTTAAAAATGTCTGGTCATAAAAAAAAAAAAAAGAAATGTCTGGTCATATCTGATTAAATGGGCATCTTTTCCGAATATGACATTCTAGGCAAGGCTATGCTTACTCAATCAATTTTCTCAGTTAGGGCCTGGTTAATCCTGGTTAAGAAACAAAACAAAACAAAACAGATTCTTATTGAATTTCTGCAAATAACTATATTGTTACAAAAAGTAGAAATACTCAATAATAGTTTCTGAATTCAAGAGACAGGAGGTGGGGAGGAAGTCAGTGAGAAAAATATATCATTTAAAAATGTTCTATTTCAGTTTATAGAGTAAAGGCAACTAAACAATTATGGGGTACAGATAAGCTAAAGAGGAAAAGTCTTCCTTTTATATCCAGAAAATCTAGCATTAAAAGAGCATCAATAATATTCCAAACGCACAACTATAATCACTCCTCATCAGTTCTTTCAATTCCCCGTGATCAGTTCTTGCTCTGTCATATCTTGGGTTAGCAGCTTTATGAAGCCATCTGCTTCTTAACTGCAGAATTCTGGAAATCCTGACTCAGTCTTCAGGGACAGACTAAAATCTGTCTAAGCAATGCCAACAGAAGCCGGTACCCAAGAGTCCCTATTCTTCAAAGTGTCATTAGTCCAAAGTACCTGGAATAGTCCTTCTGTGGGGTTCTGAGGCAGACCTTGTTTTTATTATTTTTTTATATAAATTTTATTTCTTTATTTGACAGAGAGGAGAGAGATCACTAGTAGGCAGAGAGGCAGGCAGAGAGAGAGGGGGAAGCAGGCTCCCTGCTGAGCAGAGAGCCCCATGTGGGGCTTGATCCCAGGACCCTGAGATCATGACCTGAGCTGAAGGCAAAGGCTTTAACCCACTCAGCCACCCAGGTGCCCCAGACCTTGTTTTTATTATTAAGCAAACATGAGAAATTCCAGAATACTCAGCTATTTAATTTCATTGCTCATTCACATCCTATAGTGAAAGAATCATGCTCTTCTTTTTAACTGTAGGTTAAATCTGTTAAATTTGTACGGGTAAAATGTTATCAGTACAATATTTTAGAAGTTTTGTGCTTCATGGGCAGTCCCAAAAGGTATGTCAGTATGCTAATTTTTCAATAATATGTGGGAAGCACAGGGAAAGCACGGAAATAATATGAAATCATTCTGATGAGATTTCCCGTATTTGTAAGAATTTGTGATGTAATATGCCAAGGATACCAAGTAAAACGAGTCGGTAAGTCTGGAGGAAGTCCCAAGCACTACACTTTAATAAAACTTCAGTCATAAGTCTAACATACATCTCCAAGTGAAAACCGCTGGCCAAGAAGATGCTGGATTCAAATTTTAAAAAGTCAGGTCGTAGGCAAGTTTTAAATAAAAAATGAAATTAAGACTGATAACCCTATCGTGCTGTTGACTTACAACATCAGACAAAGAACCACAATGAAGGGTTTCATTAATATGTTGGAAAATAACACAAAGTTAACCCACACATGAAAAAGTGAGCTCTGTGTTAGAGAATCGTGCTGAGCCACCACTAGAGGGCACTATAAACAGATTACGAAACAAACCGTGAGTTCCCGTCCCCACGCAGAGCTGACTGCAGCATTTGTCTTACAGAATCTTAACCTGTTAGTAACAAAAGTGAGAAAGTGCATCTGAGACTTGGTGAATTTGTACCATACCAGCTTCATGAATATTATTTAGGGGATTCCTGCATAGAGATGCCTAGAGTAATGTTAGAAGGTTCCTCTTGCCCAACATCTAGTTTGACCCTTCACCTTTGGCTTTATTTACTTCAATAGTTTTTCAAATATGTTATTACACAACATCAAATTAAAAAACATACACACCTGTATACTCATCCCAAGGTTTAGCAAGGAGATAAAGATACTTGCTTCCAATATTTTCAAGAAACCAAACACAGCACAGATAGAGTTGAAGCTTTTTGGAACCCTGTCCCAGCTCCATTTGCTTCCTTCCCTGTGTTTAACAATTCCAGAAGAGACCACTATTCTATTATTAATAGGGGCTGTTCCACCATATGTGTAATGCTTATATCATGTATAAGGAAGTACCATTCATATTATAATCTATTGTTGTGTTCCAGTGGGCACTATTCCTTCCTTTCCCTTGGAATTTTTTTCTTTATTCCTGCTGCTAGATTGGAAAATGTATTTCTTCTCATTCTTTTAGTACTATATTTTCAAACCAGTATACACATCACATTTAAGGACCTTAGAATCTTAAATCCAATCCTCCCAATTCCCATTCTTCATGTCATCTATCTTATTGTTTCTTTTTACCATCATTGTCCATCGCCCATTAATATCTGATCCCACATTTCTGCATAGTGGGAGGAAGCATCTGTCTGCATCAGCTCCATTAATTATGCTGCTGGGAGTCTGCAAATAACCTTCTAATGGGTCTTCTTTCAAATCCATCTAAACATCACTATCAGATTAATTTTTGCAAAGCACAGCTTTCTTTCATTACACCTTGTGACCCCTTGTGAACTCTGTATTACTTTCTAGCTCAAGTGTCCTCTGATAATGTTTGAAAACATGTAATATGTCATATCATATTTTTTCTGCCTTCTCTCACTGTTGCCAAACATCACATGCTCCCCTAATTTAGATCATGACCCTTCTCCACTGCCCAGCAATAACTTATTTGTGCATTACTGTATCTGTGCTTTTTATTATACCTGGAGGCAATTTTCCTCTTCTTTTCCTCTTCGAATCTCGTCCCCTCTCCTAAATCCACTTAGAGACCCATTTGTGAGAAGTCTTATGCCAACTACTCCATTTCCATCTTTATCTCTTGCCTCATCTCTTAGACTTTTAAAGTCTATCACACAATTTAACAGTGACCATATATTCTTTTAAGCTTTCTATATTCCTTAAAGGGCCATTCCCTCTTGATTGGAAAATAGCATTGGTTGTGTATTGGCTCTTTCACTTAATTGACAGATTCAATAGTAATTCATTAATTTAAATTCAACTTCAAAACACTTTAGCAATTAAATACAAAGCATTTGTCTACTGTGTGTAAGAGAGTTTGCTGGACTACTTTTATAAAAGATTTCTGACTAAATCAGCACTATCTCCTGTCCTTGTTATTTCAGATCACCATTACCTTCATTCAAATATTTAGTGAGAAGGTCTGGTAAGTCTCTATGCTACACATCATGGGGAGATGCAGAGACATACCTACTCACTAGAAATCATACACAAGAGATGGTAGAGTCTGGACTGCCTGAGTTAAAAATCTCAGTTCTACCACTTACTGACTATGTGACTTTTGAAATTCCTCTTCATGCTGTAGGTTATCATGCAAATAAGAACAAATGGCCATCCGAAGCCACATCACTAGGAAACACTAATGTAGATAGGAAAACAGCTGAGTGTACGGGTCTCCGGTTACTCATTCTAGGACAGCACACTGACAGATCTGGACGCTGGATTTCAGGAGAGGGGCCTTCTACACTTGGGTTGTGGAGCTTTTAAGCTAGATAATTAGGAAAGCTCAGGCTCCTCTCTGCTGTCATCAGAGGCTGGACTGCAGTACAATATGGTGGGGTAGGTCTTGGCTCCAGCCTTATTCTTCTAGCTCAGCATTGGTGGTTGAAGGTAGAACTAGCCCTTCTGTCTGCAAGATCAGGGAACGAGGGTACATGCCAGTGGCAGGATCCATCACCTTAACACTGACGGCTGTGAAAGCATTGGTACAGAGTGCAAGCCTTGTGTTTGGCAACGGCCCACAGTTTAAGACAATAAGTCCTGGTCAGTTTCCAAGGAACTTTGCAGTAAGCCAGCTCCTTTCTTCCATGTCAGCCCATAGAGGATCATTCTCAGACAAATTACTCTTAGCTCTCACTTTCCTCATCTGTAGCATCAGCATAATTAGTATCTACCCTCATGGCATTGGTGTGAGTTCAACTGGTTTACATATAGTATGCATAAAAGAGTAACCTGCGCATGCTAAGAGCTCAATAAGTATTAGCCTTAATTATGTGTGCATATAATTATAGCATATGTGCCTTTCAAGTGAAACCATGCTATACAAGTTCAGAGTGAGTCACTAACTAGAATTTCCAGAAACTATAATCTACCTCAATCCATAGTTTGCCTCCTCTCAAATCTGCCTGTAAAGAATCTCACATCATGTCAGCTTTCCTGTTTGGATTTTACACTCTCTTTCTGTTTGATTTGATCCCTGGATCCCAAGGTCTGACCACATCTGGCCCTCACTTCTGCCTCTGAGCTAGCTGGTTGGAGTAGCTTGGTACCACCTGGGTCCTCCTTATTTGTGGACATCCCAGACCTCCCAGAGACCTTAGTTCTTCCCCAGGCCCTTTACTGCAATTTGTGTTACCATTCACCGGGACTGAGGTCTGTCATTTCATCCTCCCCTAAAGCCTTATCCTTTACTCTCCCCTCTCTCTTTTGAGATCATGTGTGACACTTCAGTGAGGCTTGTCATAGTTTAGGCTGCTATAACAAAATGCTATAGACTTTTATTTTTTTTTATTTTTATATTTTTAATGCTATAGACTTTTAAACAACAAACACGTATTTCTCACTGTTCTGGAGTCTGAGAAGTCCTGAGATCAAGGTGCTGGCTGATTATGTATCTG
The DNA here is from genome assembly GCA_028533885.1 of Nasua narica. NCBI lineage: Eukaryota > Metazoa > Chordata > Mammalia > Carnivora > Procyonidae > Nasua > Nasua narica. The sequence continues at coordinate 103,248,468 of CM052809.1, forward strand.
GTGAAGACCCTCTTCATCATTTTCAGATGGCTATCTTCTTGCTGTATCCTTATATAGCAGAGCAAGAGAGGTCATCTCTTATGTTCCTTCCCATAAGGGCTCTAGTCCCACCATGAGGCTCCACCCTCCTGACTTAAGCACCTCCCGAAGGCCCAAACTTCATATTAGCGTCACACTGGGGCCTGGGGGCTCAACATGTCAATTTGAGGAAGACACAACAAAGTCCATAGCAAGGCTCTGCCACCTGATACAACTTTTGTTCCTACTTTTTCTAATCTCTTAGTCTTGTTACTTCTTGCAGCATTTCTTTTGTGAGCAATAGAACTGAATCATGACATATTTTATAGGTTATTATGAGGCACGGTAGTGCTCAAGAATGACTAAGACAAAGCCCTTACTATCAGAGAACTCACAGCTTGTAAGAGAGACCAACTATAACAACATCATAAATTAATTTGTAGTAGTATTTAAAGGGTAGCTAGCAAATACAATTATCACTGAGAAAGGGAGGTATGGGTCACAGTTCGATTCTTGGCATCCTTCCTGTGCCAGATCCCGGGTTTTTAGAAAAGGAGAAAAAAAGACTTTTTCTTTAGGAGTGACAAAATTGACACCTGAGTACACAAAGCAGGTAGCAATAAAGAAGAAAATCCTACAAGCTTGTTTCCATACTTGCTTCACGTATCTATTCTGTCCATCCATCTATCTATTCATCCATCCATTGACCTACCTATCTGTCTAGCTGGACCACTTCAAAATAAGTAAGACAGCATGACATCTCATCCCTTAATACTTTAACATGCATTTCAAAAGACAAAAAGAAAAAAACCTAAGGACATTCTCTTATGGAACCACAACACCATCATCAACACCATACCTAACAAGTAACACAAATTCTCTAATCAACTCTACCAGCCGACTGTGCTTTATTGCCCCTTTGCTCTCCACCTGCAGAGGTGTTATCCACCTTCCCTTCTCGCCTCTGAGCCCAGAGGCCCAGAGCCTCATAGTCGGGCTCCCAGTTGGGTTCAGCCAAAAGCAAGCCCCCACCGCCATTAGGGGCCAACAGGAAGCACCAGGAAGGGATGAAGGGTGAGGGCAGCTGGGACACTTTTACTCTGCTCCTCCCTGCGAGGCTGCTGGTCTGGCCTTGGCTGCATCACATCAGGCTTCCCTATCAATCCCAGGAACATCAGCATCTTCTGTTGGCTGGTCTGGTCCCAACCACACTTCTCAATAGTGCCACCATTAATTACTCATGATTAAGTTCCTTGGAGTTTGTCATCCGTTTCCTGTGAAAAGCCTGCCTGATATTTCAATGACCCATATTCAAATGTTCACCATTGGTCCAAAGTATTTTTAAAGCTTTTTTAAAAAAAACCAACCTCATTAACCTCATTAATGAAACACAATATAGGGAATTTATCCTAGAAATGGTATTACATCGATCGCCTGATTTCAGAGTAAGGAACCGAAGGGGGAAAAATGTAGAGTGTATTCTGCTTTTATTGTAGCAACTGTCGTCAGGAAAAAGAAATAGCCTTTGTCATCAAAGTAAAGCTTTTATTTACAGAAGAATATTAGCAATGAACGCAGAAGTAATGATAGAAGTAGAAAATATCAAGCCTTCAGATCCAACTTCCATCATAAACAGTGTATAATTTATAAGGCATTATCATTATTAATCGTGGGGAAATTGGATACTAAGTTTAATTACCAAGTGATGCTAGCCATCTTTCTCTATTGCAAAAGGATTTTTCCCCCCACATTTGCTATTAGCAAGTAGTCTGTGGGGATGATATTTTGGTACCAAGTGAACGTGTCGGGCTCTGTCACCCATTCTGCTAGCAGTTTTAGCACTCACTATTGGTCCTTGTCTGGATTCATTATTTCATTATGTCTTATAAACTTATTATTTTCTCTCTTTTTTAAAGATTTCATTTATTTATTTGTCAGAGAGAGAGAGAGAGCACAAGCAGGCAGAGCGGCAGGCAGAGGCAGAGGGAGAAGCAGGCTCCCCGCGGAGCAAGGAGCCCCATGCGGGACTCGCTCCTAGTACCCCGGGATCATGACCCGAGCCGACGGCTGCTGCTTAACCAACCGAGCCACCCAGGCGTCCCAACTTATTATTTTCTATTTCTAACATTACTTCTGCGTTCATTGCTAATATTCTTCTGTAAATAAAAGCTTTACTTTGATGACAAAGGCTATTTCTTTTTCCTGACGACAGTTGCTACAATAAAAGCAGAATACACTCTACATTTTTCCCCCTTCGGTTCCTTACTCTGAAATCAGGCGATCGATGTAATACCATTTCTAGGATAAATTCTCTATATTGTATTTCATTAATGAGGCCTCAGAATTCAGTATAATTAAGCTTGAACTGGTTATCAGGGAAACTGAATGCTACACCATCTTCCTTCTGACCTTCAGGTACTGTTGCAGAGGTATCCTGGCTAGCCCCATCCGTAGAGTTCTAGCCGAGAGTTGCAGACCTGAGGTAGCATGAACCAGAGAGAAAAAACCATTATCAGTAGCTGGCAATTACACCCCAATTAGATTGAATATCTCATAGGAGCACTCAAAATGCATTCAAAAGAGCTATTATCTCTTTTCTGTGTTAGCTATTAGTTTCCCAAGTCTTTGATCAGAAGATCTTGAAGCTTTGCTCTATTGTTACATTACTTTCTCTACATGTATCCTGAAATAAGCCATTTTGCTCCCGTAAGTGCTTCTGTCTGGAAGAAATAATGGATTTTTAAAAGCTAGGCGGTGAGACTTCTAGGTTCTGTTTGGATTTTTATAAATGATCATTTGGGGGGTGGCCTTTTGTCATACTTAAATGCATCTCTGGTTGTCTCCGTCACTCCCTCTGTGCTGTCACAGGTATTTGCGGTGGGTGACGGCAGCTAGGCACCAAGCCTCCTGTAGGGAATACTCAGTGCTGTTCATCTGCATGGCCCTGGACTTTTCTCCGCAGCCCCCACCTCTTAGTAGCTGTTTCTCAATTACAAACATCAAAGCAAATGGAGAAAACCAGCTTGGGGGCGGGGGGAAGTCTTACATGACCATCATTAATTAATCAAGTCCTTCTCCAATAAGACTAACAATAATCGGGTGAGATGTCTAACATTCCTGTTGCATTCACCAATAAAGCCTCATTCAATAGTTGATGAAATCTTTATGGTTATTGAGAAAACAGAATAATCCATATTTGCCAAAAGCCTCTAAGCTGTAGCTTAGAGGTGCTCAAGAAAAATTGTGATATGGTTTGCCTGGTCACTGGCTTTTTTGCTCTCAGATCCATTCTCTCTTTCCCATCTGCTCTGTGTCACACGGGTTGTTGTCCCCTGCAAACAAAAATCCCCAGTGTATTCATTTTCTGTTGTTGGGTAACAAAATTACCACAAACCTTGTGGCTTAAAATAGCACCCAATTATTATCCCATAGTTCTGTAATTCAGAAGTCGGGGTGAGTTCAGCTGGTTCTCTGCTCCAGATCTCATAAGGTCCTCCTCAAGGTGGCAGCTGGGCTCTTAATTTGCAGACCCTCCAGAAGGATCCACTTCCTAACTCATCCAGGTTGTTGGCAGACCTCCATTCTCTGCAGCTAGGTCCCTTTCCCTTGCTGGCTGCCAATGGGAAACTAGACCTTGCTCGGTCCTTGACTGGGGGCTGCCCGCGAATACTACAAGCTGGGCTCAGGGTTGCGGAGGACTGTGATGAAGCTAACTGCTCAAGGCCATTAGCGAATACTCCCCAGAGCTGGGCAGCATGTTCTTCCTTACAGGTGGATCTAGCCAGGGGTTGGCAAACTGCGGCCCATGGGCCAGATCTGAACTGCAACCTGTTTTCATAGAGTCCTGCAAACTAAAAGTGGTTTTATAGTTTTAATGGTTACATTTCAAATGATTATATAAGTGACTTCATAACATCTTGATTATTTTGTTGCCTAGCATACAAAGGCAAAAATATTTACTGTCTAGCCCTTCACAGACAGAATTAGTGGAACCTTAATTCTGTGCAGAGTATATTTGTTGTCTCTACAAGTCTCATAGGTCAGAAGACAGTGCTTGGGGGAGGTGTCAGGGATCAGGAAGCTCTGATACTTGGGAGAGAAAATAGAAGACACCCCAAGTAGAAAAGAATTCCAAATCTTGGAATCATGATAGCAGAGCCGGCCCAAAAAGTGAGACTGTCATTTAAATCTCTCTGGAACAGAATATAATTTTTTAAGTCTTTGTTAATTTGTTATAACAAAAATGCTCTTGTTTTAATTTGCATATCATTTGGTTACTAATAAAGTTGGAGTTGGATTTTTTTCCTGTGCTAATTTGAAGAATTGCAAATGACTACCACAAATAAAACGAACAGATTTTTCAACCAAGGACAAAAACAAAATATTCTTAAACTACAATAATCTATAAAATGGAAAATATATCAATGTCCCAACCAAAAACTAAGCAAATGTGTGTTAAGGTTTATTCTTTTAAATTCAAAAACAAAATAAAACTTGAAGCATAACTTCTGAGTCCAAAACTTTGTAATTGGACATTTTGAAATGCTTGGGGTAGTTTCCTAATATTTGCTACCAGTCCACTTCTCTTATCAATTTGGCCAAACTGAATTGTATTCCTAAGACTCCTGTTATCAAAGAGCAGAAAATTTTTTTATTATGCAAATGGAGTCAAATGACCAAGTTTAAATTTGCAATATTTTCTCTTAAAGAAACTACAATACAAAGTTTTATCAATGTAAGTGCATAATTAGAAAACTTATGTCTGATTACATTCAGGTCTTGTTCAATAGTGAAATTCTCTTTAATGACCAAATTGTGATCTTTAAGTGCTATTTTCTACTAAAAGTCGTCCCTTTTGAGAAATAGTTGATTTACAGGTCCACATGAGGACATTTACAAAATGAGTCAGACATGTTTTTGTGCCAGAAAGCAAGGAAACACTCAGACGCTAAAGAGGTCACGTCAACAGTACACAGTAACCAAGCTGAGAAGACATCTGCTGGCAAAGCTGGTGCAATTTGAGCAAAAAGGAATGACATCAGTGTTTAAACATCAATACACAGAAATTCAGTAATTTATGATGACTCTCAGGGAAAGACTCTTCACCATCTGCACTCTGCTAGGGTACCGACTCTTTACACCAAAAACTGATACAAAGAAAGAATCAAGGCTCCACCTTTCCCAAACCAACCTATGTTTCAGCTTATCCAAGAGTTGATGAGGTCAAGTTCTTCACAAAAAGAATTCCAGCTAAATTAATACGGAAGGAATAACAGACCTAGAAAATCCCCATTTTTCAATCTCGGGGAAACATTGGCTCTAAGGAATGATCAATGGCTGATCGATCATTATGTGCCAAGTTGCTGGAGACTTTATAACAGAGGGATCCAGTTGCTACCTCCTAATTCACTGGTCTAGCTCAGCAGCACTGAGTTAGGCCCCAGCATTGCACTTCAAGATACAAGGCAACAGGAACTATAAAGACCCATTTTTGGAATATTTTTACCAAATAAATGGAACCCAAATCTGAATCATGCTTCGAGATCTAACAACCAGTTTACAGGTAATAGAAATGGAGAATAGAGGAACTACCCAAACACCATGAGAAAGCAATCCACCAAATTCAAAATGTGGAATTCTCCATAATACAAAGGACTGGTTTCTCCAACAAATGGATTGTATTTAAAGGGGGCAGGAGAGTAAAGAACAAAAGACGTAGTAGATGTAACAAACAAATGCAATAAATGGGCCTTGTTTGGATCTTAATATGCAACTATAAATAGCATTTGAAACTATCAAAAAAACTTAATATGGGCTGGATATTAGGTGAAATTAAGAAATCGCTGTTAATGTTGTTAGGTCTGATCATGATGTTGTGATTATACGAAGAGAAAAAAACAGACCTTATCAGTTAGAAATGCTCCAGCCAGTATAAACTTTCTTCAAGTTCAAAGGGGGTCTCTCCAAAACAGGGGAGAAATTTGCATGGGCTTTGAAATGGGACTTTCTGATCCAAAACAGCACTTGTTTCCTTTGATGCAATGTACCTTGTAAATGACCAGGAATTTGGTGGAGTAAAAAATATGGTTCAGAAGTTATAGTGCTGAATACATGAGTTTTGCAGCCAGGGTAAGCTTTCTTATATTTAGGAAGAAGGTCTTAGAAATATATGAAGACTTTAGGAAAAAACCTGTGTGTCTATGCATGAGGCCCTTCAGTGAAGTAGTGGTTCTTGAAGCCGTCTGAGTTTTCCATTATAGCAAAGTCCCCAGTAGAGTCACAGGTGCAGATGAAGAGGTCTCAGAGATGCTCCCCTCTGTATTCAAACCCTGGGTCAGATTTCCAGGGCTGATGCCGACATTCTGTACTGGCAATGAATGCCCTGAGGTCAAGCACCATAGCTAGGAAGAAGCCTGAGCCCCAGGATGTTAAGACCACTGTGGACCACTGTGATGCTAGTAGCAAACACTGAAGGGCATTCAGATGGGCTAGTATTTCTATTTGTATTGGGATTATTGAGGTTAGAGTTTCTTTCTTTTTTTTTTTAACATCTTAATTTAATTTTATTTTTTTCAATGTTCCAAGATTCATTGTTTATGCACCACACCCAGTGCTCCATGCAATACGTGCCCTTCTCAATACCCACCACCAGGCTCACCCATCCCCCCACAGAGTTTCCGATAATAAAGTTTTCTAGCACCAACCCCATTTCTCCCATAAGCCCTATTATTTTTGGTTCACTATTTTGCCAACTGCAAGGGTTTTTTTAGGGATGCATATGACATGGTCATATGTCATGACACTAGAGTTGAAATGTTGACCACTTAGTAGAAATCTGAATTTGAGCAAGCCACTGAATTTCTCTGGACTGCCTGACATTTTATTCCACAAATGGGCATGCCACCTGACTCTCTAGATTGTTAAGATTGTGTGTGTAAAGCACCTAATGTCGTCTGACACATGAGAGGCACTGAATAAACGGTGGCTATTACTGTCCAAGGACCGGCTTCCATTGTGTACCCACCACCACCCAGTCGGGCAGCTTCGGAAGTAACCAGGCCGACGGCAGAGGTTCTGACAGGAGCGCTCAGCCATTATCCCACAGGCTCCTCTCCGGCTGAGCCAAACCGCAGAAACACAGGCAGTCTTTCATTGTTCCGTCCTCCGGTCTGCGGCTCAAACCCCAGATGGAGCCACACCCTGACCCATTGTCTTGACTATTACAGACAAACTGAGCTAAGTTCAGAAAAGTGTCACACCTCTTATGTTGAGAAGCAGTCCTGGGGGACCACCAGTGGCTTTTGCAGGCATCCCACCCCCAGTCTGTGATAAGCGAGGGCCTGACATACCTCTTCAGAGGAACTCCAACTTCAGAGTCCAGTGGCCAGGGCCTTGGTGTCCATCCTGTCACCCCTGTGCCCTCCTCATGGCTTCTGGTTGCAAAAACTTGGTCGAGGGCAACCCCAAAGGGGCTCACACAGCAAATTCTTCTGGCGGAGGAAACAGGTACGCAGGGAACCTGGTCAGAAACTTTAAGAGTCCTTTCGTCTCTACCCAGTATGGCTTTTTCATATACATGTAGTCAGACTTGAGGGGAGTTTAAAAACACTGTGTTGAACTGACCACAGAGCCCTGGATCTCCCCTTAATTGCAGCTCATGGCAGCTCTCCTAAGACTCGAGAGCAAGCTGCTGGGAACAAGGGCCCGGGGCTTCTGCTGTGAGACTTGTCAGTTTCACGCCCTGACTGTCCCCACCGGGTGCGGAAGAACTGAGCTGCCTGTTTAATGACGCCTCCCTTCCTGCTCAGCCCCTCCTGACCCAGGGCATCCCGCAGACTGCACCCAGTGTCCGATCTCACCGAGGGTCCTTTTCAGGAGGACGGACTAGTCTGGAAAAGATAGGAGAAAAAGAGAAGAGTATAGGATGAAGAAAGTAGGAAAAGGAAAATAAAGGCAGGAATGAGGCTCAAATATTAAGACATGGCTAAGGACTTATTCATGCCTGGGAGTGGCACATATCAACTTTATCATCATATATTGCCCATATTTTAATTTAAAAAATTAAAAGATTGTAAGGGGGTAAGATTGCAAGGAGGAGAAGATTGCAAGGGGGAAGATTGCAAGGGGGTACTAGGGAGTAGGGGGAATGAGTGAAGGAGGTCAAAAGGTACAAACTTCCTGTTATAAGTCCTGCAGATGTGAGGTCCAGCATGGTGACTATAGTTAACGGTGCTGTATTCTGTATTTGGAAGTTGCTAAGAGGAGAGAATTTGCAGGATTATATCCTGAAAGGATTCACAGTTTTGTTGTCAAAGTTTGGCCCTTATGGGTTTCATACATGACAATGTATGAACTGTGAGGAAGAAAAGTTTTTGACCAACTAAGGGATCTTTAAAGTCATTTACATTGTTAATCAAACCTAAGTGATGTTTTTTGTCACCTGTCCTTATTTTTCCAAATGCAGTTGGTCATCAGGCATTTAATGTTTATAAATGAAATGACATTTAGTACCATCTATGTTGTCCATGTGAAAATGGCCTGCACAGAGCTTTTCTTTCCAGACGGTGTAACACTCCCATGGAATGCACTAGCAGAACAGACAGATCTCCGAGTGTTGCTCGTAACGTGCTTCCACACTTGGATCCTCAGAGAGAGTGTCTCGCTTGCAAGGAGTCTGAGAACACGCTTTCACATGTTCCAGAAAGGAGGGCTTGAAAATATAGGAGCAGCCTGTTTTCCAAAAAGGGAGAAGAAAAGGAGTTGTCCGGTTGATTGGATAAACTGGTTGTAGGTAGAAGAAGAAAGTGAAATGTGTAGGAACTTGAGGGTGAACATCACTCAGAAGGTGAAGGTGGATTTTGATCTCTACGTATGGGCTTCGTGGAAAGAGAAAGCAAATGTTAGAGCTGGACCATTTAAAAATTTATTGCGTTCACCACCACTTTCTACAAGAGTAAGGACCAAAATACAATATCAAAATTCACATAGGAACTTCAAAACATAGGTAAAACATAGAACAAATAGAAGTTATGAGTGACACTCTCCAATCCTGACTGTCTCTGGAGCCCATTTGAGTGTTTTAAAGATATCTCCACAAAAACTAAACCTTAAAAAAATAAAATTTCCACCAACTTATTAGGCTCTTCTTTCAAGAAAATAAAGGAAATTGAGTAAGAATATTGCTTAGAGATTTGGATGAATTCCAAGTATATTCAGATTCCTAAGATTAAAGCCAGACCAATTTAAAAGTTCCATGAAAACTCAATTGGTATTGATTCTAAATTAAATCCAAGAAAATTCTCAGGTTGATTTCATGCATTTAGAATTGTCTGAGATAAAGGAAAAGTGTGAATATTAGGACTTCTGCCAGATTCAAGCTTTCACTCCTATCAAAATGATTATACTGAAGGAAAAGGAAGAGACTTCTTTGCTCCCTCATGCATTCAGGACTTGTTCTGAAAATATAAACTATCCATGCAAATTTAAAAACGGATCTTCTATGAGAGCTTGTGGTATGTGATATAAGTATGATAAACTCATTGAAGGCACATATTAATTATCTATTGTTGCATTTTAAATTACCCCCAAAGTTAAGAACTTAACATTTATTATCTTCCATAGTTTCTAGGGTCAGGAATCCAGGAATGGCTTAGTTGGATAATTGGGACTTATGAGATCAGAGTCAGGCTGCCAGCTGGGGCTACAGACCTCTGAAGGCTTGACTGGAGCTGCTTCTAAGCTTATTCATGTGGTTGTTGACAGGCTTCCATTCCTTGTCACTTGGGGTGTTAATTATATGGGGTAATGTTCACCACCCGGTGGCTGTCTTCCTGTAGAGTGAGTAATGAAAGGAGAGAGAGAGAGAGAGAGAGAGAAGCCGCAGTGTCTTTTATAACCTAATCTTGGGAGTAGTGGCAGGTGCAGGTGAGTCCTGGCACAGTGCGGAAGGACTCTGCGGAGGTAGACCAGGATACCAGCAGGAGACTGCCTTGGACACTGGCTACCACAGTTTGCCCTCTGGGCCCCGTGATTCATGTCCCGCCACCACTTGTAAAGTATACTCACCCCATTCCAAGACTTCTAAAGTCCTCATTCCATTACAGCATCAGCTCAAAATCCAGAATCATGTCATCTAAGTCAGGTCCAGGTTCACAGAAGGCTCCTCTGATATAGTTCCTTTAGTATGTATGGTCCAGCTTAATCTAAAAACCAGTAAACTAAAGAGAAAAGTTAGCTGCCCTCCACACAGCCAACATACAATGGTAGAACAGATGTAGGGTAAACAACACTGGCATTATGTACTCTTCCAAAAGGGAGGAAGTGGGAGGCACACAGGAGTCATAGCTGCTCTGAAATCCAGCCAGGCAAATGTTGGAAGTTCCTTAGTGCTATTCCTACCCAGGAGTTATTCTCCATTCTCCAGTGCTATTCTACACCTCCTGAACCATCCCTCTCTCTTTTTTTTTTTTTCCCCGAAAACTAGTACCTGTAAACAGGTGAATAATTTTCCAGACCTATCGTAGAATGTGTGTGGTAGGGGTTGGGTGGGGGGGGGGTACAAAGGCCTCTTTTCACTTTATACTTTTTCTGTCGCTTTGAGTTCTAATTGGCAATGTTTCTGCTGATATTATTCTTTTTAGAAATTTTGTGAATCTCTCACAAATTTTATCAGATCCATTCTATTAGACAAGTCACACCCACAAATCTCTTTGAGATAATGTCTTCTCCACCTAAGGATTCTGCTGAGGAGCAGTGCTAATATGCTTCCTAGAAGCCCAGTTGTTTGCTTGAGGGGATCTGCAAGCTACACACTTAACAACATTAAAGGAACTTCATGTGACTAAACTGGTACTCCTGGGCACCACTTTTGATCTTTCTGGATCATAACAAAGGATTTTATAGTCACACCCTCAGCTTCATCTTTAGACCATGTTCAACTTTTGCTCTAAAGACATTTCTTCATTTTAGCATTGTTTGTCATAGGTAGAGACTGAAATTCTTACAACTAATAAATCCTGGCTCCTTTTGCTACCATTTCTTCCTTAAGTGTATTGCTGTCCTCTCGCATGTTGTTATAAAGAGCTCCAAGAAACCAGTGGCACCTTCAGCACTCTGGCTGGAAATCTCCTTAGCTAGATCACCCACTTCTTTAGGTACATTTTCTATCTTCCACATTACTGAAGATAACAATGTTGCTAAGCTCTCTGCCCCTGCCTAAGAAGGGTTCTTTGTCCTCCTTTTGCTTTTTATTTTTTTTAAAGATTTATTTATTTATTTATTTATTTATTTGAGAGAGAGAGAGCATGTGCAAGCACAGGGAAGGGTAGAGGGAGAGGCAGAGAGCATCCTAAAACTGAGCTCAGAGCCTGGAGCAGGGCTCGATCCCAGGACCCTGAGATTATGATCTGAGCTGAAACCAAGAGTTTAACACTCAACCGACTGTGCTACACAGGCACCCGTCTTCCTTTTTTCAATAAGATTTTGCTCACTTTCTTTTAAACCCTAACAGCAACCTACTCAAAGTCCAAAATTCAACTAATAATCTATTGAAGAATATTTAGGCTTACACTAAGGCACTCTTTAAAATCCTGCCAGCTACCATCCCCTGCCACTCACCAGTTCCAAAGCCACTTTTCAAGTTTAAGTATTTGTTTGGTAGCACCCCACTTCCAGGTGCTACAATCTATACTAGCTATCTATTGCTGCATAACAAATTATCCCCCAAACTTAGCAGCTTAAAGCAACAAATATGTACCATCTCATAATTTCTGAGGACCGGGAATCCAGAAGCAGCTTAGTTGAGTTCTTCTAGCTCAGAGTCTCTCATGAGGTTATGGTCAAAGTGTCAGTCAGGACAGTCATCTCCTGGAGGCTTGACCAGGGCTGATGGTCCCACTTAACAGTCTCACTCACGTGGGTATTTGTCATTTAGGCCTCTCAATCAAACTGCTAATTACATGGCAGCTGGTAACACCCAGAGTGCATGCTCTATGAGAGAGAAAGAGAGAGAAGAGAGAGAGAGATGGAAGTCACAGAGTCTCTTATATCCCAATCTTGGAAGCAACATACCATCATATCTGACATATTGTATTGGACACATCAATTCTGGAACTGTGTGGGAGGGTGTGAATATTTGGAAGTTTGGGATCACTGGTGGGGAGGGGATTTGGGAGGCTAACTATTACAGGATATAATTTGAAAAAACACTCCTTTTTATACCCTTCCCAGAACCAACTGAAAAGTAGATACTATGAAGAATTAAGCAGAGATCAAAATATTAACTTTATTACTGACAGAAGCTAAATAGAGGAGGTGGCTTAACTTTTGGCCATAATGAGATTCAATACTTGACTTTAGAATTAGGCCAAGCCACCCAATCATGGAAAGAACAGGACAATATCTTGCCTTCTCCGATCAGCTTACCACATAAACAGCAAAACAAAAGGACAGGGAGAAGTGCTGTCAGTCAAAGAGAGGAGTGGAACAGCAAGATTCCTCTAACTGAAGTTCTTCCACACAGACAAGAGGATAAGAAAGGGGGCACCCTCCATGGATTTCTCTGGGGAGCTCAGAGAGCAGTTCCAGGTGTCCCTTATGCAACACATATACCAAAATCTGTGCTGCCTCTTCTTCGTCTGCACAAGAAGGTCTAACACAACCCTTCTCAAATTTGAACAGGAAGAGTGCTAGGCCCCACCCCTGGAGAATTTGTTTTTCTCTTGATAAGTTCCTAGATAGTGCTGATGCAGCTTACCTGAGAATACACTTTGAGAACCACTGTCCTAACACTGGCCAAGAACCTATAATGCATAGGTGCTTCATATGTATCTCATTAAAAAAAAATTTTTTAAGGGGCACCTGGGTGGCTCAGTGGGTTATGCTTCTGCCTTCAGCTCAGGTCATGATCTCAGGGTCCTGGGATCAAGCCCCACATTGGGCTCTCTGCTCAGCAGGGAGCCTGCTTCCCCCTCTCCCTATGCCTGCCTCTCTGCCTACTGGTGATCTTTTTCTCTCTGTCAAATAAATAAATAAAATCTTAAAATTTTTATGTAATGAAAAAATAAAAATTTTGAGTTAACTCTATCCCCAACATGGCTCAGACTTACAACTCCAAAATCAAGAGTCACGTGCTCTTCCAACTGAGCCAGCCAGGTGTCTCTGTGTGTCTCATTTTTCATTCACAGTTTCATTAGTCTTCATAATGCTGTAGGCTAGATTTCATTAGCCCTTTCCCTCTATTAGATAGACAAAGAGATCAAGGCTCAGAGGTGAAGTTGTTTGGCCAAATTTATATCATCCTAGTCATCCAAAGCCAACATTCAAAACCAGATCTGAGTCCAAAGCCTATGGTCTTTCCTTTACACAAGATTGCCATCCCTTATTAAGGACTGAATATTGGGGGTGCCTGGGTGGCTCAGTGGGTTAAAGCCTCTGCCTTCAGCTCAGGTCATGATCTCAGGGTCCTGGGACTAAGCCCCGCATCGGGCTCTCTGCTCAGCGGAGAGCCTGCTTCCCCCTCTCTCTCTGCCTGCCTCTCTGCCTACTTGTGATCTCTCTCTCTCAAATAAATAAATAAAATCTTAAAAAAAAAAAAAAAAAGGACTGAATATTGGTAGGATCCAGGGTGTAGCTGAAACTAAATAGTAAGTCCCTGTGATTGCTTCCCACTAATTTCACCCTCATCTTCTTGACCTGTGGTCACAAGCATGGTTTTCTCCATTTTCATTTGTCAACATTAATTATACACTAGGTACCATATATTCAACTTGGTCTCATGTCCACATATATGCATCTTAAAGGCAGGTTAATATGTTTATGCTTAAGGAGAAAGAGTAAGACTATCAATTTCAAGGTAATAGCATTCTAAAATTTCCATCAACGAAGTTAGAAAATGTCCAGCTCGCCAACAGTCTGGCTATTTGTCCTCCAGGTCCACCCTTCACCCTCTCACTGTCCAGGAAGTAGATCTCCATGGACTACAACAGGCTCCCTGGTCCTCAGGTTTCCCACTGGGTTCATCCTCCCCAGAAGCAAGCAGAGGAGGAAGGCAATTTTCCCAACTCCCTTCCTATAGGGTTACCTGGACTGGCTGTATTCTTTCACAAAAAGCACTGGTCCTCCCAAGCAGCTGCTCTAAGGAAAATTTCCTTCCAGCTCTCAGGAGTTCTTCTCTTGCCTGTCCCTTCAGGACCCAGGGGGCAGTAACAGCTCTGAGAGTCCTGCACTATCCATTTTGTTTGCTTCACCCTGTCCACATATTTGTAAACAAGCTCTTTGAACTACTTCCTTGAAATTATCCTAACATGAGTGTACCTCTTCCTGCTGAGACCATGAGTACAAACCTGTTTAGGCACAGTTTACAGGTTTGCTTTTCCAGAGCTAGCCCATGTGACTTTGCTTGGGGCTTGGGGTATCCTCCTAAAAGCCAGTAACCTTTTGGAATCTTGCTGCTGTCCAGATGGTCAGGTTCACCCCACTACTTTGGTTTAAAGGTGCAAAACACCACCTTCTGGCCCTCATATGTCCTGCTCTGTAGACATACCAAATGGCAAGAGGCAACCTGGAAGGATCTGCTGGCAAAATTCCTGTCACCAGAATTGATGCTACACTTCAGAACTCCAGTTTTGTCCCTTAGATGAGTCATTAATTCCAAAAAAAGATAAGTTATCCCTGCAAGAAAAATAGAGATAAAGTTGACAAAGATATTTATGTTGAATTTCAGATGTTTTCTGTTTTGGAAGCTAGTTGTAAACCTGGTTGGAGAAAGGAATAGATAAAATTCGGCTAGATCATAGATTCTAGAATAATGGTTCTCAAGGTGTATGGGGAACAAAGTTTATATTGTCTCTTGGAAGGCATTTTGGAAATTGAGGGGAGTCGTTGATTATGGGCCATGGTCCAGAGATGCTAACTGGCTTGTAGTGAAAGGGATGGTCTCACACAACAGAGAATAAACCCCAGGAACTTTAATGTGCCAAGACCATTCATGTTGCTAAAAAACCTGTTTAAAAATTATCCAGGCAAAGGACTTATATTTTCTTTTACAAGAAGAAAGAAAGAAAGAGGAAGGAAGGAGGGAGAGAGGGAGGGAAAATTTGTGTGTCGTTTTCATATTCATAAAATTTCCAAGAATGCAATTACCATATACATCAAGGAACTATTACACATTGTTTTGTTTGGATTTTACTAAGTTGGTCATAATATGAAAAATAACATAACTATCAATCTGCATTTGTATCTGTAGCATACAAGATGATTTTACAGAAATATTCTTACAGATGATTTCATTATGTCTTCTGGTGCAGTTGAGCCCTACTGCACATACTGACATTTATCAAGAAAATCTCCCTACATGCAATTATTAAAATCAACATAATGTAATATACTAATGGAAATATAAAAGATAGATACAAAGAAACTAGTTACATTATAAATGTTTCATTTAGGGATAACCAAAGTATTTACAATAGAAATGGGTGTTGGGTCTGATAAATTTGAGACCCACAGATCTAGAGCAAAATGTTCTGATGGCTGAGGGTACTGCCTTGGAGGATGTACACTGAAGGAAATTACTGAAGGTAAGTTACCTCTTCGGGGTAACTTACCCTGAAAGAAGCTATGTGGAGTGAACTAGAAGGAACACCAGGCCTTATTC
>CM052809.1:103264640-103339692 GCA_028533885.1 Nasua narica
AAACTCAATGAATGCTGTATCCCAGTCCCCACTCCCTTCACCAGACACACTCCTATTCATGTGCTAAGTTTCAAGACCTTTCCCAACCGCCCTTGTCGGGCATAGGCATCCTTCTTCAGCTTCCCTAGGATCTACCACTCTGTCACAGGTGTCACAATAAGGGCAACTGTTGGGTTACTTACTTGCTTTTCCCACTAGACTCCAAGCTGTGTGTGGGCAGGGATCAAAGCTTATCCATTGTTGTTCCTCATGCCCCACGCATAGTAGGTCATCAGTGCTTAGCCAGTCATTCAACAAGGTAATTAAGCACTTCACAAGCTGCCAAATGACAGTGTTGGCTTCTATACCAGTCCACCGGGCAGCCAAGAGCAGGACGAACCTTCAGGTCTGGTTCCCATTGACCACCGACTGATGCAGCGTCTGCTTTCTACACCTGCTCCTCCAAGGCCCTAAGGCTCTTCTATTTGGTCTCTCAACTTCACTTCCAATTAAGTTGTAACTCGGAGGTGTGGAAAGCTCCGTTCTTAGTCATTTGTTTGTTCAGTTTAGCACAGTGGTTCTCAGATTTCAGCATGTTGGGCCTGCCTTCAGAGTTTCTCATTCAGGAGATCTAGATGGGGGTCAAGAATTTTCTTTTCTTTTTTTTTTTTAATATTTTATTTATTTATTTATTTGTCAGAGAGAGATCACAAGCAGACACAGAGGCAGGCAGAGAGAGAGGGGGAAGCAGGCTCCCCGCTGAGCAGAGAGCCCAATGTGGGGCTCGATCCCAGGACGCTGAGACCATGACCCGAGACAAAGGCAGAGGCTTTAACCCACTGAGCCACCCAGGCGCCCCGGGGGTCAAGAATTTTCATTGCTAACATGGCCGCAGGTCTCACTGGTGCTGCAGATCTGAAGACCATCTTTTGAGGATCACTGGCTGAGCAAGAAGTTCCAGCCACTGTTATCCCAGAAACAGATCTTAAAGATGTCTCCAATTTTGAATTAAAAAAAAAAAAATGTGTCTCATAGTTGCAAAAGAGTTATAAACATCAGGAAGTATGTAGAGAGAATATGGGGTACATACAGGCTCCTGAAAATATTCTAAACTCTGTAAGATAAACCTGGTTCTGACCTTTGGGGTAAGCCTGAGAAGAGGAAAAAGAGAATCAGAAGGTCATCACGGGACCTCCAGTTCCCGTGGAGCAGTCAAGCTGAGACCTGGCAAGGCAGAGGATAATGATCCAGTAAAACTTTCTAGACCTGAGGTTTCTGCCCTCTCTCTGGAAGTCTGCCTACACAACCACATCCACCTCTTAACCCTGCTTCAACCGAATGAGGACTTCACAATTCTAACAGCCTCGGCCAAATCTGAAGATACTCCAGCGCATCTACGTCTTCATCTGTTTGGGCTGTTGTAACAAAGTACCATAGACAGGGTGGCTTATCAACAACAGAAATTTATTTCTTACAGTTCTGGGGTCTGGGAAGTCCAAGATATAGGCGCCAGCAGATTCAGTATCTGGTGAACCGGTTTTCTGATTCATAGATGGCCATCTTCTCTCTATAATCTCATATGACAGAAGGGACAAGGCTGCTTTCTGGAACTTCTTTCCTAAAGACACTAATCCCATTCATGAGGGCAGAGCTCTTCTAAGGATCCCATCTCCTAATACCATCACAGTGGTTGTTAGGATTTAATACAGGAAATTCGTGGGGCGGGCACACAGCATTCAGTATTTAGAAATCTATTTTTGAAACCATGTGTTATTGGGCCGCCTGGGTGACTCAGTTAAGCATCTGCCTTTAGCTCAGGTCATGTTCCCAGGGTCCTGGGATTGAGCCCCACACTGGGCTCCTTGCTCAGCAGAGAGCTTGCTTCTCCCTCTCCCTCTGCCTGCTACTCCCCCTCCTTGTGCTTGTGCTTGTGCTTGTGCTTGTGTTCTCTCTCTCTCTCTCCCTCTCTCCCTCTCTGTCAAATAAATAAATGAAATCTTAAAAAAATTTTTAAAAAACATGTTATTTACTTAATAGTTAGCATTTATTACCTATTACCTAGTAAGAACAATGTTTCAGACAAGATGTAGAGTTGAAATGTAATGTTTTTTAGCTACCTTGCAATAATTGTACTTTTTCTTAAATAAGTGAGCTCTTAAAAATTACTGATCAGGGGTGCCTGGGTAGCTCAGTCATTAAACATCTGCCTTCAGCTCAGGTCATGATTTCCAGGTCCTGGGATCTAGCCCCACATCGGGCTTCCTGCGCAGTGGGGAGCCTGCTACTCTCTCTGCCTCTCCTCTGCTCCTTCCCACCACTTGTTCTCTCTTTATGTCTCAAATAAATAAATAAATTCCTTTAAAAAATGAGTGATCAGATAAGTCTTCAACTCTTGCCATGTTTACCTAAGCAGTTACCTTTCCCTCCATCTCCCATGTCATTTTCCTTTTGTAAAGGAGGGAAATCTTTTTTTCCTTTAACCTTTTAGGTTCAATCCCTGAGGCCCTGCTAATAAAATTAAGGAAAAACTGATTAACAGGGAAAAAAAAGGCATATAAATTTTATTTTATGTCAATACTTTTATGTGGCATGGAGGGCTAGAAAAGAAGTGAAAATCCCAAGCAGCGATTAGACCTGAGAGTTTATACACCATTATAACAAAGAGCAATAAATTGTGGGGCTACAACAAGACAGAGGAAAAGGAGTTTGGACTTCTAGGAGCAATAAATTTGGGGAAGGTAAATATATGGGAGAAATTAGCAGAATTATTTTAGTAAGGTTTGTTTATACAGATTCAAGTTGCTGCTGTCTTCAATGACAAGAATCATCTTTTCTGGGTATAAGAGAAAGGAAGGGGACAGCTTTACAAAGGGATTTATACCCTATCCAGACAGAAATGAGAAGGTAGAGAGCTTTTCCTGTGTCTGCTGTTTTTCAGTTACTTACAGCTCAAAATAATCCTTATGGCAAAGTGGCATATTTTGTGGTGGCATTCTAATCCCTTTCACTTTCTAGTCTGTAAGCTTACTTACAAAATATAAGTATATAATAGGGTACAGTTCTTGAAATAGCAATTAATGCTTCCACTCCACATCTGCCCATGTTGTCAAGGCCAGACCAGGCATTTTCACAGAAGGATTTCTGCACCCAAAGCATGTCTGGGGAAGAGCATAGAGAGCTACCCAAGTGGCGGGGCACATTTTGCAACAGTCAGTGACAAAAGGCCAATCAGGACAATGAAGCCAGACAAAGATCTCCAGGATAGATTATACCCCAAACTAAACAGCTTCCTCTTTGTCACTAATGATAAGACCCAAATTGTAGCCTGAAATAGAAAAGATGTTGATCCTTAGGGTTGCTGGGAGGTGGGGGGGTAGGGATATGGACATTGGGGAGGGTATGTGCTATGGCAAATGCTGTGAAATGTGTAAGCCTGATGATTCACAGACTTGTACCCTGGGGTAAATAATACATTATATGTTAATAAAAAAATTATAAAAAAAAAAAAGAAAAGATGTTGATCCTTATTAAAATTAAGAGTTATTGCCTGCACACCTGTGTTTTGGACCCAGATACACACCCACCACCCATACAAGCTTAATAACCATTAGTTATATTGTTGGATATCTGAGAGTTCCTTAATTTGGAGTCCAAGAGTTCTCAAGTTGTAACTTGGTTGTTGTTATTGCTGTTCCTTATCACCAAAATCTTATCATTAAATATTCTTTGGGGGTGCCTGGGTGGCTGGGTAGGCTAAGCCCGTGACTCTTGTTTTCAGCCCACGGTCATGATCTCAGATCTGGGATCAAGCCCCACATTGGGCTCCATGCTCAGTGGCAAATCTACTTGAGATTCTCTCTCTCCCTCCCTCTGCCTCTCCCCCTGCTCACAACCACACACAGACAAAGGAATTATACTTTCCTATAAATGTGAGTTGAAATGTAATGTTTTTTAGCTACCTTGCAATATGTGTACTTATTGTACACATCTCTCTCTCTCTCTCTTTCTCTAAAATAAATAAATAAATCTTTTTAAAAATAAATATTCTTTGAAAGATCATCAACCTTACTGCCTTTTATTTCTTGCTGAAGCATTTTGGAGATCCAAACTATATATAATGAACATCTGCAAATCCACCTTTCTGCTTGATAAATACAACATTTTAGATATATTTAAAACCCTTTGTGTTTTTCTCCTGAATCTCATCCTACTTCCATATAGTAAATGAAATCATGAATGTTTTTAATAACTATTTACATATGTAGGACATCTAACCACATATATGTAGATAGCTTTATGTAAAAACAATAAATTATTTTGTTTGTTTTAAGCTTTATATAAATAGCATATGGAATATCCTTCTGCAACTAGTTTTCACTTAATCTTGTTTGAGACATTTCCATACTAACACCCACAGTGCTAACTCACTACTTGCAGAGTTGTACCACAACTTAACACTTTTCTGATTGATAGCGATTTTGTTTAATTATTTGATTTTATAAAGAATACTGAATGTCTATTTCTTTAATATCTCTTTTATTAATTAATTACTTTAATATCATGTGCAAAAATTTCTCTAGGATACATGCTCCAAGTGATATTACCGGGGTATAGGATATATATGCCTTCCAACTTTCCTAGGTATTGTCAAGTTGCTTTCCAAAATGGGTGTGCCCATTTGACTCTCATAGTAGTGTTTGATGGTTCCTGTTGTTCCACTTCCTCACCAACTCTTGACATTGTCATTCTTTATACAGTTTGACAGTTTGATGGGTATGAAATGATATATTACTTTAAAATTGGATTTACCTTGGGGCACCTGGCTGGCTCAGTCGGTAGAGCATGTGGCTCTTAAACTCAGGACCATAAGTTCAAGCCCCACATTGGGTGTGGAAACTACTTAAAATGAAAAAAAAAAAAATTGGATTTACCTAATTAGTGGAGAGGCACATTTATAGGAAAGTATAATGCCTTTGTCTGTAAATAACTTGTTTGGATTGTTTGCCCATTTTTCTTTTGGTCTTCTTGCTTTGTAAGAACCTTCAATGTTATCAACTGTGTATTGCAAATCTATTTTCATGGTCTGCATTTTCTTCTTTTAATTTTGTTTTTTGCTATCTTAATATGTAGAAGTTTTAAATTTTGTGCAGGCTAATTTCAGTGTTTTCCATTGGCATTTTTGTCTTATCTTTGTGATTTAAGGAATGGAGAATAATTTACATCCTACAATTTTTCTAAAAGTTATACTTTTCACACTTAAATCTTTAATCTTCCTGGAATTGGCTAGTCTATTAGAATAAGGTAGTTACTCTAACTAGTAACTAGTAGTAAGCTAGTTTTATTTTATTTTTATGTATACATAACATTTCCCTAGTGAGATTTACTAAACAGTCTTATTCTCAGTGATCGGCAACCCTGTGGCTATCATACCAAATGTGTAGTGATATGTGAAGTCTGATGTCAGGCTGTGTTTTTGTTCCATTGGCCCGTGTCTTTTCTCTTATTTTAAAATGATGGCAAACAAAGCAATCTGGTAAAGTGATCCTGCCTCTCTCTCTCTCAGTGATCTCTAACGTTTTGACTACACATAGTCCTTTACTATTCAATGTAAATATAATATCAAGGTCCTCAAAAACAAAAACAAAACCCTACTTATGAGTCAAGCTGTCTTTTAAAACTGTGGTTCTAAAAAAACTGAATACTCACACCTATTTCACCCATCATTTGAGGCATTTATTAGCTAGAAGAATTGTACGTTTGTTTGAGACCCTAGAAGTCTTGGGAACAACTGTTCTGACACTTTCTGAAGCCATGTCTGTGGTAGCTGTGGAGAGAATGGCTTAGCCAAAAACTTTGTTTTTCTAATCCCAGGGAAGATACAAACTCAGCAGTTGCTGTATGGTGCTCCAAGTGATTTGCCCAAGGACCTCCCACTGAGATCTCCATGAACTTGCAGCTTGGGTAACTCAGTGAGGTCACCCCCTGCTGTTTCACAGGCAGATGGCCAAACCCTGACACAGGGCTGCAGTCAGATCCCCAAACAAGTACATACACACAGCCTTCTGTCTATAGCCTGAACCCATGGTTTGTATCAATTAGGAAAAACTCCAAAGAAGAGTATATCAGGTCAGCCTGGCTTAATGTTTTCAAATAATTAAGTTTTAGGTAAGTTTTAGGATGAACAGCTTTTGCAAAAAGCTTATATCCATAGGTGGCTTTCTACTGAAACACTAAAGTAGCAAGTGCTCTATTTGCCTAAAGAATTCTAAATTCAGTATAATTTGTAGCTAAATCTACAACTAGAAGAGAACTTAAAGATAGCGTACTTCAGTGTTGGTTCCCAATCTTGAGTATACTTTAAATTATCTGAGTGACTTAAAAAAATCTCAATGCCCAGGCTGCACGCTAAATAGCACTGGGAAGAGAGACTAAACATTGGTATTTTTCAAAGCTGCTCGAGGGATTTCATTGTATAGCCAGTGTTGAGAACCAGTGGCTCAGTTCAAGCCTTTAGCACATTAGTAAAATGAGATTTTGAAAGGTTAAATCACTCTTAATCATGTTCTAAACTTGTACCATCCAATTGGTAGGCATGGCCACTTGTGACTTTTTAAAGTTAAACTTATTAGAATTAAATAAAATTAAAGATTGAGATCCTCAGTTGCACTGGCCACTTTTCAGGGGCTCCACACTCACATGTGGCTAGTAGCTACCATGTTGGGCAGCATGGAAAACAGACATATCGGCCATCACAGAAAGTTCTTCTGGTCATTGCTGTAACAGAAATAATCCCCCCCCCCAAAAAAAAAGAAAGAAAGAAAGAAAAGAAAGAATCCCACATGTAATTTTTTGAAAGTCTTTCTTTGAAACATGGCAGAAGACCACTTGTACCTTCCTATGCATTGGGCTTGATTTCTTTCTAGTCATTTGGAAACGTCAGAAGCATTTTAAATTATTATCACAGAATGATCAATATAATAAAAGAATTTAAACAAGCACAACTCAACATTAGGGTGTCTATCTGTAAAGCACCTAATACTACAATAAAAGCAACAGCCCCTTGCGCAAGTATAGTTGTGACTCAAGTCCAAGAGATACCCTCAATTCTACTTCCACACAACTCAATGAGTAATGATACAGGAGGCGAGTTTTTTTCCTTGATTGGTAAAGAGAGCACATGGAGGAAGAGGGAAGGGAGAGCCCTACTTCCCCAGTGACTGGTCCATCAGGCTCAGAGCTGACTCCTAAGTGTGTCTAGGCACAATCTTGGCCCACAGAGAGCATAAAGGAAGTTGATAGAGGACAATCTCCTCCTCCTTATGGATTGAAAACAAGACATAGTACAAGAACTAAGCTAAAGGAACCTCTATAAAAGGATTCCTTACTACCACAGTCTTTTTTTTATTATTATTATAAGACAGATTTTATCATCTAAAACTTCTTCGGCTCTTAAAGTAAACATGCCATGGAACAGATTTCGTAAAGTGGCCTTAGTGCTAAAGGGATTCAGATCAATTTGTGTTGGTTATACTTTTGTCACCCCAAGCCTCTAGAAAAGTCTCAAAATTTTATTCAGTTTGCTTGTGCAGTTGTGTTATGAAATTGAAACTTAATACCACTGTACCAGAATACATTGTTCCTTGTCTTGGGGCTTAAGTTTCATGTTCCCAAGTGCATTATATCCAGCGGTGAGATAGCCATGCCTGGGTCTAAACAAGAGGAAGCCATAAAGTCAATAAGCCAACTTGGATGATTGCAGCGTGCGAGGTACTGTTCTGAGTGTTTTACATGGGTGACATCATTTAATTCTCACAACTCACAATGAGGTGAGTGCTATTATTATCCTCATTTTACAGATGAAGAACCTGAGGGACAAGAAGTTAAGGAATTTGCCCAGGGCCATCTAGCTTTAAGTGATAGAACTAAACTTCAACCCCTGCTGGTCTGACTCCAGAGCCGCCTCCTAATTGCTCTTCTCTTTTCAACATGTATATACTTTCATGCCAATGTCATATTTTTGGCCTGTCAAGGTCAAGATCACAGACATTGGATTGGACTGGTCCACTTGGGTGGAAAAAAGTTCCCCAGAGTGGCAAGGCGTGGGTGTGAGCATGTACCCCCCAATCCCAGGTTTTCCAAGATTGTTTTCTTGGGGTGGGGGAACCCCCCATCCTCACTCTGACACCTATCTCCTCCACATCCTGGCACTACACACCCCACTTTCTTTGCAACCATAGTAGCTGCAACAAAAACTATTACCAGGGACGGGGAAAGAGAAGGAAGGGGCCCACAACAAACAGCAGAAATGCAGACGCACCTCGAGAGGTTACACAATAGTCCCTAGTGTCTGGGCCCTGGATAGACATGGGGGAGTAAGGTTTCCTGGCTCAAGGCAAGGGGCCGAGATGGATAGATATCAGCATTAATTAGACCATTATATAAAACATCACCTTTCTTAAGGCCATATTCTCCTTTGTAATCTTTACAAATCTCAGCATGTTTCTACATTGCAGCTGTGAATGTAAACAAGAAACACAGTCTAATCCCAGGGTGACTAGTTTCCCAGCCCACGTGAACCAAATTATTTTCTCACCCAGAGAGCAGCGTGATGTTCTTATAGGCAACAGAGTGTTCTTTGGGTCTTTCATACCCTTTGGGCTTCTGTGCTGATTGTGCTACAAACTTTCCTGCAGTCTTGCTTTGAGCCCTTCAGATTTGTCCCACCCACCCACCCCCAATGATTCCACTTATTTGTTTGTTTATTTATATATAATATTATTTAAAGCAGTTTTAGGTTCACAGCAAAATTGAGCAGAAAGTACAAAGAGTTCCTGTCTACCCACCACAGCACACACAGCCATTATGAGTGTCCCTACCAGAGAGGTACATTTGCTACAACTAATGAACCTTCACTGACACATCCTATCGACCCAAAGCCCAGAGATTACATTAGGGTTGTCGTACATTAATTTATGAATTTTGACAAATGTATAATGACATGTACCTGCCACTAGTACCATTCAATTGTTTACTTTTTTTTTTTAAGATTTTATTTATTTATTTGACAGAGAGATATCACAAGTAGGCAGAGAGGCAGTCAGAGATGGGGGAACCAGGCTCTCTCCTGAGCAGAGAGCCCTATGCAGGGCTCAATCCCAGGACACTGAGATCATGACCTGAGCCGAAGGCAGAGGCTTTAACCCACTGAGCCACCCAGGCGCCCCGATTATTTACTTTTAAAGAATATTATGTGTATACTTTGTTCCTGAAAGGCTCCACCTGCTTTTTTTTTTTTTTTTTTTAATAATTCAGAGATGGTCCCATTGTTTCTGGAAAGCCTGGAGGGTAATTCTCTATTCTCACTGCGAATTCACTACCAAGGCCTTTGCATTTGGTCTGACAAGTGAGTGACAGCCCAGGAGGCTGGGGCTCTGAAATCCTCGTCAGGCAGCCGGTCTAGGAGCTAGAATCCTACAGTTGTCTTGGCAACAGCTGAAGTTTCCTCTCCTGGGCTGAAAAGTGTGTTGTCTCTTCATTTGTGAAAAGTCTATTTTACACCCTCAATCTGCCTGGGGCATAAATATGCCAGGAATGGAACCCTCAGGATTGGATTTCCTTTTTCTGATTTCAAAACAGAGGGTAAAATATCCACAGTAGGAAGTGAACAGGAGGGGACTGCAGGCATCTCATACTGGGTATTGGGTTCAAATATTCCAAAATAGCCAGAATCTAAGCTGGGCAAAGTGTTAAGCTTGCACATAATTTTATTTTAGATGCAGCAACTTTTATAGACCATTACAGAGAGAAAGCAATGGCAATCCTTTTGCAGGGACCCTGCCACCACTTGACTTTAAAAACCTAACACAGAGAATTCTGAAAGAGAAAAAAAGTTTAACATCCTTAAGTGACTATATATTTGATTATATCTAATATATATGAACTAACAGATATATTAATATTAATCTTTAATATTTAAAGAGCTCAGAGCACTTTCCAAATGTGGGCTTGTTCTAGTCAAAAACACTTGGGAAGTCCATCAGCCTTGAATTAGACAATAGACATTCTCTCCATTTCTGGTTTCTTCTCTAATTGGTGCTTCCGTTTGAGCTGAAAGAGTTGCAATTTCCTTGATTGTCGCTCCTTCCAAATCGCCCAGACCCTTGCTTATCCCAAAGCCCAAACGTCTGCCTATCCCAGCTGTAGGTATGTAAATAACATTTAATCTTTCTCCCTTCCTTTGAAGAATGAATTATGAGGTCTTGAACAAACATCCGCCAGATTTTATTTTAGAACTGGAAGGATAACTGGATTTCCTGGAGCAACTAGATTCACGTATCCCTACTCTCCTGTAACTTAAAATCACTAGGGGTGGCCACCCACCCACGTGGTTCTGTGCACCTGGGCAAGACCAGCCTGGGCAACAGCCGGATGGAAGAGAGTGTTTAGTACTAAGTAGATCCAGGAGCCCCCCCCCCCCCAAGTCTAACATCGGAAGGTCAGACCTGCTCCTGCCAATTCTTTGGTATCAGGGGAAACAAAACATAAAGACCAAAGAGCAGGTTTTATGCTTTGTCTCTGTTCCCCTAGCAGAGGTTATCCGGGGCCCCAGCGCAGTGAGAAATACCATCAGAAATGCCCCACTCAGCAGTGACAAAGGGCTGCGTGGGAACAGGTTTAGAACCCAGAGAGATTCTGCTCACTGCCCTCGCACCCCTGACATGGTCTGAGATACGGAAACTCATCACCTGTTATCTTTTGAGACTGCATGCGTTATAGATGCTTGAGAAAGGATGGAATGCCACAGAGGATCCTACATTGAGTTAGAAACAGAGACCACCTGGTTTTTGCCTTTAAGGAACTTCTGAAGTGGTTGTGGCGTATCTGTTTTCCAATAAACACACTGTGCTTGGAGTAGAGATAACAAGCTCTTCGGTGGGAGGTTTGACTAATTTTAGGGAGGGGGCAGGGCAGACTCAGGGAGAAAGCCTCACAGAGGCAATGTTCAAGCTGAGACCTGAGGGAGCAGTAGAGATTGGCCAGGTTGAAAACAAAGGCAGGAGAGGCATTCTACCCGAAAGGGACAGACCTGGCAAAGTCTCAGAGACCTTGGGATATTCCTTAGGGAATATCAGCTATCCAGCTGTTACTAGGGTAGGAATTTCGCTACTGATGAAGCTACCTAGAGAAGTAGGATTCAGCTACCTACTTTGCTTCCTCTAAAGCTAGGATGAAAAACTTAAATGCCTTCAGGAGATGGGGCAGAAAATAAAGTGGTGATATTGTATAACACATAGTGAATATTAGCACTCCTTAAGAGCAATGAATTTAGATCTAAGAACACCAAATCACTCAACCAAAATACCTCGGTAGACAGTACGGTCTGCCTCCTTGGCCATTCATATCAGGGTTCAGGCCTCAGGACAAATGGAAACCCCATTCCTAGGATACAGATCAGTCAGCAAGAGATACTATATGTAAGCTAACAAGAACACATGTGAATCGTAGCCGTCGTTCAGGCAGCAACATGGCTCACGTGAGACCATAGCTCAGTTAGTGCTGAGCTAACTGAGCACTCAGCTACTTTGAGATTCCGTAAAGTGGGGCTCCTGGCTGGCTCCGTCGCAGGAGTATGCAACTCTCGATCTCAGGGCTGTGAGTTCAAGTCCCACATTGGGTGTAGGGCTTACTAAAATAAATAAATAAAAACTTTAAAAAAGGATTCCATAAAGCCAAAAACCCCTTGTTTATAATCATAACACACCCCTTATGATTCATATGCTGAGGGCCAGTGTTCCCACTCAATATACCCCCCAAAAGAAGAGATCGCCCCATCATTTTCATCAATAAACTTCTTATCCCCCCCATGGTAGCTTTTCTCATCATCTGTTTTCTTTACTTTTTCTTATCTGTTTTCTTTATTAAGGCCAAAAGTACAAATGAAGAAGCTTCTATTTGAATTTTACTCTTTTTTTCCCTAAACTATATGCTATAAAGTTTTTCCTTAAAACTCTATACTTACATATGAATAAGTAAGGCCTTGCACATACATGGAAGAGATTTTCTCCGTCTGCCTACAATGCCTGCCAGGGGTTACGGAAAGTGCTTCCAGACAGGCTGTCAGAGGCGCAGGAGTCACACTTTGGTAAGACTTAATCCCCTTGAACACGGGTTCTGTGGGCGTGTGTGTGCGCGCGCGCGTGCACGTGCACGTCCACATGTCTTCGGAGGGCAGGAACTGTGCCGAGTCGTGTGTGTTCTCCTCTGTGCTTACCGCAGTACAGGCCCCACACATCCGCCCCACTGTCCAGGCGACGGTGCGCCGGCTTGTCGAGTGGGTGCCCTGGGGATTTATGACTCGATTATAAATTCCTTACTGCCACCTAGGAGGAGAAAAAAAGGGATGAAGAGCTTACTATGAACATGACTAGTAACTGTGCTAGGTGTTTTATGGACTTTTATACCTATTCCTTACAATCTTACAATATAGGGTTTTTTTTCCACTTGATGGGGGAGGAAATTGAGGTTCAGGTAGCTTCCCCAATGCCACAAACTATTGTACCTTTAGTGGTCTGACACCAAAACCCAAAATCTGAACTCAGGAGGGGAAATAAATTCCCCATGGAGAAGGGAAAATATTGACCTGGCCCACCTGAGAGGTGATGTTCAGTGGAAATTCTCAGGTTGACATTTCATTTTCCTTTCCTTTCTTTTTTTCCCCTTCCTTCCTTCCTTCCTTCCTTCCTTCCTCCCTCCCTCCTTCCTTCCTTCCTTCCTTCCTTCCTTCCTTCCTTCCTTCCTTCCTTCCTTCCTTCCTTCTTCTTTCTTTCTTTCTTTCTTTCTTTCTTTCTTTCTTTCTTTCTTTCCTTCCTTCCCTCCTTCCTTCTCTCCTCT
Source organism: Nasua narica (assembly GCA_028533885.1). Taxonomy (NCBI): domain Eukaryota; kingdom Metazoa; phylum Chordata; class Mammalia; order Carnivora; family Procyonidae; genus Nasua; species Nasua narica. Next base: position 103,277,511 of record CM052809.1, read on the forward strand.
TCTCTTCTCTTCTCTTCTCTTCTCTTCTCTCTTTTCCTTCTCTCCCCCTTTCTTTTTTTTCATAAATCAGGCTCTTACAAGTTGAGAAGGTAAACAAATCATGTTACACACCTCTGATAAAATCAGATTTCTGAACCTGCAAAATGAGGTGTGATGGAAAGAAACATTCCCTTGGCCTGCGGTGACCCAGCCAGGACACCGCCCCCCTGGGAGGTGCAGCCCCAAACACATGGTCACCTTAACCCGTACAGCACATTCACAGACCCAAAACGAAATTTCAGAAAAATCTCTTTGAAAGCTCCTCTCTGCGGACAGGAGCAGCTTTCAAAGTGCAGTCCCGAACCTATTCCCACCCAGCCTCTCAGCAGAGCTCCCAGACGGTGATGCTGCCTGGATGCCTCTGCCGGCTGGGTCTCTCAGGACTCCATTAGCACGTCTTCCTTCTAACCCATAACCACGTGTCAGCACAGAAAGGATGTGCTCAGAATGAGCCTTAAAAGTGCGGTGAGATTCTGAACAGCAGCAAGGCACGCTTTATTGGCAAGAAAATCCCGAGCTAATTAGGGAGAAATAAATGAAAGCTTCTCAATTAGCCAGAGAACAGGATAAAAAAATCAATAAGGGAAATTTGCTAACATGAATAAAGTTGAGCAACAGTCCTATAATAAAAAGAAGACTAAAGAAACAACTGCGTAACAAATAGATTGAGTTCATGCCCGCAGGTCACGGGCCACTTGGTCGCATCCGTCCTCCTCATCCACTTCACCCTCACCCCGACTATCCCCCTGAGTGAAGGTGGAAAACCCCGGCCGGGAAAACGTGACAGGGGTGTCCAGACGTAGGCGCAGAGCAGGGGAACGCCACCCACTCTCCACGAACGACATGGCAGGCAGGTTATAAATTGACATGATTTTATATTAATATACTTTCATTGTGATAAAATATACATAGCATAAAATTTACCATTTCAGCCATTTTTAAGTGTATAATCAGTGACATTAAATACATTCACATTTTTGTGCCCCCATCACCATTACTCATCTCCAGAAATTTTTCATCATCCCAAACCCTGTACCCACTTAAACAATGACTCCCCTTCAGCTCCTCCCCCAGTTTCTGGTAATCGTTATTTCACTTCTGTCCCTGTGAAGCTGACTATTCTAGAGAACTTATATAAGTGGAATCATACAGTATTTGTTTTTCTGCATTTGGATTATTTCATTTAGCATAATGTCTTCAAGTTTCATTTGTGTTTTAGTGCAGATGTAGATCAGAATCTCGTTCTTTCTGAAGTCTGAGTAATTTTCCACTGTATGTATAGTCCACATTTTGTTGATCTATTCTTCCATCAATGAACACTTGGGTTGTTTCCACTTTTAGGCTATTGTGCATAAGGCTGCTATGAACATGGGTCTACAGATACCCATTTGAATCCCTGCTTTTCACTCCTTTGGGTATATTCCTAGAAGAAGAATTGTTGAATCATATGGTAATTCTATTTAATTTTTTGAAGAAATGCCATAGTGTTTTCCATAGCAGCTTCTATTCACATTTTATAACTATTTGTAAAGTGCAAAAAAAGAGAGACAAAGATTACATACCAAGATGTTAGCAGTAATTTCTGGGTTGTGAAATTATGGATTTCCCCTAGGTATTAGTTATGCATTGATAAATAACAAATTTCCCCAAAACTTAGCTCTGGAAACTACAAATGTTAATAATGTTCTGCAGTTTCTGAGGGCCGGGAATCTGGAGGCACTGAGTTGGTTGGAGCTAATTCAGAATCTCCAGGGAGGTTGTGGTGAAGGTGGCAGCGAGGGCCACAGTCTCTGAAAACTGGATTGGGACTTGGGGGATCTCTTCCAAGTCATGGTCTTAGGACTGTTGGCAAGAGGCTTCAGTTTTTCACTACCCAAGCTTCTCCATAAAACTGACTATGAAATGGCTTCCCTCAGAACCAGTGATGAGATAGGGGGGCTAGCAGGGAGATCCTAAGGCAGAAACTACAAAGTCTTACAACCTAGTCTCTGCAGTTACATGTCACTTTTTCGCATTCTATTGTTCACACAAGACCCATTCTGGTATAAAGTGGTGAGGGACTATTCAAGAGTATGAATATCTGGATGTGGGGGCCATCTTGGAGGCTGGCTGCCGTATCCTAGTGATCTGTATTTTTCTTCCTCTGCCCCAATGTTTTTGAGATTATAATTGACATATAAGGAACTTAAGGTATATGACATGTTTATCTGACACATTAATATACCACAAAATGATTACCACCATTGCATTAGCTAACATTTTCATTGTGTCCCATAATTACCATTTTCTATTGTGGTTAGAACATTTAAGATCCTCTCTGAGCAACATTCAAGTGTATAATACAGTATTATTAGCTAAAATCACCATGTTGGACATTAGAGCCCCCAAATTTATTAATCATATAACTGGAATTTTGTACCCTTTGACCATTCTCTCCCCATGTCTATCACCTGCCCAGCCCCTGGTAACCACAACTTCACTTTCTGTTTTTCTGAGTTTAGCCTTTTTAGTTTCCACATATTAGTGATATCATACAGTTTTTCTCTTTTTCTTACTTCGCTTAACCTGATGGTCTCAAGGTTCATCCAAGTTGTCACAAATGGCAGAATTTCCTTCTTTCTCATGGCTAAATACTATCCCACTATGTGCTTATATGTAACTAAAACATCTTTATCCATTTATCTGTGTGGGCACTTATGTTGTTTCCATTATCTTAGTTATTGTAAATAATGCTGAAATGAATATGGGAGTGCATATATCTCTTCAAGATAGTGATCTTCATCCCCCAGAAATGGGATTGCTGGATCATAAGGTAGTTCTATTTTTAATACTTTGAGGACCCTCCATACTGTTTTCCATAGTGGCTGCACCAATTTCCATTCCTACCACCAGTGTGCCAGGGGTCCCTTTTCTCCACATCTTTGCCAACACTTTTATTTCTTATCTTTTTTGATGACAGCCATTCTGGCTGGTGTGAGGTGATAATCTAGTTGCGGTTCCGATTGCATTTCCCGGGTGATGAGTGATATCAAGAACCTTTCCATGTATTTTCAAATTTAACTAAAATGTGTATCTTTGGGACATAAAAGGCATACAGGAAAATGCTGGTAGCCTGTAAAACATGCCAAAGGATTAAAAGACGAAAAGACCCGCAAAAATATCAGGATTTACTCAACTACTGCCTGACCTCAGAAAAAACCAATTGGTTAGAAAATATTTTCTTTGAGGGACGGTTTTCTCCTGTTGCTCAGCTGGGTTTGGCCCCATCTTCAGTGGTCAGCTTGAAACAGCAACTCCACCGGTGGTGAGTACACGGAATCCAGGAGGCTTCTGTGGGGCTGGAGATGAACTTCCAAAGCATTTCTGGGTAGCCTGCTGCCGTGGTTCCATCTTCAGTTGACCCTTTGTTGAGGACTGAAATTGGACAATTTTAGTGAAGGAATAAAGCTAATGTCCTGTCTATAAAATGTACCTGCCTCGAAGAGATAACATGTCACCATTTCATTGCTCATGGTTTAAAGATATTTAAAGACTTCTTTCAAAGTTTTAAGTGACAAAACATGAGTTGTAGAACACATAGAAACAAAAATGTGAAGGGAAAGCATTAATCACCTGATTCTATTGTCTAGCAATAAATTGAGTGGTTGGGCTCTGGAGTCGGATAAGCTTGGATACAAACCCTGGCTCTGACATCGAGTAGCTATACAATCTTAGGGGGAGTTACTGAATCTGTAGGAGTCAGTTTCTTCATCTGAAAAGTGGGTATATTCATAATATCCCCAAATTGGGAAGCAAAGTAAATGTCCCTTGTCTGGTGCATGGATAGACAAAAGGGCTGAATCCATACAATGGAATATTTATTTAGCAATGAACTGCTAACGTATGCTATGGCATGGATGAAACTCCAGAACATTTTGCTAAGTGAAAGAAGTCAGATACAAAAGGCCAAAGGACTACATGTCATATGACTCCATTCATATGAAATGTCTAGAAAAGACAAATTTATAGAGATAGAAGGTAGATTAGTAGTTGCCTGGGGCTGGAAGTGGGAATGAAGATTAAATATAAATGGGCACAAGGAATCTTATTGTGGGAATAAAAATGCTCTAAAACTGGATTATGGTGATGATTGCACCATGTAGTAAGGTTCCTAGAAATCACTGAATTGTATGCTTGAAATGGATAAATTCAACGGTACATAAAATATACTTCCATAAACTTTTTTTTTTAAGGATAGGAACTAGTCATCCCACTTGGAATGGTCTGTACTGAAAATAAAAGCATTAGTGGTAAAGGTTAGGAAAAAAGATAAAATCTCATCTATATTTACTATTTAAAAGAGGATATCTATAAAACACTCTAAAAAAGTGCAGGGTCTGGCACGTGGGGATGCTTGAGCAATTGCCTGGCATTATAATTGCTAAATATCAGCGACCGTAAATAGTAAAAGGAAATATGATGAAATACATTTTTCTATGCGTGTATTTTTCATATGTCAGACAGTTTTGTGTAAGTCCTATTTCTTACCTTTACTCCATTTATCATCTTTTCTACATTATTATAAGTCTTTCTTAGGCATCCCATGATGATATGTAGTATACCATATGGCTAAACATAATTTAAACATTTACTGATGGATATTAGTTTTTTTAAATTTTGCTTTATAAACTTAATGAACATTTTTTTCCTCAAGTCTTAAGGTAGTCATCGAAACAGTCAAAAAAATTCAGTAAAAATGCAGGATATAAAATCAATGTACAGAAATTTTTGTGTTCCTATACACCAATAATGAAGCAGCAGAAAGAGAAATTAAGAAATCAATCTCATTTACAATTGCACCAAAAACAAGATACCTAAGAAATAACCTAACCAAAGAAATGAAAGACCTGTACCCTGGAAACTATAAAACACTCATGAAAGAAATTGAAGATGACACAAAGAAACGTAAAGACAGTCCATGCTCATGGATTGGAAGAACAAATATTGTTAAAATGTCTATACCACCCAAGGCAATCTACAAATTTAATGCAATCCCTATCAAAATACCAACAGCATTTTTCACAGAACTAGAACAAACAATCCTAAAATACGTATGGAACCACAAGAGACCCCAAATAGCCAAAGCAACTTTGAAAAGAATAACAAAGCTGGAGGCATCATAATTCTGGACTTCAAGTTATATTGCAAAGCTGTAATGATCAAAATATTATAGTACTGGCACAAAAATAGACACATAGATCATTGGAACAGAATAGAAAACTTAGAAATGAACCTACAATCATATTGTCAATTAATCTACAACAAAGCAGGAAAGAATATCCAATGGGGAAAAGACAGTCTCTTCAACAAATGGTGTTGGGAAAACTGGACAACAAAAGTACACAAGAATGATACTGGACCATTTTCTTATACCACATACAAAAATAAATTCAAAATGGATGAAAGACCTAAATGTGAGACAGGATACCATCAAAATCCTAGAGGAGAACACAGGCACCAACCTCTTTGATATCAGCCATAGTAACTTCTTTCTAGATAATGTCTCTTGAGTCAAGGGAAACAATGGCAAAAATAAACTGTTGGGACTTTATCAAAAGAAAAAGCTTCTGCATAGCAAAGGAAACAATCAACAAAACTAAAAGGCAACCTTGGGAATGGGAGAAGATACTTGCAAATGACATATCTGATGAAGGATTAGTATTCAAAATATATAAAGAACTTATAAATATCAACATCCCCCCAAAAATGAATAATCCAATTTAAAAATGAGCAGAAGACATGAATAGACATTTGTTCAAAGAAGACATCCAGATGGATAACAGACACATGAAAAGATGCTCAACATCACTCATCATCGGGGAAATACAAATCAAAACTACAATGAGAGATCACTTCACACTTGTCAGAATGGCTAAAATCAACAACACAAGAAACAAGTGGATGTGGAGAAAGGGGAACCCTCCTACACTGTTGTTGGGAATGCAAACTGGTGCAGCCACTGCAGAAAACAGTATGGAAGTTCCTCAAGAAGTTAAAAATAGAACTATCCTATGATCCAGCAGTTGCACTACTAGGTTACTAGGTATTTACCCAGAGAATACAAAAATACTAATTCAAGGGGATACATGCACCTCGATGTTTATTGCAGCATTATCTACAATAGTCAAACCATGGAAACAGCCCAAGTGTCCAGTGACTGATGAATGGATAAAGAAGACATGATATGATATGATATGATATGATATATATATCATATATCATGTTGTAATATCTATATTACAATGGAATATTACTCAGCTGTCAAAAAGGATGAAATCTTGCCATTTGCAATGACATGGTTGGAGCTAGAAGGTATTATGCTAAGTGAAATAAGGGGATAAGCACCAGGTGTTTATATGGAAGTGTTGAATCACTATATTGTACACCTGAAACTAATATTATACTGTATGTTAACTAACTGGAATTTGAAAAAAAAACACAAAAAAAGAATTATAGGATCTGAGCACACACACACGGTTAGTGCTGCTGTTGCATGTTGACAAATCATTTCCTGGGAAGTTTTTGCCATCTATACTGCCACCAACGCTGTACGGAATCCCAATTTCATCCTACAGGGATATCGAATACTAATTTTAAACCTTGGCTAATTTGATAGGTGAAAAGTAATATTGTTTCTTTTAGTTGAAGTCTCTGTGGTTGGTTACTAGTGAGTCTTCACGCGTTCCGTGAGCTTATTAGGCATGTATTATTTCTGTGAATGGTTGGCTCACGTCCTCTGTGCCTGTTCATCTCTTGGGATTTCGTTCTTTCTGATGGACTTGTATGAATAGCCCATTGAGGACTTTAACTGTCCTGTGTTGTATTTTTTTCCCAGATTGCTTAAATTCTGTTTAATTTTACAAATAATGGGTTGGAGCTTTAGACACTCATAAAGTAAAGGCCACTTCATAAAGCAGATTTGTGGAAGATTCAGAGATAGACACGTGGACAGAGTGGAGGGAAAGAGAGAACACCACATTCTTTACCTGCTTTATAATTTAGCCTATGTGAATAAATCCATATATGGACCTGAACACAACTGCCACCTTCTCAGTCACAACTTAGCTGTCATGGTTCAACAGCTGCTTCCTAACCTAGATAACTGTTAGTTCCAAGAGCCCTCTGGATCTCAGGACTGACTCAGGATTAAACTGAAGTCCAAGCATTGTAGTAACATTGTTCTCACATTAAATTTGTCCTCCCGCTGGGCTCCTAACACCGAAAGATCCAATCACAGCTCGGTAATACCTCTCTGATCAACAGCAGCTCGCTAAAAACGTTAATACTCTCACTTGAGGTTGACTGAAGACTGGAAATGTCAGATGATCATTCAGGAATTTGTCACGTGGCTATATTCCATAGGCGTAAACCCAGGGGCTTACCATCATTCATTATGAAACATCCCTACTTGCCGCACTGGTTGCTAGCAGAGGTAAGAATTCCCCGTTTAGACCTGTGTTCTCTAAAAACATCTTGAGAACCTCTTCCCAAAAATGATTCGTTAACATGGAAGGAAAACGGTCACTCTTTGAAATTGGTGTTAGTAAATAGTAAAGGTAGTTGAGGGTGCCTGGGAGGCTCAGTTGGTGAGATATATAAAATTTGCCTTTATTCCTCTTTTTCTACCTTCCTTTCTAGTAATTCCTTTCTGCAATCCTAGGAACCCTAGGTCTCTGTATATCTTACTATGTGTCAGGCCCTCTTTTTTTTTTTTTTTTTTAAGATTTTATTTATTCACTTGACAGAGAGACAGTGAGAGAGGGAACACAATCAGGGGGGAGTGTGAGAGGAAGAAGCAGGCTTCCTGCAGAACAGGGAGCCCAATGTGGGGCTCGATCCCAAAACCCTGGGATCACAACCTGAGCTGAAGGCAGATGCTTAACAACTGAGCTACTCAGGTGCCCCTGTCAGGCACTCTTTAAAATTTTTTAAAAATAGGGGCACCTGGGTAGGTCAGTGGCTCAGGTCAGCATCCCGGGGTCCTGGGATCAAGCCCCATATGGACTCCTTGCTCAGCGAGGAGCCTGGTTTTCCATTTCCCTCTGCTGCTCTTGCTCTCTCTCAAATAAATAAATGAAATCTTAATAAAAAAAAAAGAGTAAAGATAGTTGAGAATTCCTTAAATATGCAATTGTTAGGTTGAAAATAATGGAAAAAACAACCTTCAAGGTGGCACTAGCAGTGTGACTTTGGGAAAGTTACTTTATTTCTGAATCTGTTTCCTTCCTCTATAAAATAGAAATGAGATCTTTACCCGAGGCTCATGCGATGGCTCTAAGGAATTCTAAGTCAGCAAGCCCATCATAAACACTCAGGTATTCTTTGATTCTTACGCCAAGGAAATTAACTAGTAGGTCATGTGGCTTAATTTCTTGAAGATTCCAGTTAGGCAGGAGAATGAAAGAATATTACTCGCTTTTTGTTACTTAAAGCACAGTGCAAGGTATTTTTATCTTATTAAACCTACACAACACTGGCTGTTACTCCCATTTCAATGATGAGGAAACAGGCTTGAAGAAATCACCCTGCTTTTGACACAGTGAGCCATATGCTTCCCTATGACTCATTTCTGGTGTTTCTTTCATTTGATTAATGCCTAATTTGTTGGACTTGTTATCCAACTGTGTCCATGACATTTCCATTTTGACGATTAATTTTCAGCATCTCAGATAAGATGAAAAGCAAGTTTCTGATGTTGCTCCCAAAGCACACCTTTCCCACAGTCTTCCCCACTCAATAAATGGCAACTCCACCATCCCAGGTGCTGAAACCCGAAACCTCAGTTGTCCTCAACTCCCTCAAACCCCACACTGACCTTTAACAAGTCCTGACAACTCCATCTGCATAATCTATTCAGAACCTGGACCCCTTCTTACATTTCCACTACCACTCCGGCCATGACAACCAGTGACTCTCACTGGTACTATTAAATATCCTACTAAGTGGTTCATCTCTGCCCTTGTACCTCTTCAGTCTATTTGCACAAAGCTTCCAGAATGATCCCGCTAAAATGGAGGTCTGATCAAGTCGTCTCTGTTCAAAACCTTCCAATGGGGACTCCACTGTGAGCCAGACCAAGAAACAAAGACCCGGAGTGGCTTCGAGGCTCCATCCGTAGCACCGGTCACACTTTCCACCCTTCCCTATGTTGCTCACTCCACTCCAGCCACACCAGCAACCTCGCTGTGCCCTCTGGGTGATTCTGACCACAGATTCTATCCGGCTCACTCCCTCACTTCCTTCAGGCTTTTATTCAAAGGCTACCTTCTCCATGAGGGCATCCTTCGCCCTCCTGTCTAAAACTTCAGCTCCCAATCATATTTTGTTCCCATTTCTGCCTTCATGTTTCTTTCACACTTCTCCCAGTGTACTACATATTGTGTTCATTTATCTTTCACACTGTGCTCAATTCTTTCACAGTTCTCCCCAGTGTACTACTTATTGTGCTCATTGTCTCCCCTCACTAGAATGTAATCTTCATGGGACAGGGATTTTGATCTGCTTTTTCTCTGCTGCATTCCCAGTGCCTAACACCTGGTGAGCCCACTATAAATATTTGCTGAAAAAGTGAATGAGCTTCTAACTGATACTTTCTTTGCTCCACCCATGATGTTCTCCATCTAATACGAGAGCATCCTTTGCAAACACTTAAATTTTTTTTTCATGTTACCACTTGTGCCTTTTATCAGGTAGAACAGAACTTCCTTAAGGTTTTCCACACCCCTCTCCAGGCTTTCCTCTCCATCATCTGGACCAGTTCTGGGTCACATGACAATCTCTAGTGCAATCACTGGCAGAGGGGATGGGACCACCATCGGTTGTCATGGTTTAAGCATGATTTATTCTCTGTGACTGGGTCTATGGCTGCTGGAAGAAAGTGAGGTTAACAAGGAAGAAGGGAATGGACTTTATATAGAGAAATAAGTGTCTTCCGTGTCCACCAAATCACGATTTCATGTCTGTGATCATAGTTGTTTCACCATCCTTATGAGGAAGGATAGGTGGGTATTCTGACCATTTTACAGAGGGGAAAACAAAACCACAGAGAGATCCTCCAACATCTTTCAGTAGGTCAGAGCCTTGACCAGTGTGGGCTACCCAAGTTCTGGGTTCTGGAGAAGCAGGGTACTTTAGACAAAAAGAGTACAGCCGAAATCAGAGACTCAGGGATTCATTTTCACTCTGCACAAAAGAACTGTATGACCTCAAATAGGTGTTTTGATCCCTCAGGGCCTCAGTTTCTTCATCTGTAAAATGAAATTAAATTCCATTTTTTTTGCTCCAGAGCTTTGTTTGGGCTGATTAATCATTAAGACTCTCTTCTTATCTGTTGAATTCCAGTTCAGGCAGAGAAACAAGAGTGAATTGTTGGACTTTAAACCCTGTGCAGCCAGAAGGGAAGCATTAGCTTTCTTTGTAATGATCTTAAAAAACAAAACAAACAAACAAAAAAAAAAAAACTGTTGTTCTGAAAATAAATACATAAGGATGATCCTTTTAAACTTTCCGTCTGTTCCTGAGACTTTCCTTGCACTGCATCTCTAAATCCTTTTTGCCCCAGCTTTGACATTTGAGGAACACAGGTATTCCTGGCAGGCTGTCTGTTCCTCATTTAGAAATCAAGTCCCCTGTGAACGCACAGTTGGAAGGTTCCACTGCAGAGCCTCTTCGTGGAGCCTACTGCAGACGCTTTTGTAGCTTGAGAGCTATGAAACCCCAATATCCTCCTGGCCAGGGGCCTAGTGCACACGGCTGCCAGGTGGCGGTCGTTCCAAATTCTGCTGTTGGGCTTCTCCCTCGCATGCGTGGTTCCCAGTATGTCACCTGCCTGTGAGACTCAAGGTTTTTTTTGCTGAAGGAGTGGCTTTATGAGGGCAATGTGAGGAATAGGGTTATTCAGTAATTTACTGAACATTGCACGTTAAGCTCTATGCCCATATGATGCATTTTCCAACCTTCTAACTTCATAAATCTAGAGTTTCCTTTTCTGCAGTGTCAGAATTAATATTTAATAACTCTTTACTTCCAGAGAGAAATCTAAGGTGTTCCACGTATTATCTCATGTCATTTTATAATTAAGAAAAATTAGGTAACTCTCCCAAGATTGTGACGCTGCTAAAGAATGGAACTAAGCTCCGATCCTCGGATTACCAGCCTGTCTTTTAAGTGTCATACATACCAGGTGTTATAATTTTCGTGCTTTCACCAATCGTGCTACAGAGGTGAGCACTTAATTGTGGTACTTTCAAGATGGAACATTTATTTGTACCTTTAATCACCCACTATCAGGGTCTGCGGTACATCACTTCTGAAAACCCTGGATAGGGGATTTTACTTAAAGAGAGCTGCTTACATATCTGAAGCTAGGGGTTGGCAGACTTTTTCTGTAAAGGGCCAGACAGTAAACATTTTAGGTTTTGTGGGCTGACATAATTTCTGTTGCAACAATTTAACTCTGCCACAGTAGTGAGAAAGCAGACATAGACAATATATAAACAAATCAGCATGGTTTGTGTTTCAAGAAAACTTTACAAAACAGACAGCAGGTTGGATTTGGCCCATGGGCCATTGTTCATTGACCTCTGACCCAAGCTTGGTGCCGTTAGGACCATGCCCTCTTACATGGCGCTTTCAAGGGCATTAGTAAAAATAATTATGTCTGATGTTCTTAGGTGGGAAGCTTAAATTTGTTTTGCAAAATACTCATCCCATTACTTCAGAGAAGTCCACACATTTACCTCACTATGTTACTCCATGACTTTTTTTTTTGGTTGTCAAATGATCCCTTACTGAAATATTTTCCTTTGTAGTTCTTAACTAGCTGGGCATTGTACCACACCACTGTTGATGTCATCTATGATTTCACAGGGGTGGTGGCCACCAACATTGCAGCCCACAGATTGGGCCCTCCCCAGAATCTCTTCGATGGTTTCAGAGAGTTCTCTGGCTAAAGATCGGAGCCACGTCCATCAGGCAGTGTTGACAATCTCATCAACAGTGACATTTCCACTGCACTTAATGTATTTTTGCATCTTTCTGTCTCTTGGCAGTTCCTTGAGGGCTTTGGTAATCAGGGCCGAGGCAGAAGTTTCCACTTCAATCTGCTCCTGTGTGTTCTGAATGGTCAGTTTCACTGTGACCCACAGACCCTTCAAATCACCAGCTGCCTTGTCCGTGTCATCACCAACCTTTTTTGGAGACAGATCCAGGCGGCCGATCTTCTGGGCCAGGACAGACGTGTCACAGACTCCCTTACCGGGGCACCTTAGGTATACGACTTGGATCTCGGGGTCAGGCTTAGATGGCATGGTGGAGGTGGCTGGTGTCGGATAAACCCAGATTCAGGACAGCCAAAGACAGTTGCACTTTCACCACCACAGAGCCAAAGACCAGAAGCCATATTTCACAAATGTGACTGAAACGCCACAGACTTACAGAATGAATGTTAGGGCACAGGGATATATTTAAGATAATCTAGTCTAAACTCCTCATTGTACCGGTGGGGAAACAGGAAGTTTTTCAACCTCCCATCTAAAAAAGTGCGAGTATCTTCTTAGAAGACCAAGAATTGCAGAGTGTAGAGCTTAATGTGTGGTTCCTATATTGATATTTCTTTTCCAGAGAGAAAACTGCAACGTATAAGATGCATCCTGATAACTTTCTTTCTTACCTTAGTCATATTATAGAGTTTGTTGTTCCAAGACATTGTAAAGGCTTTTCAAAATATCAGGCAGAAATATATGAAAGGCTGCCTTGTGTTCCTAGACTTAAGCAAATATCTTCAAATTGTTGCTCCTCTGTCCTTCATTATTGGCTGGGAGCCCCCCCAGCCCCCCTCCCACCAGATGCCAGCGGCCCAGCTGTCACCAGATGTCAGGGCTGCAGTGGAAGGCGGATGGCACGCCCACTTCAGGAGTGCTCAGGGAGTATTAGGGACTCACAAGGGCTAGGGCAGCCGCCTGAGGGTCGGAGCAGCAAAGCTGCTACCACTGCTAGACCCATAAGGGTGAGCAGAGTGAGTCAATGCTGGAACTTGCAGTCATGACAAAAAGCAGTGGTGCTGAGTCAGTACTCTAATTTCCGTATTAAACTCTTTTATATAGAGTGATGCCCTTTTCCTGACTCAACCCTAAACTGACAGCCCTAGGCTACCTCCCAGGTGAGTAAATACCCTGACCCTGATCCACGCCCTCCTTCTAGTCTCTAGCAGAACTCTCCATTCCAGACCTGTAGTACAAACCAGGAGGTCAGCCGCCAGGGCAAAGAGCTGGGTCTAGGGGAAGGGAGGGGACTGAAGGGGTCAGGGGGGCATCTTTGGCACAGGCTATAGAATAACTACTGTTAGACCGTATTTCCAAGAAAACTTGAGAACTTCCTACAGTTTCAGCTCTCAATATGTAGGAAAAGGTAAAGTTGATGACTTTCTCTATACTCTCTTTCCTAATAAAAAAGTAGTTGAAGTCTTTGAAATGAGTTTCTACGAGAAGGTAAAAAACTAAAAAGCAACATTTGCTGAATGGCTCCTTTGTTTTAATGGAACTGAGTGACATTTAAACACGTTTTATGACAAAGACTCTCCATGGAATAACGGTCTCTATGAACCACCTGTGCTTTGCCTTTATGGGGGGGAGGGGGAAAAAAACAACTGATCCTGAATTTTTATAAAGAATTTTAAATTAGGGGCGCCTGGGTGGCTCAGTTGGTTGAGCGGCTGCCTTCGGCTCAGGTCATGATCCTTGGGTTCTGGGATCGAGTCCCGCATCGGGCTCTCAGCTCCGCGGGGAGTCTGCTTCTTCCTCTGGCCTTCTCTCCTCTCATGCTCTCTCGCTTTCTCTGTCTCTCAAATTAAAAAAAAAAAAAAAAAAATCTTTAAAAAAAAATAATTTTAAATTAGACACTAAGATAAAAGAAGAAAATCTTCACACTTGTGAAGCTGCTTAGCTACAGGAGCAATTAAACTAATGATTCATCCTGTGAAGAATCAAGCAGTGATTGGTAATTCTTTATCTTTATATTTTTCTATTAGAAACCCTCTTGGGAACCAAGAGAACTCTGGAGCATCCCTGTTCAGTAGCAATATAGTGCAAGCCACAACACAAGCCACACGCGAAATTTTCTAGAAACTACATTTAAGAAATAAAAATAGATAAAAAATAATAAATAATGATGTATTTTCATTTAACTCAATATTTCAAAAACATTACCATTCCACCTATAATCAATAATGAAAACCATTAATAGGCGATCTTGCATTCTACTTTTTGTGCTAAGTCTTTGAAAATTCTGAGGTATGTGTTACCTGCACAACACACCTCAAGTCGCACTCAGGTGCTCAGTGTGGCTGGTGGCAACTGTGACACGGCACAGCATCAAGCATGTCCCAAGGTTGGGTGAGAATTTGTCTCTCATACAAAGGAACGCAGCATAATACAAAAGAACAGGGGTTACTCTCCGTGGTTTTCACGTGATCTTAGCCAAAAGGCCGAGAAGCGATCTGTCCGTGTTTTTCACCAGCGTTGCCAGTTCTCACTTCCTTTCAGGTGCATACGAGGATTCTTCCCCAGCCCTTTGTGGTTGGGCAAGGCCACATGACTTGCTTCGGCCAATGAGATGTGAGCAGAAATGACCCATCCCTCCAGGTAGCTGCACTGAAGAGCTGGTGGGCTTCTCTTCTCTCTGCCCCTGCTATGAGGATTGTGGACACTTGTGTTGGTATGGACGTGCCTGGACGTGGAAGCTGCCTGAAATGCTGAGCCAACACTTGAGGACAGCTGCCCAATGTGCTTGGTGTGGTGACTTGTGCTCTGCTGAGTCCCCACATCACTCAGCTGGCCTTCACAAGGTTCAGACAACAGCTCCTCCTTCCCATTCTTTCAACCTCTCTCTGATATTGCCAGCCAGCCCTGACGTCATGCCTCTTCGGAGCCTCACCCACAGCATTGTAAACTGTCCCTTTGTTCCCCTCTCTTCACTTACCCCATTCATGCCATCTGTTTTCTGATTGATACAGTTTGCTATCTCGCCCAAATGGTGAATGAGCCTCAAGGCCAAATAAAATGAGTACACTGAAGAAATAATTCCTCGAGTGAGTGTGAATCAAGTTTCAAAGTGACAATCTAAGATAGTTCTCTCACCAGTCGTTCTTCTAAGGAAGATCCTGTTTTTCTTCCTTAGGTAAAGATGTGCACTCATTGTTCACAGTGATCTGTATCTGTGTGTTTAGGAAATCTGTTTGCTTGAAAATCTATCTTTAAATATGTTCCAAGCATTTGCTTACAAATTTATGTTTGGCAGAAATAGCAGGAAATAAAAAATAACTAAACTGAGGCTAAAGGCCACCCTCACATTTTATACCTACAGGCTTGGGTTCCTCCTCAGAAGCCTGAGGCTTGTGAGTTATTGTGTCGCTTCTTCACTGTAGGAAGATCAGAAAGCTACAAATAAGCACAAAGAAGGTAAAAATAACTCATCTCAGAAAGATAACCACCACTAGTGTATGTTACCTCCAAATGTTTTTAAAAATTGTGTCATTATCAGAATACAATTTTTTTTAAAGATTTTATTTATTTATTTGAGAGACAGAGAAAGTGAGAGAGAGCATGAGAGGAGAGAAGGTCAGAGGAAGAAGCAGACTCCCCGCGGAGCTGGGAGCCCGATGTGGGACTCGATCCCGGAACTCAAGGATCATGACCTGAGCCAAAGGCAGCCGCTCAACCAACTGAGCCACCCAGGCGCCCTCAGAATACAATTTTTTAATTTGTGTTTTTGACTCAAGTTTGGTCTTAATTTCTCATCAGTAAGTATATTTTTATACCATTTCTCTTCATCGTGACTGCTTTGTCATTATTATCCCTTTCTGAGTTATCAGCTCGTGCCAATTTTCCAATACTCGAATAACACTACATATGCATTTCTTTATATTTTCAAGTATTTACCAATTTCTATGCCAAATTCTCTGCAAATAAATTCTTGGAAATGGGAATGCACATTTAAGAAGGTATACATGATTTAAAAACTTCAGATAGATTTCCAATATGCCCTCCAGAAAACAATTGATCATCTTATACTCTTGATAGGAGTGTAAGAGATTGCTTTATTCCCACACAGACACCTTGCCAACACTGAGTATTATCTTCGATTTTGTCTCTTAAATAAGAAATAACCAATAATTTGCTTTAAGTTTGCATTTCTATAGTTACAGTGAAAGAGAAAATATTCCATTTTGGACATTTCTTCACTTAGGCATTTTCAGTCTTTGTAGTTTTCCTATTTTACTAGTAGTGAATGTTCAGACTTGTAAAACTCTCTAAATGCTAACGTTTGAGTATTTTTGTTAGACTATTTCCTGACATATACTATTCCTTATCATATCTCCTACAACCCAATGTCATTGATATGTTTTCATTATAAATGAGGAAATGAAAGCTTCAAAGAGTTAAATAACTTAATCAGGATGACTGATTTTTAGTTATTTTATTTTATTATTTTTTTAAAAGATTTCATTTGTTTATTTGACAGAGAGAGAGGGAGAGAGAGATCACAAGTAGGCAGAGAGGCAGGCAGAGAGATGGGGGAAGCAGGCTTCCCACTGAGCAGAGAGCCCAATACAGGGCTCAATCCCAGGACCCTGGGATCATGATCTGAGCCGAAGGCAGAGGCTTCAACCCACTGAGCCACCCAGACACCCCGTGATTTTAGTTATTTTAGAAGATGTTGCTAGTGCTATCCCCTAATCCCCTTGTCCATCTAGTGCATGCAGCCATCATCTAGCTGCCATTATGGTTGGTGGCTAACAACTCAGAGTTGCACCCTTCTCTGGAAAACTGTCCTCAGTCTGTCCCAAATGTTTGGATGGCCTGCAAACAATGACCGACTGATGCAGTGGAGATACAAAGGTCCAGCCTGCTTGCTTCAAGGCAAAAAGACGTCGTGGTACCATATTTGCTCCAGATCTTCCAGTGAGGTCAGGCTAAGGTGAGGCTTCATTTGAACCCTTTTCTTTGCCTAGGTTATCCCCCTGTCTTAGCCTATTTCCTGTATTCCTCCAGATTTCACTGAAGAGAACATCTTGGATAAGTCACTTGTATAAAAATCTTCATCTCAGCCATGGCTTCTAGGGAACCTGACCGAAGACAGCTGGTAAGTGGGCCATTTCATATTCAAATTCAAGCAATCTGACTCTAAGATCTGCACATAAACTCAATGGGATAAAGCACACCTTGATCTTATCAGACACTGCCTGAGACGTAATGAAGAGAGCAAACGCTGTCTCCTAATTTGTCATTTGCCTTTTAACTTTATGATTTTCACCACAGAGAAGTATTATGTATATGTAGGCAAGGCTATTAATCTTTTTTATTGTGATGTCAATTTTTAATGGTATGCTTACAAATCCTACATTTTAAGCTATATATTATCCTGGATCTTTTCTGATTTTATTTATATTTCTTTTTTAAATCCAATGTTCAGTTAAATACTGATGTCACAATCATTCTAGCACCATTAAAGATTTTATAATTAACTCACCAATCTGAAATGCTACATTTATCATATTTATTTATACATGTTCTCATGAGCCTATTTTTTGGCTTTCTATTCTTTTCTGCCAATTTCTCTATTAGTGTACCAGCTCCAAAATTTTAGTTTTTTAAATTGAAATTTTAAGGGATATTTTGCTCCATTTTACTTTGGATCAACTTTGAACTGAAACCCATTTAAAAATAATTACAAATTTATTGAGATGTACTGTACATGTGCTTTTTGTATGTATGTTATCTTTCAACAAAAACTTTACCAAAAAAAAAAAAATCTTTGGTATTTTATTTGAAATTTCAGTGTTTATAAAACAATTTGGGGAAAATTATCATCTTTTAATATTGAAGAATCTTTAAAAGCACATGCTATTTCTCTGCTTATTCAAGTATTTTTATGATCCTGAATAAAGTTGCTTAGTTTTAAATTATGCTTCATGTACCTTAAATGTATTCTTAGATTTTATTATGCTTTATATGCTTGGAAATATTGTTTTTTAATGATTGTTGCTAATATATAAAGGAGATATTGGTTATTTTATAAGTGAGATCTTATCAGTACAAGTAGTATCAATGTAATTACTTAGATTGTAGTTAAAAGTATCACTGGTAAATAATTTTCCATCTTGGAATATTCAATTTAATTTTTAAATTTTCATAGATATAGTCACCATATGTTTAGTTTATTAATAAGTGAATTTATGCTCTGTTGTTAGGTCAAGGCCCATCATCTCTTCTAGGCTGGAGGCCAGGCTCTTCTGTTCTAATTGATTGGGCATCTGCTATGATGGTTGGCCAAACTGTTAAATTTTCACATCACCCCTAGTTTCATCTGCATAGTTGTTCCCACTGTAGTGCAATATTCAGTATGTCTTACTGTTCTCAGGCTCTAGGGTTATTTTATGAGTCATAAAAGAAAACTAACAAGAAAAAAGTATTGATTGTGTGCCAAATACTTTGCGTATACTATCTTAGTAGTCATTATAACTTTTGATTCATTCATACAACACACTTTATTAAACACGTACTATGTGCCCAGCTCTCAACTTACAGTTCAGTGGCACAGAAAGACAAGAAAGCAGTTATAAAACTATGTGATAGTAGAAACACAGTGTTAAAAGAGTTCTTAGCAAGAGTACCTAATCCAGATCTGAATTCTCAGGGAAGTTTCAGGATGCAAGGTAAAAATAGAGAGGTGGGGGAGAACTGGAATTATGATAAAGTTAGTAGAAGAAAGAAGAGAATGTACCAGGCAGTGATACTCAATTTGGAAAAGTTAGGGATGGGGTGGAGCAAAGGAAGGAGAGTAATAAGATTTCAGCTTCCTTCAAATTTGCAAATTAATGCACTGATCTTAGAGTGCTGTTAAGAATTTGGCCAGTACAGGGGCGCTTGGGTGGCTCAGTCAGTTAAGCGTTTTCCTTTGGTTCAGGTCATAATCCTGGAGTCCTGGAATTGAGCCCCGAATTGGGCTCCCTGCTCAGCAGAGCCTGCTTCTCCCTCTCCCCCCTCACCTCGCTCATGCTCTCTCTCTCACACACATAGATAAAAAATGAAATCTTTAGAAAAGAAAAAATAATTTGGCCAGTACAATTTAGCAAGACAATTGTCAAAGCAATACTGGTCACAGATCACTGGTTATGAGCAAAAAAGTGTTTTCTTACAGCACATCCTGTTCTCTCTATACTTAGAGGTAAGCCAGCTTTAACTGGAAATTAGTTTTCCTAAAGGGAGAACAAAAGAAATGGTGGCTATACCAAGTTCTACTGAAATCTTTTTTCTTTTTAAGATTTTATTTTTAAGTAATCTCTACACCCAACATGGGGCTCAAACTCACAACCCCCAGATCAAGAGTTTCATGCCAGCTGAGCCAGCCAGGGACCCCACTAATGAAATCTTTATAGGCTCTTGGTCCTAAGAGACAATAGATAATCAATCAACTGCTTTGCTATTACACACCTAGGAATAGAGGCATTCAGCTCAGGGTCTCTGAATCATTACTGCTCCCCATCTCAGTCTTACTCAGCTGATTTTATATTTTAAGATTTGTTATTTTAACATTTCACCCTTGATTCCAATTATTGATCTCTCTCCTTTCCCCTAAAAGGGTACCTGGAATAGACCATGGTGTAAAAATGTAATCACCAAACTGAAAAAGGGAAAGATGGGCCTGGGCTTCAGGATCCTACAAGAACCAGGGACTTGAATTCCATTAGGGTTGTATTTCCCTTATTCCTCCTTTCAGGATGGATAACCAATTTTTTTTTCATCTGATCAAGATATTACTACATCTTTCAAGCTTTAAATCTTACGTCTTTAACCACGTGCAAGGCATTAACTGGATCCCCTGCCCCTGATTCCAAAGTCCCCCGGAAAAAAGCCTTTTCAGATTAAGAAACCCACCTCTGGTCCAGTAAACTATAGTTGGGTCCTTTCATAAAACATATAGCTGTCCCTGTGACAACCATATGTGAGCAGAGTACAGTTCTCGGCAAAGGAGGAGCTCAGGAGCTGGAGGTTGGTACTAATGAAGGAAATGGGCAGATAGGCCACCACATTTAATATGCACACTAAGCAGCTGCTTACAGAATGAGATTTCGCCACTTGATATCCTTAAAATGTCCCCTCCACCCAGTTTCCCAGAGCCAAAATTACACCATTGTGTCAAAGCATTCTGAAAAAAGCAAATGACCTATAACGGGTCTGACTTCACATTCTACTCCCTCCCTTTTACTCACTATTCTGCAGTGAAGGGACTTCCTTCTGTTCTTCAAATTCACTCGAATAATTGCCACTCAGGACTTTCAGAGTTACTGTTTGCTCTGTCTAAAGCACGCTGCCTCCCAGATCTCTATATGGCCTGGCTCCATCAGGCTCAAATGTCACTTCAGAGAGTCTTTCTATAATTATCCAATTTGAAGTAGTCCTGCATCATATTTATTGTCCTAATAGCATATATCTATATCTGAACATTTGGAGTTCATTTTCTTGTTTTCTCATTATTTATAGGAAGCTGCAAGTAACAGAATACCCAGCCAAAAACGTGTTATCTTACTTAACGAAAGTGTTCAGAGGTAGGGAGTTTCAGGGCTGGTTAGGTAATTCAACAATGTCATCAAGAACCCAGAACTGGGTCTTTGTGCTCTGCCACCTTCAAAGTGTGGTCCACATGGCCTCTCATGAAGTCAAGACTGCTGCAGAAGGCTGTGCATCTCCCAAAGTAGGACAGAAGGAGTGGGAACTTCTTGCACAGCTAAGACAGAGGAAACCTGGAAGCATGCTTTCACTGAAGTTGCAATGGCCAGAATTTGGCGATGTACCTAAAGCATAGCCTCCAGAAAGACTGAGAAAGCATGCCTGGCTTTTTCAGCTCCTTTCTTCACGGAGGTGAGCTCTGATAGGAAGGTAGGCAGGGAAGGCAGTGGCCAATGGACAGGTAAAAAGCAAGGTCTATGACATGGTCTGTCTCTGTCTTTACCTAAAGAATGAAGTTTCGCAAGGGAAGGTACCTGACTCTGAGCCACGGCAGTCTCTGAACTTAACCAGCTCTGTGAGCCTATAAATTCCCTATTGTTTAAGCCCATTTGAGTTTTGTTCTGTTATTTACAACAAAAGCATCCTCATGATAACTCAACACAGTCTGATATGCTAATGTAACCCCCCCATCTGGGGCCACAGGAACAGGCAGAGACCGGATGCTTGAGGCGCGGTAGGTACAATGCCCAGGGCCTACAATATTTTTTCATTTTTACTTTTTAAAAGATTACGGGGGAAAAATAATAATGAACCCAGTCTGGATTATATTTCTTTTTCTTCCAATGCAGTTGTACGATGTCATTTTGTATGTTTTTTTATGGAGTAAGGGACCCATAAAAGTAAAAGTGCCTATGGCCCTCTAACGTCATGATTTGGGGTGCACCTGGGTGGCGCAGTCAGTTAAGCATCTGACGAGGCTTTGGCTCCTCTCATGATCTTGAGTTCCTGGGATGGAGCCCTGAGTCAGCTCCACGCACAGCGGGGCGTCTGCTTCCCTCCCTCTGCCTCTCCCCTGGCTCTTGGGCTCTCTAAATAAATAAGTAAATAAATAAATACATGTATGCATGTATGAATGTCAGCCAGTCATAATTTGGTCCTTCTTCCATAAACTCTGATTAGATTATAAAATGATCTTGGGAAGTCAGCATAGGTCACTTTGGGTTGTTTATTCTTTTTTTAAGATTTTATTTATTTGTCAGACAGAGGGAGAGAACAAAGAGGGAGAGTGGCAGGCAGAGGGAGAAGCAGGCTTCCTGCTGAGCAAGGAGCCAGAGATGCCGGACTCTATCCCAGGACCTTCAGATCATGAGCCAAAGCAGACGATTAACTGACTGAACCACCCAGGTGTCCCTTAGCATACTTTGGAATTGAGAATGATAGTAAGGGATTTTGATAATGGAGGGGAATTCAGGAAAATTGTTCTATGAGTCATAGGCCTTTTTAGAAACCCAGCCCTAGCCAGAATGTTGTAACGGGAGGTCCCGAAAACCCAAGGGCAAGCAAGATGCTCCTGGGAACCGGGAGAGGAGGAAATAATAGGAATGTGGGAACATGGGCCACAGAAGGAAAGGAAGAGGAGGGAAGAAGCTGAGAATGGACAAAGGGCATAAATATAAATAATTTCTGTGTATCAAGAATGGCCTTGGTTACAAGCTCTACAGGGTCATGTAGCTGAGGGCTCTGACTGCTATTCTAGAATCCCAGCGTTTCCCCACTTCTGAAATAAGCTCTCAGCCCCTGCTTCAGAAATGAGCCTGCTGTCAACATCTGGGTTAGATTGCATTATATTGTGAGTTACTATGTTCGGTCCTGTTCCTTATTATAATTTCAGGGTCCACATGTGGTAAAATTAAAGGGAAAGAAACCCCACCAGATTAGAGATTTCTAGCTATGCTTTTATTATTCCTGGGAGGGTCTGGCTATTCAAAATAAGGCAAAAGAAAAATGTTTTAAGATTCAGTCCCTTTAATTTTAAAATGAGTGCAGCAGCTGCAGGATTTTGCAGCGCCCAGCTCCCTCCACGGCATCAACCTGCTTGGGGTTCTTGACCATTCTTGATTCTGCAATTGGACAGTGAGAGGGTTTGAATATGTCCTCTCTAGGGTCCCTTCCAGCTCCAAAATTATACTAATTTTGCCGATCGTGCAGCAAGAGAATAGTTTTGGATAATCAAACCAAAACCCAAAGAACCGCAGCTCCGGGGAAGGTTAGAACCACCGTCAAGCAGGGCAGTTCTTCCTATGGTCCTGCTGCCGGCTGCCTCTCTTTAGGGCCGGCACAGCAAGTCCCGGTGCTCGGCGGCGCTGCTGCAGAAGGGCTGCACGTGGTGATCACGTGGTGTCCCTACCGGGCTAGTCAGCGTGCAAACCGGTGTGCACCAGGGGACACTTGTTGTCACTGTCCCCTTAGGAAAATGCACCTCCTCCCCACAACTACTGTCCCCCCCCATGCACAGACAAAACTTCCCTCCTTCCTCCATCTGTCCAGAAAAGATATCAGACTTGAGATCCTGTGCCCGTATTTTACTATTTAAAAAATCGATGACTCTTCTGCAAATGGATAGTGGTGATGATTGCACAGTATTGTGAATATACTTAATGTACTTAATGCCAATGAGTAGTACACCGAAAAATGAGACAATGGCCAAAAAAAAAAAAAAATCAATGATTCAAAAATCAATGCTTCATTCTTGTCTTTTTAACTTTCTCAGCCCATTTGCTATTAAAATCCATATTGTGTGTTTTTCCTAGAAGTCTGGTTGGCCCTATCTCCCGAAAGTGTTAGAAACGCAACGTTGTTAAGCAAGCTGGTGACAACCATCACTCCGTGTGGGAGTGAGAGGATGCAAAGGGCTGTTCTCCACACACGGATGTTGAGATGTTGATAGCTAATCTCGGCATTCTAATTGCGATGCCATTTTAGCATCTTCGTTGCCAGGCTCCTTTGTTCTGTCTTGAAGAAGTGCTCACTGAACCTAATGATCAGTCCACATTACTTTCCCAGCCTTCAAGAAAGAAACCAAACTTCAGTCTGCTTTAGTTACCATTTTTTGTTGTTAGATATAACATATGGAAAAGTGCATAAAACAGATGTGTAGTGACTAGTTACAAAATGAACACCAGTATTGAAAGAATAGAAAACTGCCACACCCCAGAAGACCCTGTGAGTTGCTACGCCTTCCCAACTTCCTTGTCCCCAGGGTAAAGACTTAATACCATAAAAGCAAAAAACCAAAACCAAAACCAAAACCCAAACCTGTTTTGTCCTTTTTAATTTTACCACCTGTGAATATTTCGCCTCACATAATTCTTGGACTTGAGAAGTGGAATCATGTTGTTGGATTCAGCTTGTTTTTAGGCATGTCGTCTACCTTGTTCTTAACACAAAGAACTGTTTAGTACATTCATTCTCCTTTGGGAAGATCTTTGGAGAAAGGGGTGCGATATCAAGCATTTTGCAGTGCTAAGAGATTAATTGCTCCTAGTACTTCATTATTAAAAACTGTCTCTCCTGTTACACTGATTTAGCTGAGCAGGAAATGCGATGTGCCTTTGCCTAGGGGTGACATTCAGAATAGCTAATGAGCCAGCAGGGGCACCCATCAATCAGAACAGACTATAGGGGAGGCAGGGTGCTGGTAAAACTGATTGGCATCCACTGACTGAATATCAGCCCTGCCTGGCCCCTTACTGTTCCCTCTACCGGAATTTTCCTCTCATTCAGTGTCTATATCAGGATCCGAATCCAAGCTCAGTCTCAGACTTAACTGCCTAAGGTAGACAAGGGACAAACTCAGTTTTCTTACCTATAAAAGGAGGAGATTGGATAGGATATTTCTTCTAGATCTGAAGGTCTAGGACTGAAAGGGTCCTTATCATGTCTGTTATTAATGACACTCATCACTCTCTATGTTCCTGCCGTGCTCAGCGAGACACCAGGCAAAAATAAGCATCAGGATGCCGGAATCAGGCCCTGTTTTAAGTCCTTTATGTCTTTGAACCCTTGGAAGGCATAATACTTGGAATCTGTTAAATGAGTGTTTGATGGATTAAGTCCCACTTCTATGATGCCATCCCCGACTACTCTGACCTGTTCTGTTTTTCCTGAAATTCTCTATCAGTCACTTGACGTTTAGTCTTCGGCTTCCTCTTAATGTTTCATTCAATGAAGTTAAACTTTCAAATGCATAATCTTATTTCTATAAAGCAGGACACAAATTCTCTGGGAAACCCGCATCCTGTTCGCAACAATACCAGAACCTAGACTTCAGAAGTGTCCGATGTTTATTGAATAAATGGTTGGCCCTCTGCCATAGAACAATGACTCCTTCACCTAGAAGGGCATTGAACACTGGCTTTGTCCTTCTGGGACAAAGTGCCATAAGATCAGGGATGGGGGTGGGAGGGGCTGGGGAGAGGGCTCTAAACAGCAAACATTTATTTCTCACAGTTCTGGAGGCTGTGCCCTCATGTGGCAGAAGGGACAGGGGACCTCTTTTATAAGGGCTCTAATCCCGTTCATGAGGGCTCCATCCTCGTGACCTAATCACCTTTTGAAGGCCTCACTTCCTAACACCATCGCACTGGGGTTAGGATTTCAACATACGAATTCAGGAGGGCCGCAAACATTCAATCTTTAGCGAGCACTTACGATATGACTTACCATAAGGCCTGCTTTGGTTTTTCCATTTTAGGGCTCGGGGATGTGTGTCGGTCTGGACAATGGAAGCATCATCCCATGATGTTCTTGAGGTGGGGCTGGGAGTTTCTTCTTCATTAGCAGAACTCCAGAGAATGTTAGCTCGAAGTTGAGAAAACACTGTCAGAAGTTTGGGGTTTTCCTTGCTGTGGGAGCAGAGAAGGACTCTCACTGTGCAGCCTCACGCTGACTCTTAGCATTGCTCTGACCTGTGTAGCACCTCCTGGGTATCTGTGGGGTGACTAACAAAGTCAGCAAGCCTGCTCCGGCCAAGCACTCGGCTATTTATGCAAATTAAAACCAGAAGTCTATAAACTGACCCCAGCTGTGCTCTGTCTAATGCCTGCAAACTGGACTCGTAAGGATGTTGTTCTTTTTAAAGTCAGTTGTTTTTCCACGCCTGCATTTTCTTTCACCATAACACATACTCAACAAGAATTTTTCCATAAGCTTTAAAGAGAGACGTAATATACCCTTAGGCTAGTCTCTTCTGTGAAATTGTTGCCATAATTTCAATGTATGGGATTCTCCTCTAGCCCCTCATCATGGCTCAAGTATTTTCATTCTTTGTGCTAAACATGCTGGGGGGAGATTGTGGTCAAGATATTTAATCACTGTGAATGGAATGAAGGAATCACCCATCCCTGTTTCCTGGGTTGTATGATTTATTATTTAGGCTTAGTTTGGTTTGCTTTTAAAGTCACCTTTGTTGCTAAACATACAGGATGACAGGGACAAGGACTTAATATGGAAGCATCTGTTCAACGGCGGAATAAACAGAAAAGAATACACCCACCAAAGATCCTGGGGAGAAATCAGAACTGAGAGGGTGTAGGAGCCATGAATATGGAGTAACTTTTTCCTCTTTTTTTTTTTTTTTTAAGTTAATAAGCCATGAGTTTGATGCTAAGCAGCTGAGCGTGGCTTCAACTATAGCCCTGACTGAAATTAGATCCCCCTGGAGAAGTTACAAAAGAAATATGTATTCATTGAGGACAATTTGGAAGATAGCAGGAAGCTATTTTAAAAATTTATTTTCATTAGAAATCACACCCAGAGACAGCCATCATGTCTATGCCCTCTGTTTAGATTACTAGTCCTTTTTAATGATTTTTCCCCCAGAAAATTGTGCAGTGCAGACAGAGATTGACTTAGAAGGTCCAAGGAGCATAGAGATTGGATGGGAAGACTCTGGGTCCCGGAAATGTGTATAGTCTCTCCCACAGTCCAGGGACTCTTTGGGGCCATCCCTGACAGTGATCTAAGAGCAGAGCCGTTCCACATGCTGACCTGCCTCACTGTCTCCCACTCCACTCCTACCCCTTGCAAACCCAAGACTGTGCATTTTGACCCCCTATGGCAGACAGATGATTCGGCCGAGAAGCTCTGAGAAAACCCCAGCTCTGTTCCACACCTGTCAATCCCTCAACAGGGAGTCCTACCAAACTCAGTGTGAGTTTTTATGATGCTAGTAGTAAACAATGCTGTCCTGTGTACTCGAAAGCTCTGGGAGCAGAGCTTCCAAGCATTCACCATTTGTAGCTCTTGTCCTGCCTTGTGTCAGCACTCAGGAGCTGGGATTCCTTCAGGTGGTCCGAAGGGCCAATAGCTCTACTGAGTAGCACTCCATTGCACACGAGGTGCTCTTGCAACACTCAGAAGTCTTGACCCTCTTTTCTCATCCTCAGTGGCATTTAGAAACCTTCAGAGAGAGTGCCTGGGTGGCTCAGTCAGTTAGGCAACTGCCGTCTGCTCCGAGTCCCAGGAATGAGTCCCTCGTCCGGCTCCCTGCTGAGCCAGGAGTCTGCTTTTCCCTCTGACACTCCTCCCTTTCGTGTTCTCCCTCACTCTCTTTCTCAAATAAGTAATAATAAAATAAAGAATAAAATCTTTAGAAGCCTTCAGATATATAGGGCAAGGTCAGCTCCTAAACTCCCTTTGTATTTTATAAGAATATGTCCTACCGTCATCTACCTAATACTGTCTTATCACACCTAAGTATAAGAGTAGCCCACGGAGACATCCTCAAAATTCTGGAGCCATTTTTGCCTCCCTTGTCCATTGCCTGAACGTCTAATCACTTAACCACTTCTTGGTTTTTCCTTAGTAGTTGCCTTCCTCCTCTACTCATGCCTATCCCTCGCCCAGAACCTCACCTACTTATTCCTACGTGGGCCTCAATATCTTTAAACTGAGCTGTTTCTAGCCTTTCCCACTACATGCTGTCCGGTTTTCTAGAAACCAATACTATTTCTACAACAATTCCTGAGGAAACTCTAAGAGGTCCCTCTCAGAGTTTGATCTCCTCAGCAACAGAATTTAAGCCTTATCATCCTGCCATGTCGCATCTGTTCAGGGTGTTCTCACAACCTTATTTTTGGCCACTCCAGTCAGGCTGGTTCTTCCTTAAAGGCCGTGCTCAGTCCTGCCTTTTCCAGGCACTCAGAATGTTCCATCCCCTCCTCTAAACCAAGTCCTCTATCTCAAGGCCTTCTTCCTCTGTCCCCCCTCTCTCCCAAAGTTTGGATTTTAGGACTTAATAGTGTTTCATTGTGATTGTGCAGTCTAGACTTAATTGCCATCCTACTGGGACCCAAATAACCCTTAACAGTTGTAGGTGTAGAAACTGCTCGGAGGGCATGTGCCAACTGCCGTTCTCAGTGCTGAACAGCTTTGTATGTATTAACTATTAATCCAAGAAATTCTATGGAGGTAGGTGCTATTATCAGCATTTTACAGATGAGGAAATTAGGACATAACTTGTCCAAAATCTGCCAGTTAAAGGTGGAATGTGAGTTTGAACTCACACTAAATTTGTCTCCAGAATCCAAGACATTCTGCCTCCTCTTAGCAGCACGGGGCTGACTCGTTGTGAGCCCACAGCAAGCCAGAGCACGAATCACATAGCACATCTTCATATCTAATTACTGTTTTCTCCTAATTAGTTGATGCTATGAATCTGATGCAAATTTATGCATCCAGTATTAAGCCACCCTATTTTAGGAGGTATGGGATTGAAACTGTTCACAATTTCATAGAAAGTATTATACCCGTGGTTCTTTCCAAGTGAAATCTTTTCTGAGCAAAAGTACATTCAAGCAGTATAAGCTCTTGCCCCTCGAAGCGATTACTCTAGATTTTGGTCATTTGATGGATTGTCTACACAGCATTTTTCTTTCCTGGGGACTGATTTAACTTGCTTAATTTTGGGCTTGTCAAACACAATGAGCATGATGAATCCTTCTGAGTTACAGATTTATCAGAAACATCTGTTAATTTACTAAAAATGCACCATGGCCTGAATTGTCCCTTACAAAAGCAGGATCTAGTTCATTTGTGAACAGAATTCAGTTTCTTTCTCAAAGGTTACATCCGTGATCTCTGAAGGCTGGACATCACTCAGTATCAACTTGCATGTTTAAACAAGTCATTCTTGTCCTTCTTTGTTTTCTCAGTGCAAGGGATGTTTTAGTCCTTTGTAAAATTTAGCTTATCGCTTTTGATGTGATACAAAACAGTATTTCCGCCCTCTGGGTCCCCATTTGTTTTAGAATTTCAGACAATGATACAAAGTTTTGTTTACTGGCAGCCTCTGGTGCATTCTACACAAAATAACAGGAAATTTTAGTAACTCAAACAGAACTACCAAAGGAAAAGTAAGACTTGAGACGACTACCACTCTACCATCCCTATAAAATATAAATAAACATACCTTCAAGTGACCAACTATCTCATCCTAGACTTAAAACAAAGGCCTTTGTCTGTAATAAGAATATTCCTCATTCGAGGTTTTCCTATATAAAAATAGGCTTGTGTTGTCACATGTGTTTCATTACTCCATTTACTTCTTTAACATTTTGAGAGTAGTTTATCAAATTTAGGATTGTGTTATGTCAAATCATTCTCACAAAATGACCTTTCATAACCTGAGAACTGAATACTTTGTTATTGCTTTGTGCTGTAAAATAGCACCTGGGTGGCTCAGTGGGTTAAAGCCTCTGCCTTCAGCTCAGGTCATGATCTCAGGGTCCCCTCATCGGGCTCTCTGCTCAGCAGGGAGCCTGCTTCCTCCTCTCTCTCTGCCTGCCTCTCTGCCTGCTTGTGATCTCTCTCCTTTCTGTCAAATAAATAAATAAAATCTTAAAATAAAATAAAATATGCTACCAACAATATCACTCATACGTGTGACTGATATTCCCCTATACACTCAGTAATGATAGTCTTTTCATGATAGATTTGAGGAAAGAAACAGGGGTCCACTTTTTCTCCCACCAGTCATAATAACCAAGCATTTAATATCTTAATTATTTCTCAGAAGAATTTTGAGGCTGAGGGAAATAATGCAATACTCAAATTCTTAATTTTGAATAAGAGCTGCATATGGTTTCAATATTATTATAATTTCTTTTTTATCATAAATAGATGGTTGACTTATTGAAGTCTACCTCTGTGGGAAAATAAAATCGTTAATCATGCTATGACATGACTGAGTTATCTGAGCCTCCACTCTAGTTGTCAGAGTTATCACATCTTGGATCTAGTACTTTTAAACAGGTACAAACTGAGTTCTCACTTAAAATTAGTGAATAAGATTCTGTACTATTATGGATGAGGCAAAATATACTACTTTTCTTCCTTTCTTTCTAAATTTGTCGTAAAAATTTGGGACCAATGAGCTTTCTGATAGGAGACAAAGTAGGTATTTGTCCTTGATAAGTCAGCTGTCTTGATACTTTGTATGTGTTGGGGAACATTTAATCTAGAGGTCTAAAGACCTCAAGAGGTCTATTATTATTAAAGTAATAGTATGTTATATGGAGAACATTTATCAAAACAAGTGACTATGAGTTTAAAATTAGGAGTAGTCCTTCTAACACAGCTCTTTCCTATAATAACTTACCAGTTATTTGGACAGAATGTGAGCTCTACCTCACAACAGCTGTGTGCCCACAGCAGCTGTTTCTGCTACAAAGTGCAGTGACTAACCTTCTGTGCACGGGCATCTGTCACATAGAGACACAGTCTGTGTTCACTCTGTATCACACAGGCTTTTGTTCACCTGAGGGGGTGCAGTTTTCACCAGTAGAAGTGGGCCGATGAGTCACACAGCCCAGGGAAATATGTTGGAGAATTAATGGTTAATTGCTCACTTGAGTTGCAGCAGCGGGTTTCCTGACACACTTGACTGCTTTCACGTAGATGGCATAAAATGTAGGGCTTAGTGGCTCACAAAGCCAGCCTACTTTTACTGGACTGCCCAGCTTACAAATTCTTTTGATTCTATTTTGAGCCACACTGGTGAGAGCCAAAGAACAATCGACAAAAGCCATCTCGTCTTTTCACTGCTCTTTGGCTTAGCCTTTTGCTTAATTTCATTTCACCAAGATTTTAAAAATGACACTGTAATTCCAAAGTTGAGTAATTTTCCTGAAATCTTAGGTAGGGTTGGTGGTGGAAGCAGAATTCTTCCACTTCTCCAAACTAAGTCCGAGGCATGGTCTTCGAAATACACAGCAGTGCCCTGAGGAAGCTTCCAGAACTCAGAAGAGTAACAGCCAGTACCGGAGAGTTCCCCCCCCCCCCACCCGGCATTGGTATTTAATCCTCACAATTTGTAGAGAGTTACCTATATTTTAGCTCCATTTAAAAAGTGGGGAAACTGAGTCTCAGAGGTTAAGTATCCTTCTCAAGGTTATGCAGCTAAGAAAGCAACTGGGATTGAAACTTAGGTCTGAGTATTGCCAAAGCTTGATCTTAATGTTTAGTTGACTGGATCAGAACTCTATAAAGTAGCTGTCTCCCAGCATGTGATTGTGGTGTTGTAAGTTAGCCATTGCTCTTCGGACCCCTTGACTTTAAAGCAAAGACTTTAAGAAAGGGAATTATAACTGACATACACTATTATATTAGTTTCAGGTGTACAAAATGGTGATTCAATTTTCTTACACATTGTGAAATGATCACTATGATAGGTCTAGTTACCATCTATGACCATAGAAAATTATAACAATATTATCGATGTATTCCCTATGCTATACATCACATCCTTGTGGTGTATTTATTTTAAAATTGAAGTTTGTACCTCTTACTCTCCTCCTTTTCCTCCCATTGCTCCACCTCCCCTCCCCTCTGGCAACCACCAGTTTATTCTCTGACCAAAGGCTTTTTTTTTTTCCTCCCCTCTGGCAACCACCAGTTTATTCTCTGACCAAAGGCTTTTTTTTTTTAAATGTTTATCGCAACTTTATTCAAAATAGTCAAAACCTGGAATTTAAACAAATGTACACCAATAAATGATGGGTAAAATAATTGTGATGCATCTATACAATGGAATAGTACTCAGCAATAAAAGAAACATTATTCTTTGTGCAATAACATTAGTATATCTCAAAAGTGGTAAGATCTTAAAAGTAAAAGGAGACAGACACAAAATAAGTCCCTATAGTGTGATTCCATCTGTGGGGGAAGAATTTGCTTTAAAGGGTATGACCAAAGGCTTTTAAATGTTTTGCCACACAATAGGTTTGCTGTATGTCTTTTGTCAATATCCTTCTTCAATCTGAATAAAATCTTTTTTATTCTTAGATTGCCCCTGTCCCCCATGAATGTTGTTATGAGGTGAGTTTCTCTTCCCACTTTCAAAGTTCTGTGTTCAAGCCCTAACTCCCAATACTTCTGAAAGTGTATATGGTGCCGGGGCCTTTAAAAAGGTAATTATGTTAAAATGAGGCTGTTGGGGCAGGCCCGAGGCCAATCTGACTGGAGCCTTTTTAAGGAGAGGACAGGAAGCCACAGACAGAGGTGCTAGGAGGTCGGGAGGAAAGATGGCCTGAGGCTGTAGCCCTTGGAAGCCGGTGGCAAGCCAGCAACAGAGGTCTCAGAAGCAAACCAACCCTGGAGTACTTTTAAGGTTGGAATTTTTTTGTTCCTGTAGCGTTTGATAAAATTTGATAGTGAATCTGTGCGGAGTGGTGCTTCTGTAGGAAGGTTTTTAAATGGTTGTTTCTTTAATGGTAACGTGTCATTGTTCTAGACATTTGTGGGCTTTTTTTTTTTTTTTTTTGGTCTGGAAATGCATAGTGTCTGTTTGTGGAATGTTTGCTAAAATTACTTGATAACTTCTCACCGTGGCTGTCATTTCTCTTGGTCTTAAAACATCTAGTTGGGTATTAGACTTCTGAGCTCTAATGGTGTTTGCTCAATTGCTTCTTTATCTTTTTTGGTGGTTTTCTCAGCTTGATTCCAGCTCTACTGAGTTTACCCTTTGCCTTTATCTGGTGTCTCTGAGGTCAAGTTCTCTTTCATCTCGGGTGAATTTTCACTTTGGTCTTCTCTCCGGTAGTCCCTTCGTGGAGTGAGGCGTATGGGTGGGCTCAAGTGTAGTTTTTAAAGACTCCCAGCTATTTTGTGTTTTCAGTCTCTCCCAGCTCCGAGGACCAGGTGCGTCTTATTCCTGAGCTGATGGGAGTTCAGCAGGAATTGGCTTGCTTCTTGCTGGCTTTCCCGATTCCAGGACTTAGGCTTCAGCTTTGTTCTACTACGTTCACTGCCAATCCTTTACTCATTTTGTTTTCTAAGATGGTTGATCTCTCCTTTCAAGTGTCTTTAGTTTTATTTGTGGGTCTTTTGTTCCTTTATTGGCTACTAGGGGAGCTGAAGTATATTTAATGTCATGGTTAAATGGAAGACCCCCCCCCATATTTTGACTTTATGTCTTCACTGTCTAATGATAGTCACTAGCCATATGTGGCTACTTAGATTTAAATTTAAAAACAAATAAAATGCAGTGCCTCAGCCACATTTCAAGTGCTCTGTCACCATTTATAGCTAATGCTACCATATAGGACAGTGCAGAGAGGACACTTCCATCTTCTGGAAAGCTCTATTGGACAGCACTGCCAACACAATCCAGAGATGTCATCTATGACTACCTAGTCTATGACATCATTCTTATCACTTGATAGTATATCTCTCTAATTCTGTCTAGTATTTATGAATAGTAGATACTTGTCTCCATCCACTAAAGATTTAAGCTCCCTGTGAGCAGGGACCTTGTTTTCCTAGCATTCCTAACATACAGCAGGTGCTACATAGGTTAGTTAGAATAAATGAACCCACATTAACCTGTCCAAACTGCCTACGTGCTGGTCTTACTTAGGTTAAACTACATAGACTCAGATTCTCAAGCTGGGATAAGGTAATTTTTTTTTCTTAAAAGATTTTACTTATTTATTTGACAGAGATCACAAGTAGGCAGAGAGGGAGGCAGAGAGAGAGGGGGCAGCAGGCTCCCTGCTGAGCAGAGAGCCTGATGTGGGGCTCGATCCCAGGACCCCGAGACCATGACTTGAGCTGAAGGCAGAGGCCCCAACCCACTGAGCCACCCAGGCGCCCCGAAATAAGAATTCTTGATGGCACAATTGCCATGTTTTTCATTGTCTTTATATTGTAGCTTCGTATTGTTTCAGTTTCCCAACTCCTTGCAAGCTGTTTTGAGTCAAGGGCTAATTTTTTGTGTGCTAACTTTGAATTAAGATATTTACATGTAAGCCTTCAAAGAGACCAAGTTGTAAGTAAGAAACATTCAAAGTGTCCAATTTTTAGTGAAATACCTACAAGAGAGCAACTTGAAAAAATTGCTCCAGTAGATGGTGATCTCATAAAAACCAGACAAGAAAGCAAATGTCTACCTCTTGAGATTTGCTCACCTATGTAGCTGCCACAGTTATGTTAGTTTTCGGTACCAGAACAACTGAGGAGATTAGATACACAGAATGGCGCTGCAAATTGACTTGTCACTAACACCACATGGTGGGTTAGAAGGCGATAATCTGCAGAGAAGATGATCCTGGGTGAATCTTAACTCTCAAATTATACTTGCGCCTCCCCCCCCCCCCATTTAACCATCTTGCTTACATCCTACTCTTTGGGCTCAAACACCCCTCTTCTCTCCAGTAGAGAATATCTTCTACCCTCCATAAGTCAAACCTGATCTTTTAATATGAATAAGCGACTGACCATATATAGTTCCCTGTCTCCAAAGCATCTTTATTTTCCACAGGGCATTCCCCCCCCCCTTTTGAAATAAATCCCTGTGAAGTGCTTATTGCTCCTTGACAATTAAAAGTATATAGCTGATTCTTCTGGTTTATCGTCCTGATCTCTTTTATAATCTGGTTATCAAGTAGGGCTTAGATTCTTGGTTATTCAAAGACTTCCAAGGAACTTAATGTACTATTTCCTATTGTGTGGGATAAAGCAATTCAGATCTTTCATCTCACAGAAGGTTCAAAACCATCATGGATGTAATATAGTTAAAATATGTTCAGAGGGACGCCTGGGTGGCTCAGTTGGTTAAGCAACTGCCTTTGGCTCAGGTCATGATCCCAGCATCTTGGGATCGAGTCCCGCATCGGGCTCCTTGCTCCGCAGGGAGCCTGCTCCTCTCTCTCCCTCTGCCTGCCTCTCTGCCTGCTTGTGTTCTCTCTCTGTTAAATGAATAAATAAAATCTTTTAAAAAAAAAATATGTTCAGAAATTTATCCTTCTAGGTCCTAGAATAGAAATAAGAATATAATAGAAAAAAAGCTAATGTTCAAGAATTTGGAGGGTGAAGGACTAACCAGGCTATGAGAAACAAAATTTTAAAAGAACTAGGTTAAATGTTGAAATACCCTTCATATTTAGACCAACTGCTCTAGAACAATATGACTATGAAGAAAGTTTAGCTATGGACAATGAGGGGAGAGATTTGAAGAAAATCTTGAGCAAAAGAAAAGGAGAGAAAAAGTAGAGGGACAAAATGATTAAAAATTAAAGGTAGAAACCAACCAAAGGTCCATCGATGGATGAACAAAATACAGTGTATCCATACAATGGAATATTGTCTGGCCATAGGAAAGAATGTATATGCTACTACATGGATGAAACTTAAACACTATGTAGAGTGGAAGAGTCAGTCCCCAAAGACCACATACCATAGGATTCCATTCATATGAAAATCCAGAACAGAAGTTTGTAGAGACAGAAAGTCGACTAGTGGTTTCCTAGGGCTGAAGGTGGAGGTAAGGGGTGGAGGGTGGTAGCTCAAAGGTTCAGGGTTTCTTTTAGAGGTGATTAAAAATGTCCTAGGGGTGTCTGGGTAGTATGGTTGGTTAGGCGTCCAACTCCTGGTTTAGGCTCAGGTTGTGATCTCGGGGTCCTGAGATCCCACCCTGCATCAGTCTCCTTGCTGAGCACGGAGTCTGCTCCAGAGTCTCGCTCTCACTCAGGTTCATTCTCTCTAAAATCTTTAAAAATCCTAAAAATGGTGATAGTTGCACAAATCTGTAAATACACAAAAACTGTATACTTTATATGGATGAATTGTATGTGAATTCTCAAGGTTACTTTTTTAAAAGTGTGACTAGGGGAAGAAAAACTCAAATGCCAGATGAGAAGTAAACAGAATTATAAACTGTTTGACTACATTTAGAGTACCCCGGGGCAGCATCATCAAGTTTTAATGCTTTCTAAAACTGGGAGTTTCTCTCCTTCCTTGGGCATGGGTAAATTATGCTTGTCACTTTGGATTTCCATGGAAGTATTTGCTTTTCCTGTATATCATAAGACCAGGGTGTTAGGTTAGATAATGGCTCCAAAGATACCCGGTCTTCACTCGTAGAACCTGTGAATGTTACCTTGGATGGCAAAAGTGAATTTGTAGGTGTGGTAAATTAAGAATTTTGAGGTGGGGAGATTATCCTGGATTATCTGGGTAGACCCCAAATACAATCACAACTGCCCTTAGAAGAGGGAGGCACAAAGCAGTTAGACTATAGAAGAGAAGACAATGTGACCACTGATGCAGAGACTGAAGTGATATAGTCAAAAGCCAAGGAAGAAAAACAGCCAGAAGCTGGAAAGCTGAAAGAGCTAAAGAACTCCCCTTGGGATCTCTAGAAGAAACCAGCCCTGCCAGCTTCTTGATCTTTTTTTTTTTTTTTTTTTTAAGCCCCATAAGACTCAGGACTTCTAGCTTGCAGAACTGTAAGAGAATAAGTTTGTGTCTCACATCAAGTGTGAGGTAATTTGTCCTAGTGCCAATAAGAAACTAATCAGCAATGCAGTACTGTCTAAGATTAAGTGATCCAGGGGAGGTATCAAGAGGGATCGACGGCTTCTCGAAACGTGGTGCTTGCGTAGTGTTTGCTCATGAGGTCTAGTTCTTTCTCCTATATTTACCACTTTAAGTGGTGAGTCTTCATTTAAAATGTCTTGTTTTCATACTCCGAAGCCCAGCAAATTCTTTTGGAAGAGGGGCATTATCAGTTTAGAACAAGCCCATGATCCCCAACCAGGAGTATGGATTTTTAGATATCAAAGGGTCCTTGATCATCTCGTGACTAGTTCAACTCTATCTTATAGTTGAGTAAACAGAAGCCTGGAAGAAACAAGTGACCCACCCAAACTCATCTAGTTAAGTAGTGGCAAATGTTCCTGATTGTTGGGCCACTAATCTTTAAAAAGTAGACATGTGGCACTTTGATATCAGCCTGCTGGGGACAAAACAAGTTTAAGTTGACATGGAGAGGTTTTAGACTTAAAAGTTTCTAGTTGCAAGAGTCCCATCATTACAGCTAATTGTTCCCTCTAGTTTTTAGGCTACCATGCTAGGAACAGAAAATCCTCTTAATTCAAACCTCTAATCTTCTGACCTCTTCCATTTATAAATTAAGTTCTGTTAGCAGCTTCGTAGGAGGTTCACCTTCTAGGACATAATGGTACTTTGTTCAAGTGTAAGAAGCAGAGAAGGGGCTTGGGGTAAATCACAGGTGGTTGGGCGTGGGTGTCAGGATGGCGACCTGGAACAGGAAGAGTGGGGCTGGGGAAAAAAATATTAAGGTCCTAGAAGTTATTGGAGGCAGTAAATAGGCAAATTGCCCAATGACCTCTGCAAAATTAAGCGGATACCACCACTTCTGAAAAAGAAGCATCCATAGTATAAGAATCTTTTTAATGAAAGACACCATCTCCCAGCTATTAAGGCATATACTCAAAGCAAGAATGAGCCAAGATAAACCTCTCCTGCTTTGGAGTTGGGGGCAGGGGACAGAAGCCTATAAGCTAGTACAAAAATGAATATTAAATGTGCTCATACCCTTTGTACCAATAATTCATTTCTAGAATATTCTTAGGGTAATTCTTAGAAGGAGATGTGAACAATCTATAAGAAAACATCCACTGCAATATTTACAATAGTATCTAAGAAGGAATTCATCATAGTGCATTAACATAGTAGAACTTTACATAGCCATGAAACATTTATGAAGTTTCAGGATATGCTGAAGTTTATATAAAGTGAGGGCATGATACAAAACTAGTAAAGGCTGTACTCTTCCATAAGTTCTGTCAAACAACAAAAACCAGTAGATGGAAATGGCCACTGATATGTTGGTTTTTCTGGATGGTAGAATTCTGGAGACCAAATTGCAAAAATGCATTTGTTTCCTCTAAGTGATGCTTTAACAAAATCTGTTAAAACAAAATTCCTCAAAATCTGTGTAGTAATGCAATCGCCTCATGCGTTTATACATATTAGGTGTGTGGAAGAGGGTTGCTCGTTTTATTGGGAGCAAAGATTGTCTTATTCAAGACTGCAGCCTGTTAATTGGTATATGGTGAAGTGAATGCATTCTAACCCCTCCATGCTTTATAAAGCACATATTGGGGTGACTACCCAATAGTAACAGCCATCAACTAAGACTGCCACTCCACACAGTGGGTGGTGTGGTATCTGCTCATCCCAGTTAATGAAGTTAGCCTCTTTCCTCCACACAAGGGTGTATACACATCCCAGGAGACTAACATCCAGCTGGAAAAATGTGCTCCATATGGAGTTCCGAAGCTTCAGGTTTTTGAAGATTCTTTTCCAAAAGGTAATATAGAATTCAAAAAAAACTATTTCAATTCAGTTAAACATACTAGTTTCAATTAGTTTCAGGGATAGAATTTAGTGATTCATTAGTTGTATGTAACACCCAGTCTCATATCACATGCCCTCCTTAAGGTCCACACCCAATTACCCCCTGCCCCCACCAAGCAATCCTTAGTTTGTTACCTAGAGTTAAAAGTCTCTTATGGTTTGTCTCCCTTTCTGATTTCCTCTTATTTTTCCCTCCCTTCCCTTATGATCTTCTGTTTTGTTTCTTAAATTCCATGTATGAGTGAAATCATGTTGTTTTTCTCTTATTTCACTTAGCATAACCTCTAGCTCTATCCATGTTGTTACAAATGTTAAGATTTAATTTTTTTAATGGCTGAGTAATAGCTCACACACACACACACACACACACACACTCTCACACTCTCACACTCTCACACATAGACCACCTTTATCCATTCATCTGTCAACAGACATCAGGGCTCTTTCCACAGTTTGGCTATTGTGGACATTGTTGCTTAGGATTTTTTTTTTAAGATTTTATTTATTTATTTGACAGAGAGAAAGAGATCACAAGCAAGCAGAGAGACAGGCAGACGGAGAGGGGGAAGCAGGCTCCCTGCTGAGCAGAGAGCCCGATGCGGGGCTCAATCCCAGGATCCTGAGATCATGACCTGAGCTGAAGGCAGAGTCTTAACCCACTGAGCCACCCAGGCGTCCCATCTGATTAGGATTTTTTAATACCTCATACCAAGGTTTTCCTTGGTGTCAGAATGTACAAATAGTGTGGAATATAGTAAATACTCTGGTGCAGCCTTTGGAACTTGAAGTCATTTCCCTGCTTTGAGCCCATTTACTCATTCCTAGAAGTTGGATAAACCATGTTTCACCTAATGACCTTCTGTGGAAAAGCCTTTTAAGGTTAGCTTTTTTTTTTTTTTTTTTTAAGATTTTATTTATTTGAGATAGAGACAGCGAGAGAGAGCATGAGAGGGGAGAAGGTCAGAGGGAGAAGCAGACTCCCCACGGAGCCGGGAGCCCGATGTGGGACTCGATCCCAGGACTCCGGGACCATGACCTGAGCCGAAAGCCTTCACTTAACCAACTGAGCCATTCAGGCGCCCCTTAAGGTTAGCTTTTAAAGGAAGGCAGAAGGCATCTGTTTTCTATGCAGAGGAAGATAAAAACAGATTAAAGTGAGGGGTAGATGTGCATAGGCTGTATAGAAACAGGCTGTTCAAGACTCTGACTTGGCAGTAGTCAAGACCTCAATTTTCACTAAGACAATAGACCAAAAGTGTCTCTTTTGCTAACTCAGCCCTTTTTCCTATTTGCAGTATGCTTATTCATGGAAAGGAAAAAAAGAAAACCCAAAAGGTTTCCAGTCTATTTGAATTATTTTTGCTAGCAAATTTGAGAGGACTGTGACTTCTGTCAGTTTTAACTGATGGTGCTGTAGGTTTAGTGAAGCTCATGACTTTAGAATCAGGTTAAAATCTCTTCTAAAACAATGTGTTCCTGGGGCACCTGGATGGCTCGCTCAGTGGGTTAAGCCGCTGCCTTCAGCTCAGGTCATGATCTCAGGGTCTGTGATGGAGCCCACATGGAGCTCTCTGCTCAGCGGGGAGCCTGCTTCCCCCTCTCTGCCTGCCTGCCTCTCTCTGCCTACTTGTAGTCTCTCTCTTTCTCTCTCTGCCAAATAAATAAATAAAATCTTAACAAAAATAAAAAAATCTGATGTGTTCTTGGCATTCTGATAAATCACTCAAAATTGGATCTAATGGCTTAATGCAATTGAGTCAAGTTAGCCCCTTGATAGGCAAAGTCATTGAAGTTTCTGCAGAAGTTTAATTTACACAACTTTGTGTGTAAATCTGATCAATCAAGTCAGGTTCTATACTAAGTGTATACTGGTCCTTCAGTTTCTTTAAGAAAAAAATCCTCTGGCCACAGTAATTCCCAATGTTTAGTTGAGGAAACAGGTTCATTCAGAGAGATGAGACCAAACCCCCAAATCACATGGCCCACTAACCTGAAGCTCCCTGTAAGGGGCTGCATTCCCATCCTGCACTTTGAGGGTGAATTCCATTGTTCGGCAGCTGCAGGTAAACTTACAGTAAGGAAATCCATTCTTTTGAGGATACAGAAAGGGAAGGTGACAAATTAGGCAGAAAATAAAAATCCAACCCCTAAAACATTTATACAGTCTAGCAGTCTCTTCAGAAAGATTTCAGTTGAAGTTTTACTATAAAAACTTTTTTGTAGGGGCGCCTGGGTGGCTCAGTTGGTTAAGCAACTGCCTTCGGCTCGGGTCATGATCCCGGAGTCCCGGGATCGAGTCCCATATCGGACTCCCGGCTCTGCGGGAAGTCTGCTTCTCCCTCCGACCTTCTCCCCTCTCATTCTCAGTCTCTCGCTCTCTAATAAATAAATAAATCTTTAAAAAAAAAAAACAACTTTTTTTGTAAGGAAGCCTTAATGATACAGATAAGATCGATCTTTTCTGATCTCAAAGAATATGGGGGGCGGGGGGAGGGCATGGGTGCAGTACTTCAATCCCGTGAGCCTAAGTTGGTATGTCTGGCATTGTGTGGTTGTTCAGCTTGAATCTTCAAAACCTGAGTGTTCTTGTATTCTTATTTAGCTTCTTGACTGATTCAGACCCTCTCCCCCCTTTATGGAATAGTGAAATCCCAATGCTAATTTCTAAGTCACGTACCAGGAAATGCACAAATCTCAAATGCACCTGCTTATACTCTTACCTCTTAACCAGGATAGCGGTCACAACGGTATATTACGTGGGTCAACTTGCCAGAGACCTGCTTGTTCTAGTGCTCATTTTCTTTAGGGTTGATGGACTTGTGCTCAGTGTAATTGGACGTGAAGACCTGACAACTTCTTTCCGGTGTTTGAGGTCTACCTTGTCCCTCAACTTTTCTTTTCCTTTCCTTTCACATGGTGGGCAGTGGAATCTAAGGGCAACCTGGTGTTCTAAGGGAGCCTCGTGGGTCACCCCTGGCTGTGTCCTAGGTTTCTGTGTACCCTGAGGGACATCAGGCTGGAGCTGTCCGCTTCGAAGATTCACATCCTCAAGTGGGGGTTAGGGCTGCCCGGTCACAGGCCCACCGGTGCAGAGTACATTCCTTAGGCGCCCCCCGCCCCCGCGGGTGCTGCCTAGGGGCGGGAAGAGCCCGCAGGAAATCACTCTGGAGAGCGGCTTTAGGTGTCAGTGGCCACCCTGCATTGGCCCACCTTCAGGGCCCGCTTCCTACTGAGAGCGGGAGGGAACACTACGGGCTCTTCTGCACTGGAGCACGGTTCTGCTCCGGTCCAGCCGAAGAGGCGGCTACGGGAGCACGCAGAACTCGGGCAGTTGCAGCACTGGCAGATTTTCCGCTCTTCCCCGCTCGCTCTTCCGCCTGCGCAGCCCTAACCCCCGCCCTCCGCCGGGCTCACAGGAACCAGCGCCCGGGCCGCTCCCGCGCTTCTCTCCTGCCACCCGCAGTGGCCTGCTTTTTATAGGCACCGCAGCCAATGAGCGCTCTCCTTTCCTTCTGCCCGCCCGCGCGGCCAATCGCCGCGCCCCTTGTGTAATCCTCGGCTGTTCGGCTGCTCTCGGCTATTTTCGTTGTTGCTGGCTTTTTCAGGGGCTGCTCGCTCGCAGCCGGAGAAGCTGCTTTTTTTTCCGGGTTCGGAGCCGTTCCGGATGCTTTAGGCTGCCGGATGTCTGATCTCCGGATAACTGAGGCGTTTCTGTACATGGATTATCTGGTAGGTGCGGGACAGGGGTGGAGTGTCGGGACAGGGGTGGAGTGTCGTCTCTCGGAACCCGACGTGCCCGATGTCCCTCCGCCTGGAGGAACAGCCTTTTTGCTTGCTTTCTTTGGGATGGGATGCCTTTGGGGTTCTTTCTCCTGCAGCTTGTTCTGGAGCTGTGCTGGGACTCCAAGGGGCCGCCTGCGGGGCGGAGGGGGTGGTGGAGCTGACAGGTAAAGGTGCGGCCCCAGCCACTCCGCTGCAGGGAGAGGGGCGTGCTGGGGGTGCCGGAGAGATGGGGCCGCGGCTGCGGGGCGTCCTCTGCCCGCGATTCGGTTCTTTGCTTCCCTCTGCGCTCTCCGAAACGGACTTTCTTTCCGGCGAGGCAGGAGTTTTCTGCTGTCCCTTTA
The DNA here is from genome assembly GCA_028533885.1 of Nasua narica. Lineage (NCBI taxonomy): Eukaryota > Metazoa > Chordata > Mammalia > Carnivora > Procyonidae > Nasua > Nasua narica. The sequence continues at coordinate 103,319,941 of CM052809.1, forward strand.
GCAGAACTCTAGGTACTATTAAAGAGCCATAACCAGAATGGCTTACTAAGTGCCCGGCAGCTCCGGTCATTTGGTTGTTATTAGATCTCTAAAGCTATGACCTCGGTCGCGGCGAGGGTTTAAAAGCACATTACCGTAAAGTAGACGGGACTAAACTACCTCGCAGCCTGGTTGGGACTGGGTAGGGGCAGGCATTGTCCCACCGTTCCTGTCGTGGGTGCATGTGGCTTTTACCCTAATCCCAGCTGTGTTTTTAGGCCATGCTTGTGCAGAGAAGTTTAGGTGGGAGGTGTCAGCACAGTGCTGGGACCAAACAGTATTTTAATAATGCACTCGTGTTTTTGTGGAATTATGCAAGCATCATGTATTGTTGCAGAAATTCTATTTCCCCGGAGCCGCATGTTTGTGTTCAAGGGGAACCTTACTGACATTGGCTGTGTTCGATCCTATACAATTACCAGGTTTACCTTGTTAGCTCAGACTCTTCTACGTAGAGTTGCAGTAGCTGGCTAAAAACATTGACCCTTCTGCGATCTTGTTGGACACATGCAGTCGATTTTACTGTAGATTGTCCTGGCAGAGATTTGCCAGTGCCTTCTAGGAATTAAACTTAATGCTGTTCTAAGAAAGACTGTGAAAGCTTTCATGATCAAGAAATGCTGGACAAGGACGGGTTTTGTACTGTTTTCTTGTCTATGGACTTTAGTTTCTGTGAAGGAAATGTTTCCCCTAAAGCTTAATGGCTTGTTTTTATTTATTTATTTTTTTTGTGGGGTAGGATGGTGATCCAAGTTAATGCACGACCTTGTGAATGGAGTAGAGATAAAAAAAAAAAGTTCAAATTCTGTTTTGTTCATTTGTTGATGTCAGTTATCTTTGTGATAAAGGGACATTATCCACCCACACCTGGAGCCAGTTAAAGAGGTTATCTGATTATGCGTGTCCTTTAAAATTCAAATTGCCCTGTAGGTTAAGAGTTGGCCAAGTGTTTTAGATTTTCTAAGTCAAGTAACTGATTATTTTGTAGCTTGCCTTGTAAAAATACAATACTATGGTTTTTGTTTTGCAGTCCACTCAAAGCCAAAGTTTGTTGAGAATAAATCCAAATAGGAAAGGGTGACATTACCTGTACTCCTGAAAGCTAATTTTGGACACTTAAGTAGTTCCTAAAAAGGAAGTCTGGTAGTTCTGATCATTGTATTTCTTTAGTGGATGAGTTTAAATTTACAAGTAGCATCACAAAACCGAGGTGTCGAAACCACCAAACCATTTGGGGCTCCGGGATTGAAAATTGGTAATTACTCAGGTTAATTTCTAGGTGGATTATCTGAAGGTGGTGAACGATTTGTTAGTGGGGCTTCAGGGCACCTTAAAAGCAGATTGATGTGTCAGTTTAGTAACAGACTTGTGTTAAAATCAGTGGGCCCCAAATTTGACACAGCCTTTTGGTTTCACCCGCCGCACCCCTACGTACCCTATTGCATTGGTACTAAAAATCTCATTTTGTAACTTTAAGCTTAAAAAAATCACAACTGCAGTGAAGCTTTTAAGTAAAAATCATTGGCTAATCGAGGGAGATGAGAAAAACCTAAAGGAAATAAGTCAGTTTGTATGTGTATGCCAAGTATCCCCTGTGAAAATATTTAAGAAAATCTTTAAACATGAAGTCCAATTTTTCAGTCCAGTTTCAGTTAAGAGACACAACTCTTCAGAGTCATGCTTTTGTGTTTACTTCTTATCAACTCTGAGAAAATGACATGCCACACATTCCTTTCTTCTTGTCTTTCAAATTGAATCATTTGCTTATATATAATCTTTATGTGGTGTTGATTAAAAACAACTTCTGGAAAAAATATTCCGTTGATTGCATCTGTCATTTTATTTTTAAAATCAATTCTCAAGTTCTTTGACTTCCAGAAAAAAAAAGTTCCTTTCTTGACAAGATTGGCTTTTCAGGTTTTGCAGAGCTTGTGGACTAAAGCTCCTTGTCCACGGACTTGACAAGAATACTGGTGTACGCTAGCTTTTCGTTTTTAATCGGTGCTTGACTTTTCTTGTTGTTGCTGTTGGAAGCTGGAAGAGGGAGCTGTGTGTATGTATTGTCCATTGTTCTTTGGATGGAATGTCATCACTTAATCTTTTTTTACTTGGAGATTAGAAAGGAAGAGAAATGGGAGAAAGGTAGGTGCTATTTTTAGTAGCTTATAATAAGACTGTGGGTATTGAAGCAAGTGATGTAGCTGTCTGATCTTTGAGGTTGTTGTTGATTTTCTTAAAAAGAAATGTTCCTAATTAGAGGTGACCGATAAGGTAAGGGACAGGGAAAATGCCTTACTATTTAAGACAGGGTTTTTAAATTCAGGGCTATAGTGGTAATTTGCTAATTCTAAATAAATATCACCCAGTGCCCAGTATTTGTTGAATCGAATGAATGAGGTGGAGGGACAGTCCTACTTTTCTCACCAGCTTCTGAACTGAGACAAGATAAAATCTGTTTGGATTAGGTGTTTTGTCCTGGAGAATGCAGAATGTATCCTTTACACTTCAAGATTATCAAGATACTTTGTTTAGCCTGGGTGGCAATTTAAATATAAAAACCTCATGTTTTCCCTTTAAGGAAATAGGCTTAGGAAGCCACATACCTTTTCTCTATCTTCACGTTGGGCTTTAAAGGCCGGGGTCCTACCTGTCGGCTCCATGGATAAAGATTTGCCATTGTTCCAACAGGCGGTTCTGGCATCTTACTCTCTCTTGACAGATGAACTAGTGAGACCACGTGCAGAGCTTTTGAGTAAGGTAGGAGACAATCTAGTTGTAATCAAAGAGAAACATAGCTACCAGATTTTCCTGGTGGGTTGGACAAGATCAACTTCTAGATTCAGTTTCAAATTTTCTTTCTGTCCTAGCTTTTGTTGATTGGTTAGGGTTTTACCTTTTTCCCCCTTCTGCCATTAAAACAGTAAGATTCATTCTGCTTATGATTAAATGAGATAATGGAAGGAACGAAAGGGATTTATAAACAGCACCCCCCCCCTTTTTTTTTTCAGATATAAAATGTTGTTGTATTGTGATTACATTGCTTATTCTTCCTTAAGACCTTAATGATTTCTCACTGGTAAATACTGGGCTAACTTTTAAACTAGTGCTAGTATATGGAGAGATGTGGAGTAGTAATCAGCAAGTAGGATGTTGTAAGACCCTTGATATTTTAATATTATCCCATGTTGATATTTTTATCCATTCAACAAATATTCATGGAACCCCCTGCTTTGTGTATGGCTCTGGAAGTCCTGGGAGGATGAGCTCCCAGCTGAGGTCCCCTTGGCCGGAGGACTGCCAGGCATGTGGCTCTGGGGGGGTCCATGGCAGGACAGGATACGGAAGGTGCATCAGAGAGAAGGCAGGTGCTGATGTGCTCCCTGGCTTTCCGGTAGGTTTCTTGTTTTACATATTTTTGTTTTATTTTATTTTATTTTTTTAAGATTTTATTCATTTATTTCACAGAGAGAGAGATCACAAGTAGGCAGAGGCAGAGAGAGAGAGGGGGAAGCAGGCTCCCTGCTGAGCAGAGACTCCGATGTGGGGCTTGATCCCAGGACCCTGAGATCATGACCTGAGCCGAAGGCAGAGGCTTAACCACTGAGCCACCCAGGCGCCCCATACATGTTTTTGTTTTATTGTGAACTAACATGCAGAGTTAGACTCGAAAATGTAAAATGTGACAACCGAAAATGGTTGATTAGTCTTGGATGCTGTCAACTCATGGTCATTGCATTTGTGTACTGTGTTTAGAATGAAAGGCCCGCGTTTTAGATTTCCCATATAGGGTGGTGACCTGGCCTAGTTTCTTGGTCTGAGGCGGTACCTGCCATTATAAAGACTTGTGTGTCAGGGGAGAAGATCGGGTGAGAAGGTGGATAGGTTAGCACAAGCACATCACCATCAACAGAATGAAAACCAACTGGCCGAGAACCAGAAACTCATGATCTGCTTCAGACAACAGAGCCTATAGGTACTAGTAACTTGTAAATGTGCCTATTTGAAAAGAGGAGAGAAGGCGCATTTGGATTTTATTTGGTGCTCTATTAAACTTCAAGTGTGGTGTGTTTAACCCTGAATGACTGTGAACATTGTAGATTGTATGTTCTATGGTCAAATTGACTCTAACATAGAGGCCAAACGTTTTTTAGTCTTAACTGCAATTGGAGTAGTCATGTAAATATTCTTTGAATCATAAGATTAAAATAATGCCAGCATAGATCTACCATCTGGACTTACGGCAAAAAAGTTTGAAGAACATCTGTACCGTTAAGCAGGACCTCTGGCGTGGATGCGTTTGCTCCGCTTTTCCAGCGGCTGTTGTTGCAGCCTTAGAAGTCTGCCGGTGAGAGTCCTAGGGAAGGAAAGACCCACGGGAGAAATGATTCCCGAGCTCTGGGAGCCCAGGCCATGTGCTGGTTGGCATGCTGGGGGTGGAGGGAGTGAAGCAGGAGTTTACTTATGGAGCGCTTACTGAGTGCCGGACAACATCATCAATGCTTTTCTGCGTAATGGCCTTAAAACGAGGCTCAGAAAGGTGGTGTCCTTTCCCCAAGTTCACACAGCTAAGGAATAGAGCTGGGTTTATAGCCTTCCGTCCAGCCTGGTGTGGAAGCTATTGGAAGACCATTGAAATTTTTACAATGTATTTTATGTAAATACTACACGGCTGCTTAAGTAAAGGGTAAAACGAACAAACAACCAAACCAGGGGCCTTGAGGCTGACCGGGGTCCCTTGTTCTTGAGAACTTGGCTTTGCTAAATGACTGTTAAGGAGAGGGCTGTATTATCAACAACTGTGTTGTGTCCTGAGCTTCCTGTCCCACGATGTCCTGACTGTGGTCACTGAGGTGACTGACCGTTGCCATCTAATGTTACATCAGGTGACCACAGATGGATTTCTGGGCCGATCTCTTAGCCCCCTACTGTCACTGTAGGGGCAGCTTCTTGCCTGTCACAAGTCCCAGTTCTTTTTTGAAGAGGTCCCTGAGACTGAGGACCAGGTTGTCAGTTTGCCTGGCGTCTGCTGTGCTCCCTTGCCAAGTGCTGTCGGGGAAGCGAGGTTGTCCCAGCAGACACCAGGCCCCAAGGAGTGTCTTGCTTATGGATTTCGGTTGCGCAGACTCCCCTGATACTCACTATAAATAATTTGTTTCTGAGGTAGACTGGAAAGAAGGAAAGACTTCTAGGGAAGTTCTGGTAAGTGCACGGCAGAGAACAAGGAAACAGCAGTTTCCTCTGATAACTTCTCACAAATTGAATTAATGATGGGCTTTTATTTTCAGGTCTACAGCGCCTTTAGTTGTGCTGTGGCTCCCCGCTCCCACCCCCAGCCCCAAACCCGCATCTGCCCGAACGCTTCGAGTGTTGGGGTGAGTCTAGAAAGCTGAGCTCTTGCTGACCTTCGTTTCCAAGGTCTGCGGAGTATGTGAGCACGTTTGCTTCCAGCAGGGCTGCCTTTCAGGGGCACGTGGCTTTGAGGGCCCCACACTTGGTGTAATGCTCCGGGCTTGACCATCCTCTGAATCTTTGCTGTTTTGCTAACATTTTCCTTTTGCCCTGGGCCTCACAAATTATGTAGCCAGTTCTGACTTCTAGTGCTGAAGTAAGACATGTGGCTAGCCCTCAAATGGCTCCAGGGTGGTGGCTAGCCTTGGAGTCTGTTCCCTTCATCAGGGCAGGGTCCCTGACCCCCTCGATCACCCCCAGTGGGATCAGAGGGGACGGTGTACCAAGTATGGTGCAGAGTGTCTTACTCCTGTCCCCTAACTTCATCCTGTTAACCAGACACTACCGGCTTACAAAACGCGGCATGGAAAAGGGGGAGTTTGAGGCTCAGTGAGGTGGCATGTCGGGACTGGAGGGTGAGCCCAGCTTGGTGGACCCCAAGCCCATGCCCGGAAGCGTGTGGTCCTGCCTACCTGGTGACAGCTGCGAGGACGCGAGAGGGCAGCGGGAATCACAGACACAATACTGGGACTTGAGGGCTCTCTTGGTTGCTGTCCTGTGGCATCGCAGGAGAAGCCCTCCCACGGTGTAGGGACAGCCCAGTTCTGCTGGGGCCACTGCATTTGCGCCTGAAGCGAGCCGCCGACTTGGGGATTTTGCTTTCAGGGATTTGTGTACCTACTTTCCTCCGCTCTTTTTGCGTAAACGTTGGCGCTCTGCTTCTTGGCTCACAGCCAAACACACCTACATGGTTTTGAGAGGAACCATTTGAAAAGTTGGATTTGCAGGCCAGTCTCATTTATCAGGTTCCTTTGTACCTAGATTTGCTGGGCACTGGTCTGACCTCTGGACTGCTTCTCGGGGTCGAGGACTTATCTCTCGTAATTGGGTCCCTGTGTCCCCAAGAGGGATTCCTGGGCATTTTTTTTTTTTTTTTTTTTAGCAGGGTAGCTGCTTCCCTGGCCTTATGCTTGGGGAAGTGGGTGACCATCTCGAGTCCTCCCAGGGCCACTGACTGAGGCACAGAAGGACTGTACCAGTGCCTAATCATGGAGTCAGGAGCTACAACAAAATATCGCTCTTTTGAAGTTTTATTTTTAATACAAGTATTTGAAGTACAAGTATTCAGAAAAGTACAGAAAATAGTAAAACCGACTTCTGTGTATCTACCGACCTCTTTGATGAACAGTTGTTAACATCTTACCATTTTAGTTCGAAACTGCTTTAAAAACCTTTAATTTAAGGCTAGAGGTAAAGCCTGCTGCTCCCCCTTCTCTGTACTGAAGTTTAGTGGGTATCCTTCTCAAGCACTGTTTTTGCATTTTTACATTTGCATGTATGTATAAAGAATATACTAACATTAGGTTAAATATGATTTTATGGAAACTGTAACCTGCCATCCTTCTTGAAAATTTTCTGTTTTTAAGATCAATAAATGTTGCTCGTATATATCCATAGAAACTTGTTTTTTGTTTCTGGTTTGGATATTACCACTTACACTTTTATATGTAGATCTTATTTGCATTTTGTGAGCCGCTCAGAAGAGAATAGGTGTTGGTTTTGACGCATGCTTTTGACGCATGTATATGTTTACTTGTTAGTACTACACCGTGAATCCTATAAATGAAATTTTATTTGCTCTTCAGTATTCTTCCTGTCTTACAGTTGATGACAATCATTTTGTAATCCTATTAACATCGACACGTATATACACCTATTCTTGCCTGTGAAAGGTCAGATTATTTTGGTAACGTATTATTAAAGTAAAAGGAAATTTGGAAAGCACAGTGGGGGGAATATTGTAATCCAGTAACCCAGAAAGAACCAGGTAACATTTTCAATCCTGCATCGTAATGAAGATAGTTTCATAACCTGCTTTTTTACTTCTATGAATACTTAAAATTTAAGTTTCATTAGTTTCCTGCATCACATACTAACAGACCTTAATTTTCTTAACTAATCACCTTCCCATTGAATATTTCCTGTTCCAATTTTGGCTATTATAAATAACAATGAATAGTCATAAATTCTGGATATCTTATGCTAGTATATTGTAAGGAGTGGTAGTTCTATGGTACTTAAATGAGTCTTACTACAAAAAGCAATTCCAGTGCCAAGTAATCTTAAAAACTGGGTCAAAGTAAAACAAGTTTCTGTATTGTACAGCCTTTAATATGCAGATTACATGGTGAATCTCTAAAAGAGGGATTATTACATACAGTGTTTCTAATTTGGGGTTTTTCTGCTTTATGATCAAATTCTAGAAGTAGAGTAGGGTCAAAAGGTACCTGCATTTTAAGGCTTTTGATATTGATTAAATAAATTAATATTAGTAATGCACTGAAACGGTGCCTCCATAGAATCTGCCAGTGTTTAAGTCAAAGTTAAATGATAAAGTTTGTGACGATGATGATTAACACTTGAGAATTTGTTCTCTGATTCTGTAGGAAGTGCTCAATATGGGATTCTGCTGTTCCTTTAGCCCTTTCTCTGACCCTGAATGGTGTTGCAGTATTTATTTCCGCCTTGTGGTTGAGGAACCAAGAGTTAGGGGGGATGGAGTCCTCACAACTGCCTCGGTTGTCGTAAGGGTTGGTGACATGTCCATAATCTTAATCTGTATCTACTATTGCTACAGAAGGAAAAGAACTTTGAAGTTCTGTATTTGATTCCTAGGTATTACACCTATTACCTGTGTGATATAAGGTGTTTTCCAAATATCTGCCCATAGCAAAATGGAAAAATCAGGAGAGTGTTGCGAAGTAATCGTAAATTTAGAGACTTAAACTTGAAATACTGCTTCAACTTCTTGTAGATGTTAGAATATATGGGCTTCTCTGAAATGATAGTGAATGATAGTGTCTCTCTGAGAGTGTTTTTACTTAAAAAAAAATAAAGATGTTTTTTACCTAGCAGAATAAAAACGTGATATACCTGTATTAGTCCTCAAGTTTGTTTGGGTGAATGTGTGTACATATATTTAGAATGTACTTATTTCTAAAATGCCAAATCCTGGGAACCAGGTCTAAGTCAAATCACCGTGAATCACAATTTTCTCATGTGCAGAATTCAGGCAGCATCAGAGGTTGCCTCTGTGATGATAAGCACTAATAAAAACATAATCTGTACTTAAAAAAAACACCTAAGATTTTTCTATACTGATTGGTATGAGTATATGTGACTCAATGTAATGGTATCAATAGACGTGTAGACAAAACGAGTCTATGTTCTTGATTTCCCCAGTCCCCTGCCCTGCATCAGTGACACCTTAGGGATTTTTTTTTCCTCTTCAAAACTGGCAGTGTACAATCTTTGTGGAGTTAACATCATGTAGGAACACAGCCTTTCATGTTCCTTTTAAGAGCTGGACATTAAAGTTGTCCTTGACCTTGGATAAAACATGTTTTTTGGTCTACAAAAAGAAAAGTCCCTAAAAGAATGTTGATTTTTTTTTTTTTTTAAACTATCACTTTTTATTCCCTCTTTCTTCCTGTTCTGATTCAGAGATTTTTTTTAACTCAACCATGACTAGTAAATAATATTTAGAAAACTTAAGGGCTCTTTTTTTTTTTAAAGATTTTTTTAATTTATTTATTAGAGACTGAGAATGAGAGGGGAGAAGGTCAGAGGGAGAAGCAGACTTCCCGCAGAGCTGGGAGTCCGATATGGGACTCGATCCTGGGACTCCAGGATCATGACCTGAGCCAAAGGCAGTCGCTTAACCAACTGAGCCACCCAGGCGCCCTTAAGGGCTCTTTTGAGGGTTGAATGAGATTATACTGTATTACACTGAACATACGGTTCTATAAAGCTAATGTGCACCTATCTTTTTTGGATTTTTTGTTCACTCAATTTTAATTGTCCACTTGAAATTATACTTCAAGTCTTAAAAGTACAGCTAACTTTATGTGTACCTGTATCTTGTTATCACCCCCAAAATGGAGATGTAAAACCTTTCCAACAGTCCAGAAGGCTCTCTTGTATCCCTTCCCAGGTAGTACTGACCTGGATTAGTTTTGCCCGATTTTGAATGTCACATAAATGGATTCACAGATATGCTTAGGATTTCCTCCACTCAGCATGCCTGTGTAATTCATCCACATTGTATGAATCAGTCATTTGTTCTTTTTTTGCTGCAACGTAATTATGAATACATCATTACTAGCCCATCCATTCTGTTGTTGGGCATTTAGACTGTTTTCACTTTGAGGATATTTGGAATCTGCTATAAACTTTCTGGTGCATATTTTTGGTGGAAATATTAACTTCTGTTGGGTAGAATGGACTTTTAGGCTCATTGGGTACATGTATGTTCAGGTTTACTAAATACTGGCAAACGTTTCTCCAAAGCAGCTGTACTAACCAATTGGACTTCTCCCAGCATAAGAGTTGCAGTTATTTCATATCCTCACCAATACTACCTGTATTTTCAGTTCTCCGCTCCCCATTTTGATGGGTGTGTACTCCAAAGAAATTTAAAGTTGCCCAAAGCTACTCCATATGTTCAGGCATGAGAATAATATAATACAAGAGGATTATAAAACAGATTCCTAATTTCGAGAGGTTACTGGCCATATTCTGAAATTCCTGAGCTATTCAGCGGTGTACTTCACTCAGATTCTGACATGCCACAGTGGTACCATGGGAGTTAATTGACCTGATTTTTGTTCCTGGCTTTACCACCAACCTGGTGTGGAGGTTTGGGCAAGCCCATCAGTCTCATTAACTTGTTTCTTCATCTATAAAAAGATGGGATTAATTAGGTAATCTCAAGTGTTCATTTCATTTCAAAAATTCAGTCCTTTTTATATCCTTTCCAGAAGAGCTAGCTATCTCCCATTCTAATTTTATTTTTTAAGTGATGGTGTTGCCTTGATATAATTTATTGGTCATTCACTGAACCAACTCTAATTTTTATGACCCTTCTAGGTTCTGATGTGGTCCCGGCACTAGGGATTTACAAGTGAGAGAGCCATTGGCCTGTTGTCAGGGAACTTACACTCTTAGAGATGAAAAATAGGCAATTAGGTTTTGGAGTGGCACATTGCATTTAGAGGGAAATAAAGGTTACTGAGGGAGTGTCTGAGAGGAAGCTTAACTTAGACTTGAGGGCCCAAGAGAGCTTCCAAGAGGAGTCCTTTTTAATCTGCAGCATTGAAGTTGAGTTGGCCCCGTGACAGGCAGAGCCCAGCTTGTGCAGAGACTCTGGGTAAGTAACCCCACATTCAGGGACCTCCCCGGAGTCGGTGTGGCTGGAGCGGAGTCAGGGGCAGTGGATACACTTGGAGCTGCAGAGCCCAGCGAGAGTCCCATCACGGGAACCTTCGAAGTTTGCCTGGACTGCTCCGGGCCGACCTGGCCGCACTGTGAGGGATGGGAAAGGGAGGCCGAACTGGAGCTAGAGGACCAGTTCGCAAGAGGTTTTCCTGGTTCAGGAACGAAATGATGGTGTTCACCACCAGTCAGAAGCAGGACGGATCTACAAAAGTCGATGCTTTAAAGAATTGCTGGAATTCCGTGATTGGAAGTAGAAGGTGAGAACAAAGATCTCAGGGAATCCTTCGATTTTTCGGCTTGAGCATTATTCTGGTTCTGTGTCCCGTTAACAGATCACCTTCAGAGAGTGGCTGTGCACGGTCACTCGTTGACTCATGTATCTGGAGGTCAATTAGGGCCAGTGAGGCCGGTCTCGCTCAGGATCCCTTCTGAAGCTACAGTCGGACGGTGACGGAGGTCATCTCTTGTCTTGCAGCTGGGATTGGCAGCAGCCACACAGCTGGGGGCTTGAAGAGTGTGGACTCCTGGGGCATCTCTCTGCGTGTGGTCTCTCGCCGTGCTGCGTCGCAGCGATTGTACCGCTCACGTCCGGGCTGAAGGCTCACTGTGGACGTACCGAAGGAAACGGGCAGGAGCTGCCGGTCTATCCTGACCGAGCCTCGGCAGCCGGGCGGCACCACTTGGACCACATCTTGTCCATCGAGTCGGTCCTGCAGGCGAGCTCCGGGTCCAGGGCCGGAGACGGATACCACCGCTCGGTGGGAGGAAGTCGAAGAATTTGTGGGCATCCTTTAAAACCACCTTTAAAATAGGTTTTGGGGTGGCTAGTGGGGTCATGTACTGGGGTGACTAGTAGGTCACCCTTGAAGGGATGGCGTGATAGGGGAAAATGAGGCGTTTAATCTTGGTGTTGCTGAGTTTTTGCTGCTTGTGCAAAATCCGAACTGAGGTTTCATGTAGGTTGGTGGGAGCTCAGAGGGGACTCTTGGAGATGAAGTGAGAAACAGTAGGTCACCTTTATTGTTACTTGCCATAGACTGTATTATGTTATTATGGGGGAGCCACAGTGTTAAGTGTTTTTCATGTATTCTTCATTACTGTTATCTTAGAGATCAGAAAACTATGGTCTAGAGAAATGGAGTGTTCTGCCCATGGTGCAGGGGAGATAGAACTTGAACTCCGGTGGCCGGGCTAATGTCGGACCTCCCCGTCTTCACCACTTAGATGATGCTTGACGTCATGAATGAGCCCACCCCTGGGGAGGGTCCTGCAGGGTGGGAAGAGAAGGATCCCCAGGAATCCCAGGGCGTCAGTTAATGCTGGCACATAGTAGATAAGCAATTTTTGTGGAATCAGAAAAAAGGAAAAGAGCCAGAAACAGAGGCTGAGACAGAAGTGAAAGGTTGGGTAAAAAACCCCGTGGAGTGTGGAGTCAAGCAGGCTGAGAAGGGAAATCCTTTCCAGAACAAGGAAGTGGCCAGTTGTGTTAAATGTTACCCAGAGGTCATGAAAATAAGGACGGAAAAGTAGCCACTGGATTTGAGTCTGTGGTGACCTGGGTGGGCCAGGGTGCGCTCAGGCCTAGTGGGAGGTGGGGTGTTGGCGCTGCTGCAGTGACGTCTGTCAGGGAATTGCACCATGAAGGGGAAGAGGACTGAGCCAGGGCTGGTGGGGCTGGGGAGCGTGAGGGGCACCTTTCTTCTTTACCTGGAAGCAAACTTGAGACGGAGAAATGCTGACGAAGTAGATGGTGACTGAAATGTGGTGGGGTATCGTCTGGAGCTGAGTGGGCTTGAAGCTAAAGAGCGAGCGCGAGTGGTGACGGGGGACCCGGAAGCGTTGGTTGCTGTGCAGTGTTGAGATCAGAAGCCACGATGACCTGAATCTGGTGGGATCGTGAAATTCTTTTTTTCCTACCAGATGTTTAGGACTATGGTCAGACCATGGTTGAAGCACTAGACTGTGAGCTGAGTTACTAGAAGGAGGGACCAACAGGAGGTAAAGGATGCACAGGGGACTGGTGGCCTTGATGGGGCTGAATGATAGGCGTCATCAGGAGTGCTCAGAAAACCGGAGGGAAGGAGAGGTCCATGTGGTCAGACCAGAGGGTACCTGAACTTAAGATCGCAGAGGTAGAGCTGTTCTCTGAGGGCAAGCTCCAGTGTGGCCATGGTTGGCAATGGAAAAGATGGGAGGTTAGGAGAAGAAGAAAGACAGCCAGGGCATTGGATGGAGTGTGCTCATGGGTGGCAAAGCTGCTAGGACCCTGGCGGGACTCCTGGCGCAGGGCGGAGCCAGGTTCAGATATGCCCAGCGAATGAGGTGAAGGTCGTCAGTGTCCTTGACACAGAGAGGTAGAGAGCGCTGGATATCAGAACCCCTTGTCCTTAGTCTTTTTTTTTCCCCCTTAAGACTTATTTTAGAGAAAAGGAACATGAGTGTGTGTGTGTGTGTGTGTGTGTGTGTGTGTGTGTGTGTGTATACGGGGGGGCGGGTGGGGACAGAGGAAGAGGGAAGGAAGCAGAGTCCCAGCTGAGCGTGGAGCCTGGCATGGGGCTCTGTCTCCAGACCCTGAGATCATGACCTGAGCCAAAGCCACGAGTCAGATGCTTGAGCCCCCCAGGGGCCCCTCCTTTTCCCGAGTCTTGAGAGGAGTAGGAGTGGTCTGGAGAGCCTTGAGGATCTCAAGGGAATTGAGGTAGGCCACACGGTAGAGGAGATGCTTCCCAAAGTGCTTCGTGGGTGTGGAGGGGTTTCATGGTCCACCCACCACCCCAGCTGCCGGGTTAAGCTGCCCCCCTTCACCTCGTGTCTTTGGCAAGTGACTGCTCAGCGCTTTATTCCTTTGTGAGGTGGGGGAGAATAAGAATAATTCCCCTTTGGGTTTGGTGAGGACTCACTGAAATAATACACGTTCTCTGGATCAGTGCCGGACACCCCCTCTTGCTCATCGTCAGAGCAGAAAATACCTGCCAACATCAACAATGAAGGTCTTTAAGTTGAGGTGTAATTGAGTGTACACCACAACGATTCGATATTTGTATAGAGGGCAAAACGAACACCACAATAAATCGAGTTAATATCCGTCACCATACACAGTTACAATTATTTTTTTCTTGTGGTAACTTGGTAGGTCTATCAAATATCAATACAGTATCCTTCACTAAAGTCACCATGCTGTACATTCATCCCCAGGACTTAATTTTATAACTAAAAGTGTGTAGCTTTTTGACTCATTTTATCCATTTTGCCACCCTCCAAACTCTGCCTCAGGCAACGACCGTTCTCTCTGTGAGCTCTTTTGTGCCTGGGGGTCCTAGCATGGTTCTTTTTCTCTGACTTGCTTCACTTAGCATAATGCCCTCAAGGTTGGCAGGCACTTACTAAGGGCCCAGTGAGCTAGATGCTAGTTTCAGCTCCATTTTTCAGATGTAAAAACTGAGACTTAGAAAGGTCAATCAACTTGCTTAGTTAAAATACACCATGCCAGAGGGCTCTTTGGAAAGGCTGGGGAGGGGGACTCCTTGGGGAGGAAGCCTAGATCTGTGTGGGGTCAGGGTAACTGAAATGTGAAAGATGGACTGAGGTAGGTGCTTTCCCAAAAAGAATTTGATCTAGCAGTTCTTTGGTTAAGTGGTTGGGAGAAGGTGAAGTCCAAGCTAGTCGTGCTGGTGGTGGTGATGGGGGTTCCGAGTTCAGATAAATAAACTCACAGCTCAATTCTTAACACCTTCTGCCTATACTTTTCTGCTAAGAGGAGTTGAGCTTCCAAGGGCGTTCTGGTCCCTGGAGAGGGAGGAGACTGGTATCTTGGGGGACTTGGTTGCCCTGTCACAAGCCACATCTCCTTGGGGGGTCCCGGTGGCACCAGACTCCCCGGGCAGTGAACTGGTGGTTTGAAGTGCTGAGTCCAGAAACTGCTGAAGCTGGCCCAGGCTGAGGCCTTTCAACTGGACTGAAAGCTGGTCTTAGGCAGCTTGTGGGGCCAGTTTTTCTGGAGGCAGAAAAACTGCTTGGGGCTGTTTTGCTAGGGCCGCCTGGGAGGTAGTCTGGCGTGCTGTGTTCTGGAACTATTGCATAGTAATCTGGATGTGTTTGTAAAGCCAAAATGGCCTGTATGATCCTGTCCCACCCTGCCCCCCACTTCTACCTATTTAAAATGATCAGAGCTAGGATTGCAGAAATAGTTTTTGGTTGGCAAGTTACCCCTTTCCCTCCTAGTCTCATTTAAGTTGTCTTCTCCCAGCCTTTGACTACCAAAACTGAATTGAGGCTCCTTCCAGGGCTGCTCCTGGGGCGGCTTTAGACAGTAGATCCATACTGAACACTCCAGGGGTGCCTCGCCCGGGGGATCATTGTTGCTGCCGTCCAGCGCCTGCTCGGCTGGCTAAGGTACCCACTGTGCATTGGTTCGGAGGTGCTCATGGGCCCGGGGGCCCCACCTCAGGCCTTGGTCCCTGGATCTGTTACACGGGACGAAGCGTGGTGTGGCGCAGCGTGAGGCTGGGCTGTGGGCCTCATTGTTTCCGGAGCCGGGCGTGGGTACGCGAGACGGCCGCGACATTGGTGGTTGGGCCGAGAGGCTGCACAGAGATGGTCAACGACCTGGACCTTGGGGTCCAGCCTGCTTGCTTTTGCGTTCTCTGGTTGTCGCCTGCTGTGCCCCACGTTCCTCATATGCAAAATGGGCACAGTACTAGTACCTCCATCAGAGGTAAAATGTAGAAAGCATTAAAGGAGTCCAGTATCCTAAGCACTTTTAAAGGGCTATTATTGAACTCCTCTTCTGCTCTTATTGGACTGGGACTTTTTTGGTTTTTTTGTTTGTTTGTTTGTTTTTTTGTAGGATTTCTTTTTTTTATTAAAGATTTTATTTGACAGAGCACTAGCAGGGGGAGGAGGAGAGGGAGAAGCAGACTCCCCACTGATCAGGGAGCCCAAGGATCATGATCCAAGCTGAAGACAGACTCTTAATTGACTGAGCCACCCCGGCGCCCCTGGATTGGGACTTTCTATATCAAACAAGGGCTTGGGGTACTCCTGTCACTGAAAAAATTCTAGTCAGATTCCATTCACTTTTCCAATGCCAGCTTTTCAAAAATCTTCCTACCTCCATGTAATAAACACAGCACAGAGTAACTGGCTTAAAGATACTGCAGCTGCTTTAGTTAGTGCTTTAAGTGGCCGCTATTTCTGATTTGCAGGGGTGAAAGGTCCTGGCGTGGCCCGCTGTGGCCTGCACCTGTCTGTAGGCCAGCTCTGCTTGGAGCTGCAACCTGAGTTGTTGGGCTAAATGAGACGGCTCCCTTTAAACTCAGCAGGCACGTTTTCTGAGGTCCTTCTCTAGACTTACTGTTGCAACAAAAGTTGAGAATTTCAAACAGTTTGAAAGTCAAGTTTCTGCCTTTGAGAACTTGTCCCCCTAGTATGTGCTTGGTTAGCTAGTTCTTTTAGCCTCCTTCCTTAGAAATGTTTCCACAGAGGCCTGTAAGTTGGAGAGGACAGAGTACTGGGCTGATTTATTGGATACTGTTGCAGTTCCCTATCATTTGGAATTTTTCTTGCCTGTAGCTAGTTCTTGGTTCAAGTCCCTGTGCTAGGTGTAGGAAGCCTCTTGGAACTGTTGAATTTCTGTTCTATTTTGTATAGATACTGTACGTCCTACAGTTCACCAATAAAATTTCTTAGTGTAACCTAAATCTCCCCATGACTTGTTGCATTTTTTTAAAGACTGGGTCATTGAGATAGGATTATTTGATCCTTCCTGGGTTTCCTGTGCATTGCCTGACTTTTTCAAGGCTCCTACACCTGAGCTGGGCCTGTGGGTGGGATTACTTCTTGAACCTGAAGTGGAAGTGTTCTCTATTTCCTGTGGTCTCAGACTGCCATTTTTCTGTCTCTTGAGTGTGTAGGCAGGTAGTGTCCTAGTAGTGTGAGTGATGCGTTAGTGTTCCCAAATACATCTTGATTTAAGGACATCTAACTGCATTGGTTATCCTTGGAATTACCCATAGATGAATATTTTACATTGTCTTCTCAGTGCTCATAGTTCGATCATAATTACATGAGCTTAATAGTCTTTTAAATAGTTGCATAAAACAGACTAATTTTTTCTTTTGATTTTGTGACAAGAATAGATCTTCAGTTGCTAATTTTAAAACTCTTGAAATCAGATTCTTTGTTACATAGGAGAACACAAGTATAATGAAACGAGTTGCTTAAAAAGTCAAAATTACAGAAAGCTGTGTAGGAAGTGATGCATATTTTAATTTTTCATACAGAAGTCTTGAAAACCAACATAAAAATATATGATTAGGAAGAAATGATGGAGATGAGTCAAGGTCTAACAAGCTCATTGATGGCTTGATTCACTCCTCTTTTTTTTAAAGCGTTCCCAAATCCAGAGTGCTGAGTTCATGTCAGAGGCAAAGGTTATTTATCCCAATTGCTCTATATTATTGCAGTGAGTGATATTAAAACAACAGGAACAAATGAATATTCCAAGAGTGGGTGTGGGTAGCCAAAATTCCTGGGTGTTTGAAATTGATGACTTCCATAAAACAACATTTTAATCCGTGTTTATTTGCTTGAAATGGAACAATGACTTCACATCCTGGATTTTAATTCAGACGGACAACCCCGTGCTCAAATACTGAACTACAACAAGAAAAGGGATCTGTTAGTTTTAAAAATATTCCATGAAGGATAAATGTCAAATTAGTTTTGGGAGAGGAAAAGCCCTATATGTCTTTCCTCCTTGCCTCTCCCTTCTTATTGAACGTTCCTTACTCCAGTACTTAGAGCTTAATGTTTGGTAGGCCCTTGGGCACCATAGATAACACAAGGATATCCCTGTATCTACCTAATTATAGCCTGAAACATCGACTATGATATGGTTCTTTGCTTGTGGGGAAAATGCCAGTAAAAAGTTATTTACAAAATCAGGCGGTGGGCCATACTTGGCCCATGGATGATCGCTTGCCTACCTCAGGGCTACTAGAATAAGATTTACCTCCTTGAAGGGAGGTAGTTTGTGATTTTTTTCGTTGGCATCAGAATTCTGGTTTTGGTACTTGGAGGGTACTTTTAAGAGGAGACCACAGGATCAGTGGCTTCAGTCGTTGGAAGGATGTAAAGCATATCCTGTGAACCTCCAGAGGCCAACTACAATAGGGTCAGAATTAAAGGAAGACCGGTGTTGGTTCAGGGTAAGGAACCTTCTTAGAAGGTTTAGCCATTGGCTGTGAATAGGAAATGACAGAGCAGAGGCTGCTTCCAACCCGTTAAGGACATTTTAGAAGGGGTTCGGGGATTGAGTGAGAAGGCAAAGTAGATGCAGGATTTTTCAGTTTTTCCCCTACTTGTCAGTTGGTCCTAATGTGAGACTACCTTTCCGCTTACCATGAGTTATTTAAAAATCACTGTGGTGGAGGGGAGGATTTTAAATGTTTCTTTTCATTTAAACAGTGGAATTCTTTCTTTCCAACCCGTCTTATGCTGAACTCAGATATCTAAACACATTCTATTAGTATACATGATTTTTACAAACTTGTGATTCCTCTTTCATTGTAATATGTTCTAGATCAGTGAGGACAATGAAGCTGTTTTGATAAACACAAAACTGAATTTAGATTTAGATGATTTTTAAAGATTTTATTTATTTGAGAGAGAGGAAGAGAGAGAGATTGCAGAGGGGGAGAGAGAGAAGCAGGCTCTCAGAGAGCCTGAGGTGGGGCTTGATCCCACGACCCTGTGATCATGACCCGAGCTGAAGGCAGATGCCTAACTGACTGAGCCACCGAGGTGCCCCAGATTTAGATGATTTTTAACTTCAATCCATTTAGATGGATGAGACCTGAGGGATTATCTCCCAGGTTCATTTGGTCCTATGTTTCTTTTTTGTGACATCAAGGGAAAATAGGATCGTAGTGGAATCACAGTTGCAAAGTTTACAGATTTTAAAGTAGCTTCATCTAAAATCATCCATCAGGAGGCAGAATACAGGTTGGATTCTGAGGCTTGACCCTCCGACAAAAACTCCTTACTCTGGCAGCACGTGGGGGTGGGGTGGCGGGTGGTCTCCAGTGTGTCAGAAGTTCACGTACAGGGCATTGGAGAATGCTTTTCTTCATTTTGGTCTCTAATAAAAATTCAATTCTCCTTATAAAAAACATTTCTTAAATATCCAGCTGTCTCTTTGAAACGCTGCCTGGGATGAAGTTTGAAAGCCACTAGTTGACAATCAGACCTAGATGGAAACCGAAGTTCTGTCCCTTTGCTGCCCTGTGCGGGTAACCCCTTCTCAGTGTTTCATCTGACAGGCCAAAAAATGCCCATGTTGCTCTTGTTGTGAGGACAGAGATGACCTTGCAAAACACCCAGCACTTAGTGGCCTCTTAAATTTTAAGAAAGTCTCACTTTAAGATAATCAGGGTCATGGTTTTAAATGGTGTATGGCTCCATAGAATTTCAACGATATGGTTTTATTTGCCTTTATTAACCATCTTTTTTTTTTTTTAAGATTTTTTTATTTATTTATGCGACAAAGAGAGATCACAAGTAGGCAAAGAGGCAGGCAGAGAAAGAGGAGGAAGCAGGCTCCCCGCCGAGCCGAGAGCCCGATGTGGGGCTCGATCCCAGGACCCTGAGATCATGACCGGAGCCGAAGGCAGAGGCCCAACCCTCTGAGCCACCCAGGCACCCCACCTTTATTAACCATCTTGAAGGAGCCCTTGATTCAGAGCTCTGCCCTCCGAAATGATAATGACTCACCTGAAGGGAGTGGCTTGCAAGGGGCTGTAGCCCACCCTGTTTGTGGGTTGTGATTCTGTTTCTGGAGGGACAGTAAAGAATGGGGTTTGGGGGAGACCGACCCTCCCAGAGGATGGGAGTTTAAGAGGCTTGCTTATTCACACAATAAGAAACAGGGCAAGAAGTATGCAGACCTCACTTAATGAGGATTTTTTTTTTTTGGTCCACTGCCCTGTA
>CM052809.1:103339792-103367400 GCA_028533885.1 Nasua narica
CCCCCCCCCCCCCCCCCCCCCCCGGAAAGGGAACTAGGTGGAGTCCTTGGGGACCAAAAGTAGGTAGATGCTAGCCACCTGAGCTGGGTACAGGCAGCCCTGGGACTTCACAGAATATCCCAGGTAGTTCCCCCCAGCACCTTGATCGGGGTCATTCGTCTTCAGCAAATGTAAGAAAGCGGCACATCTGTTCACAGAAGTCATGAATTTGGTGGGTATCCAGCGCTGAAGAGTGGCCCAAAGAAACTGGCCTTGAAGCCAGATTCCGAGGGAAGTTGGACAGGATCCTGTGGGGCCAGGAGGTTATCCTAGGGAATTGAGTTTCATTTAAGGTTATGCTTAACCTAGTAAGTGGTTTTAAGCAGGAAGTAATGGGACCTGATTTGCATGTTGAAATCTTGCTCTCTCCGCAGCAGCGTGGAGACTGGGTTATTCAGAGGCAGGGGGCAGGGGGACCTGTCAGGGACGTTGTCCGGCAGCAGTTGTAGACTGCTTGGCCTGGGCTTCAGTGAGTTTGAGGGAATGTCTCTTCTTTGCCAAGCACCTGATGCTTGTTTACTTGGTCCAATAAGGTTAGTAGTCCTTTCTCACATCTGAGGACCGGTTACTGAGGCTCAAAGTGTTTAAGAATTCTGGGGTCATGCCCTGAATTATTTGAACACAGATCTGTCTAAACTCAAAGGTCATACTTAGCTTTCTTCCCTTTCCACAATCAGGAAAACAAAGTCCAGACAGTCTAATTCAAAAACCAATAAGCTTTTTGACTCTTTATTTATTTACTTTTTTTTAAAGATTTTATTCATTTGACAGAGAGCAAGAGTACACAAGCAGGGGGAGCAGCGGAGGAAGAGGGAAAAGCAGACTCCTCGCTGAGCAGGGAGCCTGATGTGGTGGCTTGATCCCGGCATTCCAGGACTTTGAGATCCTGACCTGAGCTGAAGGCAGACACTTAACCAACTGAGCCACCCAGGCGCCCTGCTTTTTGACTTTTGAAATGGTTGGACCACGTTCTCCTGTAACCGTATTTCTGGGCAGTCTAGTCACTTTCATAAGTAATGTGGAGGTATTGATCTAGTGAAAGGGCTTGGCCTCTTGCCTATTTTGAGGACTCGAAATATACATTTGACAATATAAGCATCCTGTTATGTTCAAGGTAGAGGCTTAAAATAAGTTCAAAAACAGAATCGCTGACAGCAGAAGGGCAGTGCTAAAAGGTTATATTCAGTTACATCCAAAAAAGAATGGGAGAGAAAAAGTGGAGGATAAACTCACATATTTAAAATACAATTTTCCTTATGACTCTAACAATATTCTTAGGTGTCTAGTTGGGCAATGCATTGTCACCTGGATGCCTGTCATTATAAAATATCCTAACATGTTAATGAATCTTAAAAAGTTGTGATAATTCATCATTAAAACTTAATATAACGTATGGGGTGCCTGGGTGGCTCAGTGGGTTAAGCCTCTGCCACTCACCAGAGTACATACCTTCCCCAGTGTCCATCCCCCAGCCTCCCCATCTCTCCCACCCCTCTCCAGCAACCCTCAGTTTATTGCCTGAGATTGAGTCTCTCTTGGTTTGTCTCCCTCTCTGGTTTTGTCTTATTTCATTTTTCCCTCCCATCGCCTATGATCTACTGTCTTGTTTCTCAAATTCCTCATCAGTGAGATCATATGATAATTGTCTTTCTCTGATTGACTTATTTCGCTTAGCATAATACCCTCTAGTCCCATCTACGTCATTGCAAATGGCAAGATTTTGTTTGATGGCTGCATAGTATTCCATTGTGTATATATACCACATCTTCTATATCTATTCATCTATTGATGGACATCGAGGCTCTTGCCATAGTTTGGTTATTGTGGACATTGCTGCTATAAACATTGGGGTGCACGTGCCCCTTCGGATCACTGCATTTGTATCTTTGGGGTAAATACCCAGTAGTGCAATTGCTGGGTCGTAGGGTAGCTCTATTTTCAACTTTTTGAGGAACCTCCATACTGTTTTCCAGAGTGGCTACACCAGCGTGCATTACCACCAACAGTGTAGAAGGTGGAACATTTCTTTAGAGGATCTTGAGTCAGTGTGCTGGGTGACCGTTTTTGCAGTGAGAAGTCATAGTCCTGGAATGTGAAGATAAGCAGGAAGAGATACCAGGAGAATGAAACCAGGCCTGGGTCCAGGGTGTCCTTAGAAGCTGATGGCAGAGCTGATCTCCTGGGGCCTCCCAGGTCTGGGGCCCCTGAGTGCATATGCGTCGAGGAATTTGTGTGCCTGGAGCACAGTAGACACTCAATTAAAAAGTAAGCAAACACAAATTTGGAGCTTACGAGGTTTCCTTCTAGAGTTCCTTTAATCCTTATACCCTTTGAAGTAGGTACTAGTGTTATCCTCACTTCACAGATGACAAGTTAAGATGCAGAGTGGTTAAGTGACTTTCCCAGGGTCCCACAAACCGTAAGTTGTATTTGCGATTTGATTCCAGGAAGTCTGACCCCCAAATCTATATTCTAATGGCTCCCTGATCTGCTTCTTAATAAGCATTTGTGGGCTATATAGTTGAGCATCTGATGCTGTGACTTTTCATGGCAGAATACTGTGTCTGCCTATGGCAGGGATTTTTCAAAGCAAAGTTGTTGAAAGCTTTTCTGTCCTCCCTTATTTTATCCATATTAGAATTACCACATGTTCTCAAAAATAGTAATATCTCAAATCCACTCTCCCTTGCACATTCTACTCTTACCTTTCTTCATAGCACTTTCCCTCTAACTTTTTTAAGGGTTATTTTAGTGTGTGTGCGAGTGGCAGGTGGGGCAGAGGGAGAGGGAGAGAGTCTCAAGCAGACTCCCTGCTGAGTGCGGAGGCCAATTTGGGGCTCGATCCCACAACCCTGGGATCGCAACCTGAGCCAAAAACAAGTCGAATGCTCAACCAACTGCACCGCTCAGACGCCCCCTAACTTGCTTGGTTTTGTTGGCACAGCAACTAGGGTGTAGACCCCGAGGGAGCAGGGGCTCTGTGCACGGCTTTAGTCTCCTGCATAGAGCACACTGCCGGGCACAAAGTAGGTGCTCAGTACTAATATGTATCTACTTAATGAGGAGGATTAATGCCACGTACATGGCCTTCGGCTTGGTCATCTGAACTCCCGAGCCTTTCAAAAGGATGACCATGTTACCTCACCGCAGCAGCGAAACATCCCAGGGCTAGCCATCGCCTGGGGATTAAAATATTAAGACTGAGCTCTTCCATTTGTCACTGTATATGGACTATTCTTTTGCTTACAGTTAATGAGAAAGACTTTACCACCTTAAAAAAAATTTATACTGCAGGTCTCCTCGGTAATCCTCTGTGCTCTTAGAAGTCCATTCCACTCCTTAAACCAGAATTTGGCAGGGTTCTGCTGTGGGCAAGGGGCTGGTGCCTGTATTCAGCCTCCAGGGGCCATGCGCCTTTTCCCCAGGTGCTGAGCGTAGAATACTTGTGTTGGGAGAAGCCTTTATGTCTAGATAGGCTAGAAGGTCATGGAGATTCGTCAGAAGTGTTGTCTGTGGTTGATAAGTGGTACTGCATTCAGCTTTTTAAAATTGGCTTTGGTAATCAGAGTATCTGAACCATCAAATACTTGTGCACTTGCTTTTCTCTCTTTGACTTTGTTTGCATTCATTTGTTTTTAATGATTAAGAGAGTGGGCTCCCAAGTCCAAAAGATTTGGGTTCCCAAATCCTAGTTCTGTCATGTGCTAACTGTGGTTTTCCCACCTCTACATTGAAGAAAATACTAGTGTAAAGTGGAATGCATCACACTTCCATTTAACTGTCTTAAGGGACTATCCTTGTTGAGATTACATGGTCTCAACAACTTGTCCATTAGGATTGGAATTGTTTGGAAAGCAGTGGCTTCGACAAGGTAGATACTTGTCTTTTTTCTCAGATAAGTCTGGAAGTTGTTAGGGCCCTGTGATGCTGCTGCTCAGTGTGTAGACTTTAAACTCCTAGTTCAGAGTGCTGCCAGAGCACCTGCCATCACTTCTGCATTCCAGGCTGCAGGATGGAGACAGTGTCGAAGAGTGTACCTCCCTCTGGAAGACGTCAGACTTCCTGATGATCTCATTGACCAGAACTCGGTCCCATTGCCGTATATAGGTGCGAAAGAAGCTGGAGAATATATAACTTTTTCACTTAGAACAGACTTCTCTGTAGCTCTATTCAGTTATTCTTCACCTACCTGTATCTCTCTATATCTACTTCTTGAGGTGACTAACAGTTATTCTCCTCTGCTTCGTAGATCTCTTTTCTGTGTAGTTCCTTTTTAGTCATACTTTCGGCTTCCTCCTAAATGTAGTTCATTGTGATTCTTCATGGTCACGAATAGCTTTGCTCTTTGTATTCTCCCAGCTTCACTTCCCTTTGCTAACGGCTTCATCTTCTTGGTATTTTTCCACTCACATTTTGGAGAGCAAGAATGATTGGTCTCGCCCAGCGCTCCCTGCTGGGCCACACCGTGGTTGTCGGCCAGCTTGAGGATGGACGGCCTTCTAGTTTAGTCAGCTCTGGCAAGCTGGGTGCTGAGCCTTTTCCATCTGCAGGGGTGTAGAGGCAGAGCGGGCGTTGTAATGAGACAGGCTGCTTAATCCTTGACAGATGGAACTTCCTATGGTGCAGGGAGTTAGAAATCTTAAAAGGGGGGTGCTTTGTATATTAATATGCACTGTAGAGAGTATGTAGACAGTAAGGACCAATAACAGATTGAGAAGTGATTATTTGAAAGTCGGATGTTGAAGGCCTGCACCAGTAGCCCTTGGATGCTTGCCCATTCTGTGGTGGTCATGAATCTACTGTCTTGTTCATCTGGAACTATCTTCTGTACTTCCTTTCACCTAGCGAACTCCTAATCTTTTAGAACTCTGTTAAGGAGGTTTCCCCCCTCTAGAAAGTCTTCAGTGGGTTCAGCGCTCCCACCATGTCTCCCTAAAAGCCTTTGTACATACCTCTTATGCTGAACACATTTCTTTACATTGCCATTGTCTGTCACAAGTCTGTTAAATCCCTCTCTCCTGCATTAGAAGACCACCGATGCCAGGGTTTGGTCTCCTTTATCTTTGTATTCCTAGTATTTGCCTACCAATGCCTGTCACATTATTGATACTCAGCAAGGGTTTTGGTTTTTGTTTTTAAAATTACCATATAATGTGTTATTTGCTTCAGGGGTACAGGATCATCAGTCTTAACACAATTCACAGCACTCTACCATAGCACATACCCTCCCCGGTGTCCATCACCCAGCCACCCCCTCCCCTCCAGCAACCCTCAGTTTGTTCCTGAGATTGAGTCTCTTACAGTTTGTCTCCCTCCCCCGTCCAACCTTGTTTCATCTTTTCCCTCCCTACCCCCCACGACCCCACCCCCCAAACTCCTCCTATCGGAGAGATCATATGATATTTATCTTTCTCAGATTGACTTATTTCGCTTCACATAATAAGGGATTTTGGGGTTTGTTTGGATTGAATTTATCCCCACTGCCTCATAGAAAGTAAAGGCATAAACTCCCCAAGGTAAGTGATACAAATTTTTTATCTGGTAAATAAGGGCATTTTATTCCTTCGTATACGGTTTAGTTAGAATTTTCAGAAAGAGAATTGTTCAACATTGAGCCAAAATCTGCTTTTGTGGAGATATTACCTGTGACTTTCGGTGCTGTTTGCTGAAGATTGGCCAAAATGTAGCTGTGATGAAACCCATAAACTTCGAGAGGACGATTTATGCTCGTGTTGGATTATTTCTGCTACATGACTTCACCAATCTCTGTGGTTATTTCTGCTAGATGGCTTTTCAAATCTTTGTGACTGAATTTCACAGAAAGATCATGTGTGGTTGTGTGTGTGTGTGTGTGTATGTGGTTTTTATGATTTTTTTTTTTTTTTTTTAGCAGGTGAGGGCAGGGACTCCTTCTTGAATTACTAGGTGAACTCCTGTATCCCATGGCCAGACAGCTGGTGATCTCTTGGGAGGTGTAGGTGCTCTTGGGATGATGGTGGCACTTTGACACCAGAAAACCTTGTAGAAAATGTTGAGAGGCCAATTCTGGTAGCTTTGCTTTAGGTTCAAATGTTTCTTTCCAGGTTCACGATCACCTTCTTTTTTTCCTAGACTGACGAAGCTATAAAATAGATGCCGAGGAACGAAATCCTCTACATTTTGTAAACAAAATTTTATTTTGTAAATAAACACTTAGGACTTTTTAAAAATATTATTTATTTGGGGAAAGTAACTTTTAGAGCATACTGAGGGAGTTGTTAAATAATTCACTGTTAATGTTTTCAGTGCCAACACTCACAGAAGGAAGTACTGTGTTCTGAAGTAAGTGGCATTCCCAGGGGTTTGTTTCTGTCATTCTGGAGGAGTGACTAAAGCACAGGGACTGACATGACCTTTTCTGAGGGAGAATTCCACCCACTCAGTGGCTCCAAGGCTCGCATGCACCTTGGAATGCACTAGAACGGGTCTTCTGTCCACAGCTCCCCAAATCTTGCGTCTTTGCCTCAAGCGCATTTGTTTTGGGATGCTGTCAAGAGAACCTGCTAGATCTTTGCTTTTTTTGGCAAGAGATGAGCCAGGTGTGGGCCTCATTCAAAGGGCTTCTAACTGCTCTCCCCCCTCCTCTCGTGTTGCCACAGTTGGGATGTCACCCGTAGTACTCTACGGAGCTGGGTTGGCTAGATGAACCTCTGAATCTTGCCACACGTGGAATTACAAAGGAGAAAATAGGAAACATGACCATCTTTACATCAGGGTGGGTCACATAACACGTCAAACTGTTAAAATAGCTTTTAGAAGAGAAATGGAGTATTTTTCACTCTGGAACTGACATTTGTTATACCTTGCAATCCATTTTGGACTGTTGTAGTAAATAACATTTATTTTCTGCCATCTTGTTGAAGATTTCTTTTTTCTCCTTTATTTTCATGCTCACCTTTGAAATTTCTTAGGGAAAACAACAGTAAACTGTAAGTAATCCTATTTCAACTTGAGTGTTTTTCTTCTGGATTACACATGTTGTTCTAGAGACCTTTCTTAACAGATCTTAACCAATCTGTGACATGCTTTTGACTGCATCTGTTTTTTGCCGTTTTGTCAGATGAGACAGCAAAGAGGAGATTGTTCTGGAGTTTATTGTGAATAACATTCTTTAGTTCTTAGGCACGTCTGCATGTAGATTGATAAATGCTGATTTAGAGGCTACTGGGTCAGAGTTTATCTAGGGTAGAGCTTCACTCTTTAATTGGAAATAATTACTCGTTTTTCATTCTCACC
Source organism: Nasua narica (assembly GCA_028533885.1). Classification (NCBI taxonomy): domain Eukaryota; kingdom Metazoa; phylum Chordata; class Mammalia; order Carnivora; family Procyonidae; genus Nasua; species Nasua narica. The sequence goes on from CM052809.1 coordinate 103,347,107, forward strand.
TATGTATTACGTCCCACGGGTTTACCATTAAAATGAGTTCTTGCAAATAGAGCATCTATGCAGGGCGAGAATATGAGCTAATCCTTTGTAAGTATCTTACTCGTTCTTCTGCCATGGCCAGGGGAAGTTTGGTTATGCTTTTCACCCTGCTATCTGACTCCCTCTGATTATGGAGGAGAGACACCATTCCTGAGAATAGTGTAGAAGGCTGCTCGCGCTGGATGGTGGTCCTGCTACTGGGCCAGAGGAGGGATGCCCCATGAGGAGGGATGCCCCATGAGGAGGGTGTGTTGGTAAGGGTAAGAGGGAATGACGTAATAAGGCTGGTTAGAAGAAAACATAGTAAGTTCAGGATTTTCAGGGTAATGGCTTCGGCAGTCCCCAAACCAGTACTTTTACGTTTTGGGAATGTAAAAAAAAGGAGTGGGAAGTAGGGTTCTTAATAACTAAACAATGAACGTCTTCCCTTTTGAAAAGTAAAGCTCTTAAAGAGTCCCCCTCTAATGACAGAGTTTAGGACTCCTTTATGGCACTGGGGACATCTAACAAGTAGTGCTCGGTAGCAGTTAGGATTAGGAGGCTGAGAGACACAAACAAGTTCAAGGTTGATCTCTGTTCCACGTACGGAGTGTGGAGGGGGGTGGTGTGGTCGCTCCACTGTCAGGTGTGTCCCCAGGCTCACCCATGCGTGGACTCCACTTCACGCGCTTGTCATTCTCAGGGTGCCCTCGGGGTCTGAGGTAGATGCTGGAGCCACAGCCAGTCTCACAGACGACTACAAGCTGTTCCACAGAGCGGAGAAAGCTCGGAAAGGCAGGAGAGCGAGAAGGGTCCCTCTTAGAGCCTCTTCCCTCTGTTAACCCTTTACTTACATCTTGTTACGGAAGACTTAGTTATGTGACCATTCCTAGCTTAAGGGATGGCTGGAAGGTAGAATTTTTTATTTCAAGCAACCTAAAATAAGTTAGTTACTTGTCACTTGGGAAATAACCTTTTCAGCTTACTGAGGGTTGTTAAATCAATTTTTATAAAGTGCAAATTGGTGTGACTTTTAAAGGTGGCAGGGAAGAATGAATGTGGGACTAGGTGTAGTGAGCATTCTCTCCCAGCTCTGAGGGAGCCAGTAGCATTGCCCTGGGGTATTTTCAGGAACGCATTCCATTCAAAATAAAGAATCCTAGTAGTGTTGATAGCTTAATGAAACATTCCCCAAGATTAAGTCATCAGTCACTTGTTTTGAACCTGTAGCACCAGTGAATGGAACTTTCTAAAAGCTTAGATTAAGAACTTCACCCAAAAATTTATCTTCTGAATTTGATCCCCCCGCCCCCCGTGTTGTTTTTTTATTTGGATGTTCATGCATACAGCACCTTTGGCTTTCAATCTTTTCCTTATCAATATTCCAGAGTTTAATTTCTTAGAGTCAGACTTTTGAAGAATCAGTTTGGTAGGACTTCTTGACCTTCGGAAGGAATAGATCTTTACAAATATTTTGGTTACCATGGGAGTCAGGGATCCTGTGTCTCTGTTTCCTTGGCACAGTGGATGGCAACCATGATTGAGATTTGTGGCCTAATAAACTTCTATGTAGAAGCTCTTTATAATAACCATAAAAACAATGTCAAAGTGTACAGAGTTATTTTGACTCTCTACCAACTTAATGTGCCGAAATGTCTCCAGTTAAATCCATATTTGTGTTCGGTATGCAAGGTTTTGCAAGTGGGCATGAGTTTTAGGAAGCTGAACTTGATTTAGGGAGAAGTGGTAAATTCTAAAGGGAATACTGCATTGACGCTTAGAGACTGAGGACCTCAACCTTCTCTAAATGCAGCCCATTCAAAACGTTCAATATTTAACTAGGAGGTTTTCCTTTCTACAAAGCTACTTTTTTTTTCTACTTTTTTTAGGGAGGGGCAGGGGGACGGGTGGGGAGACAATCTCAAGGACGCTCCCCACCCAGTTCAGAGCCCTATGTGGGGGCTAGTCTCATAGCCTTGAGATCAAGACCTGAGCCAAAATCAAGAGTTGGTTGCTTAACTGAACCATCCAGGCACCCCCTACACAGTTACTTTTCTTTAAGGATTGCAGACATTTATGGTCTAAGAATTGAACTACATAAATGCTTATAAAACTACTTCTAGTAAAGAATTAAAAATTGGATATTGGAGCAGAATTGAAATGAAATCAAGCCTTTACCACCAATCCCATTTCTTAAATGATACGGAATTGAATTGTTACTGTGATTAAAGGCTCTGCTTTGTAGTCCATGATAAAGTGCTGTGCCACACACTGTTATTAGGTCTTACTTGAGCTAGCCTAGAAAAAACAGGAGGGGAAAAAATTCAGTCACTTGCTCATAAAGCAGATGTCAGAATACAGCAGATTTTCTTTAAAGAGGGAAGCAAGTCGGGGGAGGGGGGGATGTCCGTTCTGTGGGACAAACATTTAGTTGTAATTTCTTATTCTTAATCTCGTAGAGAATGTCTGAATGTATCCAGATCTCATTTGCCGTTTGTAGAATTGGCATTCACACGGTAAGCACTGTGTATTCTTGCCGTACCAAATGTCGTGAAAATATACGTGAAGAACTGAGTGTCGGAGAGCACGTGGAGCCACGGGAAGTGCCCTCCACTGCAGGTGGGCATGTAGATTTCTACAGCCACTTCGGAAAATAATAAAGTTGGACGCCAGCATATTCTGTGATGCGAACAAATCTACTCCTAGGTGTATGCCTCAGAGGACATTGTTGTGTAATTATAAGACGACCTATGCAGGGACTGGCATTAGAGGCATTCCTACAAACAGTGTTAGAAATGTCTCTTAGTGATAGACTGGACCAGTTGTGGAGTTTTAATTTTCTCGTATGCTATACAGCCGCAGAAATAGATCTAAAAAATGTACGTGAACTCCAGCTGTACACTTGACAATACATTTCACTGTAATTTTGAATGAAAAACAAGTCACAGGAAGATACATGTAATTTGATTTCATTTCTACAAAGTCCAGAAAGGGCAAAACTGAGCAACACGTTGTAGGACTACATACGTTGGTGGATGAACTGAAGACATGCAGAATTTTCGATGTTACCTTTTAGGGCAGTGGCGGCTCTCAGCAGTGAGTGAACTTTGCGCTCAGAGGATATGGGGCAATGGCTGGAGACCTTCTGGTTGCCACAGCTGAGCTGGGGGGTGGTGCTCTTGACATCCGGGCCTCAATTGTAGATTGAGGCCCGGGGTATTGCTAAGAATCCAACCACACGCTGGTGAAGCAGGTAAGAATTATCTGGTGTGACATGCTGGTGGCGTTGAGGTTGAGAAACTCTGCCCTGGGAGATTGGAGGGAAGGAGGAAAAGGCTTTAAAAGCTTCAGTAATAGTCTGCTTAACTTGAACAACATAGATGCGGTGCTTGCTTTATAGTTATTCTTTAAACTGCATAATTCCTTTATATGCTTTATGTACATAGGATGTATTTTTGCAGTGGAAAAAGAAACCCACGTTAGCATTTTTTTTTTTCTCCCCATATCCGTCTGTATCGGTTGACTCAAATGCCTTGAGCCAATTTCTTAATTCAAGAAATGGGGTGGTATCTGTGTAGAAAGCATGAAAGGACTTTTCCAGTCTTAAGGTTGAGCAGCAAAAGGGTTGACTTTTCCCTTGGAAGGCTTAGGGGGAGGGGTTTCTGCGACTATGAACAGGAGATAACAATGATATTTACTTCTGAAGACCAAATGAGTTCCTCAGGAAGGGTTTCAAAAGTTTGGGATTTGGTTTCCCGTCTTACCCAAAGAATCCTTCACAGGTGTGCACACAAGTTTAATGCAAGAATCCCAAGTGAATGATCCGACCACAGTTGTAGGGTTGAGGGCCACGAGCCTCGCTGGCATTTGCCCTTGGATCCTCCACGGTAACTGGTGCGCTAGCTGGCGCGCGGGAAGACCTCAGTAGCTCTAGGTCCCTACGTTCCATTAAAGTGAGCCGTTTTCAGCCATAGCTAGAACTTAAGAAGAATCAGATTTTTATTCTATTACTTGTTTTAGCTGCTTGTCTCTGCTGAATATCTGTGTGTTTTATGTGTTCGTTCAAGACCCTGGATTTCGTATATAACCTTTACAGGCTTAAGACAAAGTTGGGCGGGATCTGTCTGCAGTTAGATGCACAGGTGATTTGGGAGCTAGACACATTTATTTCGTGTAAAGTTACTTTGGGAGCATGACTTCTTTTTTTTTTTTTTTTTAAATTTTTGGAGAAGCAGATGCCAAATCGGGTTTAGGTCATGTAAGAGAAGAGTTGGGGCAATGTCTGTGAAAGATAAGGAGGGAGGGAACAGAGAGAGAGCCTTAAGACCCTGCTGCGGGGTTGACTTCCTTGAATGGAGAATGGGAAGAAGGAAGGAAGATCAGTGGGGTTGGAGCTTTAGACAGCAGGGAGGTCCTGAGGAAGTCTTGGGGCTGATGAGGGCCTCCCTCCTGCCTGTTGGAGGAGCCCTGGGATGGGCCTGACTCCGGGACCTCCGCATGTCTAGGCACTGGCTGGCAGCGAACAGTGGAAGCACAGCCTCCCTCGGTGGGTCGAGAGTTGTGGCAGCTGGAGGCTCGGTCACCTGCGCCTCCCTGGACGAGAGGTTTGAGCCTGGCCGCCCCATGGAGCCCCACACAATATCGTATGGACAGCTGGTACCTGTGAATCTGGCACTGCTGATGGCAGGCGTTGTCTAGTTTTTCTGGAATACCTAGGGCTTAGCCCGGGCCACGGACCGAGCAGGTGCTCAGTCTCTGCCTATTTAACAAAGAATCTGTGGCTGTGGACTGATTCTGAGGCAGATAAAAATTGTCCCTTTAAGAAGAGGGCTGCGGTGCATGAACAATCAATCTTGTAACACTGAAAAATTAAAATAAATTTGGGGAAAAAAAAATCATTAAAAAAAAAGAAGAGGGCTGCGGACTGAGATGTTCCCCTCCCTCATTTCATATGTTAAAGCTCTAATCCTCAACTTGGTGGTGCTTGGAGATGGGCCCTTTGGGAGATTATTAGGTTTAGATCCAGTCATGAAGGTGGGGTCTTCGTGATGGGATGAGCCCTTCGAAGAGATGAGAGAGTTGGCTCTTGCTGGGCTGTGAGGCGGCTTTCTGTGAGCCAGGAAGAGAGCTCCTGCTCGAACAGGATTGTGCCGGCCCCTGATTCAGACTTCTAGCTGAATGAAGATGTAAATTATAAGCCATCCATTCTATGGTATTTTGTTATGGCAGCCGAAGCAGACTGAAATGAGGAGGAAAAAGCTTGTGAATTGTAAATAATATAAACCTGAAATCTTCTTGATACCTGTTGGAAATGAAAAGTTCCGGGGGGGAAAAATGTGTGTGTGTGTGTATACACACACACACACACACACACACACACACACACACACACACACACTTTTTTTTTCTTTAGTTTATGGGGTAAGAAATGGCGTTAGGTGACTTTTTATGTGTTTCTAACATGGCCAAATAGCAGCTGATGAAGCCCCTCAAAAAAAATAAGGAAATAAAAGTCAGTTTTTATATATTAGGAATCCATAATGTGAAATGAACAAGACAAATGGAATATATACAGGACATACATGCTGAACACTTACAAGGTATGTGTTGTATACGGGTGAATGCACACTGAACCTTAAACATTAAAAACTTGAATAAAAATCATTCCTGAGATGACAAAGGCTATTCTGTGCATGCCATCCACTCTTCAACATTTGGCATAGACAGCTTTCTCTAGGACTTGAAAGGAAATGCTTTGAGTGCCCTAAATCAGGAGACCGAAGAAAATAAATCTCCAGGCAGAAGACTTAAGCCAGGGACGCCTGGGTGGCGCAGTTGGTTGGGCAACTGCCTTTGGCTCAGGTCATGATCCCGGTGTCTTGGGATCGAGTCCCGCGTCGGGCTCCTTGCTCCGCGGGGAGCCTGCTCCTCTCTCTGCTTCTGCCTGCCTCTCTGCATGCTTGTGTTCTCTCTCTGTTAAATGAATAAATAAAAAAATCTTTAAAAAAAAAAAAAAAAGAAGACTTAAGCCACAGGTGGAGAAATGGACACTTCCTCAGTGGTTCTAATGGCTTCCAACGCCTGGAACAAATTGAAACAGTGAAGCAGGAGAGCCTTTCGAATCAGGAGTTAGCTCCTCATCCTGTGCAGGGTAGCACAGGAGATAATGTGTGTTCTCCAGAATGTGATATCCTGATGTATTACAAAGAAGTACTTTAGTTTTTGAAACAAAAGGAGTCCTGTTACATGGATCTAAACTATTTTGGGTATTAAACAACATTCATTGAGTTCTGGTCAGGAGGAAGGAGGGGAAGTAAGTTCAGTCCAGGAGCTTACATTACAATTGTGGGTCTATGATTTTGTGAGATCCTGGCAGTGGAAACAGGCCATACTTGATTATGTGATTTTTGAAATGGATCTTCTGCAGTCACTTGCAGATTAACTCTGAGCTAAAGGGCACGCTAGGACATAGTTTAGGACTTCCCTTTGGAATGTCAGTGTGCATGCCCTCCTAGGAGACTAGATCCAGCTCTAGGGACTTCTGAGCTGGGACCGATGACCATCACAGAGCCCGCAGCGCAGCAGCTGGGGGTGGCCAGAAGCAGGATGGTCGTCTGAGCCTGGAGCCACCTTTCTGCTGGATGGTGAACCCCTTGGGTCAAAACTAAAGGATGAGGCCTGAAGGGAATGAAGTCAGGGCAGTTAATCAGCCCCCCAGGATGGTATTGGTTAAAGCATATGCCCCACTGGCCTGTTGTTGCCTCTCTGGATCCAACACCTTCAGGAACTAGAATTCAGTCGAGTGATGAATGAGATTTGATCTACATACCAATAACATAACATGCATGGTTAGCACTTTTGCTTAGTAATAGAGCTCTAAGAACTCCAGATTTGTCTGACTTCACAGGAAGTGTCAAATGCTATTATTTTACTAGCAAGCATTCATCCTTTAGAACAATAAGTATGTAAAAAAAAAAAACGGGATCCAGCTTTATCCTAAGATCAGTTCATTAGTGGGTTCAGTAGTGGGTAATGGTTGTCCTCTTACCAAGCTAGAACGTTTGCTTGTATCTGCCAACTTGCTCCTGCTCAACTTCTGTGACTTTTCCCCCAGGAGGGCACAGGGAGAGCTACCTATGCTAGTACGTTAAAATGGGAAAATACTTGTATAATAATACTACTAATACTGAGTATTTTTTATCTTATTTAAACTCAAGTTAGCATACAGTGTAGTATTGGTTTCAAGGGTAGAATTTAATGATCCATTAGTTGCATATAAAACCCAGTGCTCATTCCATCAAGTGTCCTCTTTAATGCCCGTCACCCAATTATTCCCCCTTCTGCCCCCTGCAACTCTTATCCAAAAACTGCTTATTTCCATCTGGCTTTTTAGGTCTGCATAAGTGCTCCCCTAAAATTTGAGTTCTTACAATGTTTATATAGTGCCACATGTGAGGAACCTGCATTTATTTCCTATTCCTGCTGAAGCAGATGACTACAAATTTGGTGGCTTGAAAGAACATAAATTTTATTATTGTTCTGGAGGTCGGAAGTCCGAAGCTAGTTTCACCGGGCGCAGAACATGATGGTGGCAGGGCCGTGTTCTTTCCCGAGAAGAGCATCTGATCCTTGGCTTTTTGGGCTCCTGGTGGCTGCCTGTATTCATTAGCTCACCGCCCCTTCCAGCAATGACAGCACTCCAACTCGGCTTCAGTTGTCACATATCCTCCTTGGACACTCCTTTGTAGGGATCCTTAGCAATTCAGTTGGGTTCATGTGGGTAAGCCAGGCTAACCTTCCCATCTCCAGATCCTGGACTGAATCAGGCATCGCATCTGCAGAGGGCCCTTCTGCCACGCCACAGAACACACGCGTGGGTTTTGGGGACTGACAAGCCCCTCCTGTGGGGGAGGGGAAGGGGAGTGTTCCGCCTCCACGGGCACCAAAGAGAAAAGTACAGAGAACTCTGTACAACTATTGCTCGTTCCTGGAGGGAAAGCACGTCTGTAGGCAAGTCCTGATGCTGGCTTTAGGAGGTCCCCATCATCAATTACATGATGGTTAAATACTTGTCGGCTGGGCTGAAAGTCCCGTGTGTGGGCTCTTCAAATACTGGCTCTCGCAACAAACTCAGGAGCAGGTTGAATACATGACCAGGTGGAGAGGGCTGGTGTTGACCATACCTGCTGCGCCTCCTGAAGACTCCAGCCTAAATCTTTGTTGTAAACTGTGTGGGATGCAGTGACGTGTGCGACTATGATAAATGAAAAGCTCCAAGACAAAATGAGGTACTCCTTCACTGAAGAAACTCAGTGTAATTGTAGACGTTAATGGAGAGACTAGCTTGCCTCTTTTAATAAAGATCAAAGTAACCTTGACTTAAAGAGCAAATTTCTATTTCATGGAAAAATCTAGAGACTTGGACTCCTTCTAGCTTGTTCTTTCATTGCCCAGGTTCTTCTGCTCAAGTGCCAGCTGAAGACAGCTCACTCTCCTGCATCTGTTAGTCTGTGGGAAGGAGAAAGCAGAGGACAAGCAGTTCCCTTTATGGGCGTGACCTGGGAGTTGCACATATCACTTCCCCTCACCCCCTGAGTATTGGAACTTGAGTCACAGGTCTCCATCACTACAAAGGAGGCTTGGAGATAGGGACACTAGAACTAATGGAAGACTCTGGGGATTCTGTTCCTGAAAGGTAGAAGAGAAGGGGCATCAGGGGATAATTTGCAGTCTCTTCGTGAGGAAATGAGCTAAGGCAGACTGTCTGATGGCTGGAGTATAGACCAGTGCAGTATACCTTCAGGAAAGTGTATAGAACAGTCACTGTTGGCTGTAACCATTATCCCCACATGCACTGAGTGAGCACGTGGTAAGGCAGTGAGAGTGATCTTATGTTTGTGATGAGTCTAGCTGCTGGTTGGATTGATAATTGGTACTTCTTGGACCAAGTTTGAATCTCATGTTTTATTTAGAAATATCAAATGTCAACGTTGGTGTTTTTGTCCAGACACATGAGAACATATGGTTAGGGTTGTTCCTGGCGATTTTATTTTGAAAGGTGTAATTGGGGGGTTAAATGCTTTTAACTTAGGAAATGATGGTTTAGGATTGCTTTCTTCAATAAAGTAATATTCTCAAGTAAAGTAAGAATCTCTAGCTAATGTTGCTAACTTTCTAGGCAGGAACATTTAAAGTGTTACTTCTAATGAACCTGTCGAGAGCCACAAATATCCATCTTAAAGTCTGTTTATACAGAAAGAGTTACACCACAGAATGTGTGAGAGGGACAGGACTGCCTTTAAAAAAACTTTTTTAAACATCTTTTGCAACTGGAGCCCAGATAAGAGCAAGATAAAATCTGTTTGGTTTAAGTGTTCTGCTTTGGGTAATGAAGAATGCATTTTTCCCCCTCTTATGATGGAGACTGGTCTGCTGCAGATCTGAAAGACTGCAGCGTGACCCCTTGAAGTAATCCTTCCTGTTGAGTCTCACCTAGACCGAGCCCACTCTTTCCTCCCCTAAAACCACCTAAGACCTTCCTTCCTCAGGACCTTCCTCAGTGACCAGCACAACAACCCATCCCGTTGCCTTTCCAGGGACTGTTCTCCGTCCGGTTCATAGCTCTGTGCTTTATCCCATCGTCTCAGATTCCAACCTCTCCTCTCTGCTGCTGTTCCTTGGCTTCTAGCCGCCCCACTGGAAAACTCTAGCAGCCGCTTCGCTGGGCCTCCCTTTCCAGTCTTGCCCCCTCTCCATCCATTTCTCCACTTGGCCTCACAGCAGCATAGTCTGTGAAATGCAGGTGTGCTTATGCTAGAAACTTCACGAAGAATCTTCAATTGAGTTTCTAAGGGGCCCTGCCCTGCAAGAGCTGGCCCTGCTGTCCGAGTAGGCTTCTCTCTGCCTCTTCCACCTCCAGCATTCTATATCCCGGGCATAGTCCTTTACGCTCAGCCGCTGGTCTGTTCTTTTTAACTTCCAGCACTCCTCGCATGCTCTCCTCTCATCCTGGAATGACCAGCTGTCTGTCATCTCTTTTGGGAAGCCCTACACAACCGCAGCACCTGGGTTGAATGCTCTTTCTAGGTCTTCCCTTTCTCTGTACTCCAGAAGCTTTCACCAGCCAATGTGCTTGTATCACACTGTCTTTGAATTGCTGTTACTTTTTCTCTAGCTGTAAGCTCAGTGAGGACAGTGCCCATGTCCCAGTTTCTCTGTTCCCTGCCCCCCAGCATCTGATGGCTCTTTACCGTCCGTATCACCACTGACATTTACTGAACACGAAGCGTGCCAAGGCCCTAAATCCTTTGACTCCACAATCTGGCGAAGAAGGTACGGTTATCCATATAGTAACAGAAATTGGAGTTAAATGTATTTTCCACATGGTGGAGATGGGATTTGGAGCTAGAATGGAGTTGATTTATGCTGAGTACTAAACCCTTAGTCCTCACACTTAACTACCTTCTAGATAGTGGATACTCCATGAGTTTGTTGAATTTAATCTAGAGAAGTATGTCAACATTTTTCTTTTTAATTCAGTGACATTTTTGAAAAGTCTAGGCTAGTTATTTTGCATAATGTCTTGTAGATCTGTAATTGTTTTTTCATGATTAGATCCACGTTAAACATTTCTGATAAGACCCGAGGTGGGTCGTCAGTATAGCTCATCAAGGTACCTGATGCCATTTTTTCCTCCTTGTGGACTGATACTAAGTTCACGATTACCCCAAATTCAGACTGTATCCTGTCTAGACCCTATAGTATCTTTTATACACTTAACCCATAATCTGTATCTTTGGATGATTTTGTAGCCTGTTTTGAGGTCAAGTAAGGGACTATCTAAGTTCACTATGGCTTGCTCAAGTTTTGGAAAGAATATCTAGATGGAATTTAGTATTTCCCCTTGCTTGGGTTTGATAATGCCTCATTATTACGGTGTTAATCTATAATGCATGGTATCCCTCGTGGTTCTTTCCAGTTGAAAGCAGAGGTGAGAGTTCAGCTTTCCTGTGTTTGCTCCATTTCACTGTGGTTGGTCCTCCTCAGCTAGCTGCCTTTCAACTTGGTGTGATGGAGTGGCTGTACCTGCAAATGTATTATCAGGGGCAGAGAGGAAATTCTCATTATATATTCTCTACGAACTAAATTTACATATGAAAGAACCGTTCTCATCTCCTATAGATATCTTAACTTTTAAAAACAGAGGCAATAGGGGCGCCTGGGTGGCGCAGTTGGTTGAGCGACTGCCTTTGGCTCAGGTCATGATCCCGGAGTCCCGGGATCGAGTCCCACATCGGGCTCCCAGCTCCATGGGGAGTCCGCTTCTCACTCTGACCTTCTTCCTTCTCATGCTCTCTCTTACTCCCTCTCTTTCCTAATAAATAAAAATAAAATCTTTAAAAAAAAAAACAGGCAATAAAAAGTGGACTAGTTACGTGAGGATCATGCTTTACAAAGGGCCTTTGTGAAATTTCGTTTGGTAATTATCAACTATAGCTGTGTGGTTGGGTGGAGAGGCTCTTTTCTTGATAAGAAACATTTAGAGTCACTGAACTTGGGAACTGAAAATGTTTTTAATTTTCTAAATTAGATGACATGGTGACCCTTAACAAAACTGTATCTAGTTGATGGAAATTTCCACCCCAGGAGAGTGCATTTTTATGTTGTATCTTTTCACGGGTGGCTGACTTCATTTTCTTGAGAAAGGTTTAGTGGTTAGTCCTCAGGACTAGTACTTTTCTCTTGATAGGAGGAGTAACTTGTTTTTGTCAATGATTAAAAATTACTTGAGAATGCGGTCTCGCTGTCCAGGATATGGTTTACCCACATTCATAGCTTGGGGATGAAATTGTGCTTTAGACTTTAAGCAGCATCAATAGATGAATATTGTGTATATAAAGGAGACTATAACTGACACCCCGGTGATTGGTCTTTGCTTTGTAGAACTCAAATTTACTTAAACACGGACTTAGGTAATACAGAAAGTGAATCTGAACAAAAGGCTTTTTTTACGTGGATAGCATTCTGGAGAGTTGGTCCGTGCCCTTCTGTTCCTTGGGGTTTAGCTGGGCCCTGGCATGCAGTAGGTGCTCAGTCACTGTTCCTGACCGCGGGTGGGTATGCACTTGTTTGGGCGAGGGAAACAGAGCGCCTTGGCCAGACTCGAGCAGCCTCGGGCAGCTCTGAGACTGATGGCGCGCTTGCACTGCGAAGGTCTGGGAAGGCAGGGAGTGCTGCTTGTTTTGCTCACTGCCGCGTCTGCAGGACCCGGCTAAGTGTCTGGCGTGCTGTAGGTGCTCTGTGAATATTTGTGGAATGAAGGGATAGAGAGCTCCGGTCAGTGTGTTGAAACGGGTACATATCCGCCCGTGGATGCAGAAGACTTTCTAAGAGTTCTTTGGGCCTGATGACTAAGGAGCTCCGTGTCCATCGGTGTAGACTCATTCACCTGCCCTTTCACGATTACCCAGCTTTGCCAGTGAGGAGGGAGGGTCACTGCTGTCACCTTTCAAGTTTATCGGTGCATTGGCCTTGGGTAAAAAAACCTCCAGGGCACAAAACAAAGGAAAAAGTGAATATGGTGTCAGTGTTGAGAAAGTGAATGACTCCAATGTGGCCAGATCAATTATTTTCAGTTCTTTGCTTTCAACAGAATTGAAGGCAAATATACTTAAATTGTCAGCTGATCATTAAAAATAACACTGATAAGTCATGATATGATTGCCATATAATTAAAAGGAAGTTGAAAGAACTGAGTGGTACTACTATAGCAAAGATTCCTATTCCCATCTATTGATAAGAACAAGTTTCTCAGGCCTTATGTCTAAATAAGAAAGTATGAAAATGTAGAAATAGAATTGTAGAATTGATATTGAACCATATCTCATTCTAGTGATAAGAATCATCCATGCTCTGTAAAAAAAAAAAAAAAAAAAAGAAAATATAGCCTACCCATCTTGTTAAGAGATATATTTCCAGAAAGTTGTTTTCTTTTTTTTTTTAAAAGATTTTTTTTTTTTTAATTTATTTATAGAGAGAGAGAGACTGAGAATGAGAGGGGAGAAGTTCAGAGGGAGAAGCAGACTTCCCGCAGAGCCGGGAGTCCGATATGGGACTCGATCCTGGGACTCCGGGAGCACGACCCGAGCCGAAGGCAGTCGCTCAACCAACTGAGGCACCAGGCGCCCCCAGAAAGTTGTTTTCTATTACAAGGGACCTACCAGCCTTTATTATATATTTGTTCTGACCAGTTGTAGACCGGTTATAATTTTATGACTCAATTCATGAGAAATTTTTTTAAAACATTTAAAGCCTATGGCCACAGGAAATTAACATCTGAATTAGATACACAATTCATTTGCAGAGAAACGGGGTAGAGTAGTAAGAGGTTTTCAAGCATAAAAACATATTAAGATTAAAATTCTTTTGGGCACATGGGAAAGATAGGAATTCAAGAAAAGAATAAAAATGATGTAAGGGTGAAGAGGAGCTTTTTCTTTTGTTGTTTTGTTTCCCAAATCTGATATTTAGAACTTTTTATTCACATAAGACATCAACCATTTTATTCATAAATGTGGATATTTACAAGTTGGAGTTTGAACATGACTTGCAAGTTAGCGGCCAGGAGAAATGAGTGGATGGTGTGCCTTCACCTGTGACAGGAAACACCTGGAAGGAATAGTTGGGGAGCAAAGACGATCATGGCTTTAGGTGTGAGTTGGAGGTGCCATGTTGAAAATACATTCTTAGAGTCCAAAGACAATGTTAGAATTGCAGATTTGTAAGATAAGGGGCTCTCTTTGGTTCACTGCACTATCCCTGGGGCTCAGAACACTGCCTGACCCGGAGTAAGCATTCATTAATTTGTCAGATGGATGAATATAATTTTGGAAGTCTTCCAAATAAAGAGAATTGCTGTTTTACTCTTTGGCCGCATTGGTTCATTAGGTGCCTTCCTTCAGTTTCCTGTTTCCTTTCTCCATGGGGCCATCCAGTTACGGACAATGGGCTAGGAAGCATATGTCCATGCATTTGCTTTACTCTACTCCCTGACCAAAATGCTGCTGCCTCTTCCCTTTTAATGCTTATCTCTTACCATTGTGCCATTGTGATTCTTTTTTGCTGTCTGTGCTGTGGGGGTAGAAAAATCTTCAAACAAAATTGCTTCATTGTATTTCAATATTCTATAATTTTGTTTTTTTATTCACAGTGACTGTGATGGGTAACCAGGGCATTTGATCTGCCATTCTTCAGCTTTATTTGGTACAGGTTCAAAATGCAAGTGATGATAGTTTGGTCATCAACAGAACTGCTAATTTTTTGTTTTTTTGCAATTTTATTTTTTTTAAATGCAAAGTTCATTTCAGCCTATGATTAATGTTCAAAAAAAAAAAAGGGGGCTATGCTATTGACCCTGTAATCTTTGCCTTACCATTTCCCCAACCATCATAAGCAGCGACTGGAAAACTTACTATATTGTTATCCTGCTTTCTCATTCCATCCACATGATTTCAACCTGGATGAGAAGATAAGCCAGAAGTTTTATTGACCGTTGGCCCCGCTAATGCCCATTATGTTCCCGAATGTTGCTTTTTGCCAGGGCCTGGCAAAAGGAGTTGAAGTGCCTGCCTGTTCATTTCACTGAATTTCGTCATCTGACTTTCTGTCTAAACTTCTAATTTGAAGAGAACACAACCTGAATTTTTGTGCATGGGGGGGTGAGGGAGAGTAAGCTAATGTAGGAATTTAGATAAAACTTTCAACAGATTTAGAAGTGAAAAAAACGTTCATTTTCATGATCACAAGAAGAGCGCACGAAGGGGCTCTCAGGAAAGAAAGGTCAGTATACCTTACCATTATTTGTTAGAGACAGGAAAAAAAAAAGTCATCTGCGGGGTTTAGTTTGATCTTCCCATGACTGCCAACTGAAGATACAGGATATGAAATAGGGATATACTTATGAAGGAGGGAAAATAGATAACTGGAGTTTAGTCATTTGTTTAGGGAAGAGGAGTTTCTCAGTATGAGGTCCTTTGATTATCTAAAAATTCCATAAAGGCAGGCAGATTTGTAGATTGCCAAGGAAGGTTCTGATTCAGGCCCTCCCATTTAGTCGAATGATATTGGGTAAGATATTTTATAACCTGGGCCTTGTTCTCATCTGAAAATGAGTTTGAGTGAAATTGTCACTGGATTCACCCCCCAGTTCTGCTTCTGGTGAGTCTAGCTTTGGTTATAAAGCA
Source organism: Nasua narica (assembly GCA_028533885.1). Taxonomy (NCBI): domain Eukaryota; kingdom Metazoa; phylum Chordata; class Mammalia; order Carnivora; family Procyonidae; genus Nasua; species Nasua narica. The sequence goes on from CM052809.1 coordinate 103,362,367, forward strand.
GCACTGAAACTAGAAGCTTTAGGTTGTGGCTTGAATCTTAGGAAAAAAGGTTGAAGAGAAGCAGGAATATCCACTTGAATTTAGGATGTTGCGTGGAAGGTGATGTTTTATGTAGTATATTCATCTCCATACTTTATTGACTTAAATGATTTTGGGGGAGGCCTTGTATTGAAAACATGTATTACCCCAGGTTAACATAAAACATTAAGAATTTATTAAGCTATCAATTTAAATGTAGATTATTCTCTGAGACACATGAATGTAAAACTCCAGTTTGATAGGAATCCAATTTACTGGAGTCCTATTGGAAATTTTGCTTGTTCATTCCTAAGTGGTAAGAGCAAAATGTGCTGTATGATTAAAAAGGTAATAAAATTCAGGCTTCTGAAGTTCTCTGGCTTTATTGCCGATTTCACTCCCAACATTTCTCTTTCTTTCTTCTTTTTTTTTCTTAAGATTTTTATTTATTTATTTGACAGAGATCACAAGTAGGCAGAGAGGCAGGCAGAGAGAGAGGGGGAAGCAGGCTCCCCGCTGAACAGAGAGCCCGATGCGGGGCTCAATCCCAGGACCCTGACTGAGATCATGACCTGAGCCAAAGGAAGAGGCTTTAACCCGCTGAGCCACCCAGGTGCCCCCAAGATTTCTATAGTCAGCAAATGTCCAGTTCAGTTTGCAAAATACCTATTGGGTATCTGTGTCAAAAGCGCCAGGCCCTAGAGGTGAGAGAGCATCCTGACCATGGAGGATCTATTGATGATTCTAGAAGGCCTTTCTGAGTTGGCTTGATAAATTTGAGCACAGTGAGACGTTTTATAAAAAAAATCTACCTTGTTAAGTCATATGGTCTAAAATTGTGAAACATAACTACCAAATGTTTACAACAAAATGAAGTCTGTTAATGGGTGTGGTTGGCAAGGAAGAAAGCGTTCTCTCCCGTAGGGTATCGTGGTCCAGGCAGTCTCCCGCAAGATGGATGTGACGGGCAGTGCTATGCTATTAATGACCCAGTTAGACTATGCCTTGCTCCTGTCAGGTCTGTAAGGAAGTCATGTTGGAGTTGCCTTCTGACCTGGGTAACACCGTTTTTCATCTGTAGACCCTTGCTTCTTGCAAATGAGAATAGGAATTGCTTCTTGTGGGCTGTCTCCCTCCAGGAGATGAGATCAGAAGCAGGGGAAGCTTGTTTCTTTGGCTTACACTGCTGAGGCCTATCCAGGGAATCGTGGGGTTTACTCATTAACCAGGCTGCCTTCTAAGTTCTGAGCTCGAGTGGCTTGCGGGGATTGGTGGTATCATAAATTGATGACTCAGATTGGGACTACAGTGAAAAGTCACGATTGTGTGACTTTGGGCACATTTCCTTCTCTCTCCTGATCCTGGGCATCTGATGGAGAACAGAGGGCCTGGACTGTGGCATCTGAAAGTTTCTTCTAGCTCTGTGATTCTCTGACCCCGAGTCATTGTCAGGACCTCAGTTTGACACCAGCCTGAGTTTCATCCTGTTTGCACATTTGTGAAGAATGTTCTCAAGTAAGGGTTGGAAATTGGGAGGCTTTTTCTTAAGTAGTAAAATCAGCTTAACCAGAGCCCTATGTCCTCTTGGTGTTAGTGTCTACTTCAGGCGGGCATTGCCGTGTTTGAGTCGGGTTAATATGAGTGGGACCTCCAGGACTTGTTGAGTTTTACTTAGTTTCTGGGGTAGCGAAGGTGAGAGACCAGATTTGGAAGCAGCAGACAGCAGATCGGTGTCTCAGAGGTGTGTTTGCCCTACAGGGTCCATGACGACCTCTGGAATCATGACTTTCTCGTTCTGTAGCGCCTCCCTCTCCCACCTCCTCTCGGCTCAGGGGGCCCCAGGGGGTCCTGATGTCGCAGCAGCTCTGGCTTCACACAGACCCTTAGGGAGAACCTGGGCTTTCCATCCCAAACCCTTCTCCCTCCATCCCTCTTCTGATCTGGGCGGCTTCCATTGTTCCAGATCATCTTGAGCGGCCTTGGGAACTTTGGCTCAAGAGAGAGTTCAGGTACCCTGGGAAGTTTATACATTCCGGAGCTATTCTAGGGACGGTGTGGGAATTATTTTTGGATTTAGGTCCGGCTTATGATCCAGAACTGGCAAGAAGAGAAGGTGGATGCGATTAACTGTTAATTGCAGCTTAATTGTAAACTGCTTCAGATCCTTTATTATTTTTTCAAATGGGGCTAGTTGGAAATAGTACATGAATAAGATAAAGACCCGACGATATCCTTCTGTGAACCTCCACCTATAGCTGGAGGATGGGTTGAGTTCTGAAGTGCTTTAAGCACCAGCAGCCTGTGGTTCTGATGGTCTAGCTGACTTAGCTGGTGTCTACAAACAGTTCCCCTACCTCCACTTAAGTGTGTTTTGCAAATACAAGGTGTTATTGTTATGGCAGCAAATAATGTAAGTCAGTACTCCTATGTTTATATATATGGCTCTGAAAGGAAACCAACAAGAGAGGAGAAACCAGTAATTGTGGTTAGAAAACAAGTACCTATCCCGGTTTTCTTGGAGGTTCTTTCTTTGTGTGGGCTTACAAAGGAGTCAGGTTTTTCCCAACAGGAAACCAGCAGCCTCTTCTCTGACAAGCAACCAGATACTTGGGTTATTTCTTACCAAAAAATACTTAATTTTGGAAATAATGCATAATGGTAAAAATGCATCAAACAACTTATGTGCTTCTTTATGTTGAACTTGGTTCCATGTGGTCACTGGCCCTGACTTATAGCCCCTTAGTCGCAAAGCCTGCAACCGTGGTTTATTTTCCAGAAGGGAATCCCTAGCAGAGAGGGATTTGGCCCAGTTGATCTTCCCAGCAGCACAGGCCACAAGTCAGATGTCCACCTGCCGGTGGCAGAGTTTCTCTTGGGTGAACTTTTGCTTCTGGACCAGTCTGCTGGGGTAGAATTGTCCTGGTGGGGGGCATGGGCAGGATAGGCAGTAATTCATTTCTAATATAAACATATATGATTATTTCCTTAAAATAAGTTCTCAGGTATGACATCGAGTCTAAAGTATAGACTGTTTTAAGTTTGTTGTTGGTTTTTTTTTTCTCCCCAGTATGTATTACCATGATTCTTCCTACTTTCTGCTTCTACTAGCTAGGTGTGAGAGTGACTGTCCTCTTGTATACCTCATCTCAACTCCGGATATAAAGCGAAACAAAACCTTTAGCACTTAAAATAGTATCATGTTGATTTTATATGGCTTTTGAGTTAGTAGTGATTTTTTATTTTGCTTTTTTTTTTTTACTAGTGATTTTTTTCATGTTTATAGTGATTTCTGTGTTTTAAACTTTTTCCCATCGGTTTCTGTTACATTCTTTTTAAATGTCTATTGAAAGATAAACTGAAGCATATTAAGATTTGAATTTATTTGAGCAAAAAATCTGAACTAGGAAGCGCCAAAGAGGTTTAGAGAGAAGGGGAGGAAGCAAAACAGGAAATTATTTGATTGGCTACAGCTTAAGTAGTTGCATTATTTGTGGTTGGCCGTTTATGATTGGTTGACCTTAGGTTTTGATTTCTTAGCTTTGAAGCATTTCGGGTTCAGGTTTTGGGCTGCTAAGACATTAAAGCCACCTTCATCTAATGGCCTTGTTTAATTAATTTAACACTTCCCCTTCCAACCATTCTAAGAAAGAATACGTGCAAGAATAAGTGATTTGGATTAGTTTGGGGAATTATCTAAAGTAATTATATATGTGTCCATGTCTATAACCAGCCTTTCCTGGGAGCGTAAATTCCTAGACTGAAGAATTCAATCTAGGTAGTGAAACAAGGTACAAGGTCAAGTTGTACCTTAACTGGCTCAAGGTCATGGTTTGCTTATCTCTCCAGACCTTGACTCTAAACTGACAGGATAAAAATACCTGGAGATCACAACAATGGGGGAATAAGGATTTTGAAAAGCCAGCAAAGAGCTGGGAAGACTGGAAAGCAACTGAGCATTGCTGGTGTCCCAAATAGAAGAGCACAGTGAGCTCTAAGGCAAAGCAACCCGTACTGTTGTGATGTATGAATTGTAACTTCCTATTACATTTTGTATCAAAAATTTTGTTAAGCTGGGTCATCCCCCTCCCCCGCCACCTGCCATGTTGATCTTTTCCAGATAAGGAAAGCAAGGCCAAGCAGGCCAGTAACTGAAGGGCACACACGTTCACATGTCTTCATCTTCAGAACAAACCATTTTACTAAGTGCCTGCTGTAAGGGAGGGAGAAATTTCCTTCTGTCCCCCACCCAGGGTTCTTCTAGCCGGCTTAGGAATTAAATTGACATGAGACAGATCTATAGGGGAAAACCAGCAACGTTTTATTCGTGTATGGAGGCCCATTAATGAAACTGAGACCCAAGGATATGACCAAGGCAGGCAGTTTTATAAATTTTACATAGGGACAAATTTGTGAGGAATTGACCGGATAAAGAAAACAAGTGTCTGGGAGCTTTATTTTTATTATTATTATTATTTTTGGGGGGAGGGAGCTTTAATTAGAAAGGAATTCTGAGCAGGATTTAGGCTGAGGTAATGGATTAGGAAAACACGGGTACACACAAGGTTTGTTCTATAGCTTTTTTGCTTGTTTTGTTTTGGTTTCTATAGCTTTCTTGACTAAAGTCCCTATCTCTGGTGATAAGGATGTCTTTTTTCTTCTTAGTACAGAGAGGGTGTTTTTCATATGGGACATTGGTTTCCTGCTCTCAGAGGGACAGAGGGAGAGTCTGAGTGTCCTTGTATTGGTTTCCCAAGTAACTGACTCAAAGTAAATATGCCATTGTGGTACATCTTGGGGTAGCTTGCCGTGGGTCCCTACACTGTGTGCCAAGCACCTGGCTAGGAACTGGGGGTCAGAAATACTTTGCAGGGATCTTCTATGTAAAAGTTATCATGAGGGTCTTTGTGATCTGGAGCCATTGAACCCAAAGAGGCTATTTCTTTACCCTTGTCAATTCCTTTTATGACTTATGTATTCAGATTACCTAAAAAAGAAAATACAGACCCCTAACTATTG
>CM052809.1:103367500-103675428 GCA_028533885.1 Nasua narica
TTTTTTTTTTTTTTTGATAGAAACTTCATGTGTGATAATCCCAGTTTTTCTGACAATATTCATCACCCTAGCCTCTGTTTCCCAACTTCTTGATCTTGAAAGATTGCTGAAATTTGGGAAGTTCTTTTATTTTGGAAGACTACTGATAATTTCTGTGGTGGTTTAACCTTACACCGTTATTTATGTCATTTTAATTGTAAACACCACTGCACTCGGACCAGCCTACTTATGTCATTTTAAATAAACTGAACCTCTACCTCAGTTATACAGTTAATCATAAATTTATTATTTTTTTAAGATTTTATTTATTTGACAGATCACAAGTAGGCAGAGGGAGAGGGAGAAGCAGGCTCCCTGCTGAGCAGAGAGCCTGGTGCGGGGCTGGATCCCAGGACCCTGAGATCATGACCTGAGCCGAAGGCAGAGGCTTTAACCCCCTGAGCCACACAGGCTCCCCAACCATAAATTTAAAATTAACCTACTTCAGTTTTTTCTGTGGCTTAGCAAAGCATCTGCTTGTATTGGGTTGAATGATGTTAGATTTTCATTCTGCGAAGCTTTAATCAGGCCTTCAACCTTCCAGCCCCTCTCCCCCTCCCCCAGCTGGTATTGATAACATGTGATTACTTAGGCATCGCTCTTAGTGCCCAGTAGGAATGGTGTGGTCCAGCTTCATGATCTGTCACGACATCCTGATCCTTCTCCCATGACACAGAGCCCCTCAGTGGCTAAGCTGCTGAGGGCTTGACCTTAGTTATATGACTTTGTCTTTACTAAAGACTTAACTAAAACCGAAGTATGTTCACCTATTAAAAACATAGGTAGGGGGACGCCTGGGTGGCGCAGTTGGTTGGGCCACTGCCTTTGGCTCGGGTCATGGTCCCGGCGTCTTGGGATCGAGTCCCGCATCGGGCTCCTTGCTCCGCAGGGAGCCTGCTCCTCTCTCTCTACCTCTGCCTGCCTCTCTGCCTGCTTGTGTTCTCTCTCTGTTGAATGAATAAATAAAAAAAATCTTTAAAAAAAAAAAAAACATAGGTAGGGCTTCTGAGCAGCAAATATAGTTCCTCTAAGGAACAACACAAGCATGAACTTCCCTGATACTCTTTTGCAACTGAAAGGGTTTGAAGAAATGAACTGTCTCTTTGGTTTTTTTTGGGGGGGAGGGGTTGTTTTTGGTTTTGGCCCAAACTGACCTACTGAGGCAGTCTCTTCTGTAAAGATTCCTTTACCTGCTACATCAGTGCATCTCTTGCTTTGTGCGTTGAAGTCCTTTCATTGACCGTGCAGAGTATCTTGGAGTTTCCTAACACATTGTCACCTGTCTGGTTGCGTTTCTGAGCTCTGCCTGACAGTTCAGAGAGTGGCACTGGTTATTCCAAGGGCTGGAGCTTCAGCACGGCCCTGCATTCTGGTGAGAGTGTAGCATAACATTTGCTTTGTTCAAATGTGGAGAAATTCAGAGAGTTATAAGTTACTGTTTTTCATTTATTCATTGAATAGTTGCATGACCATCTCTTTGCATATATAAAATTATAAGCCATGAGCATGCACTTAAATAAAACCTGTATAGAAGTTACCGTCTTCCTTGGCAGTTGTCAACATTGATTGGTTATTGGAATGGCATTGCATGGGTGGTAGCTTTCAAAAAGGCTGGTGGCTAGATTTATCCTCAGAGACTCTGCTGTAATAGGTCTGTTGTGTGGGTTAGGCATTGGGGGCTTGGCTTTTAAATCTTCTCCCCTGTGATTCTAATGTGCAGACAAGGTAGAGAACCATTGCTTTAAAGTTGATTGCATTAACAGTCTGGGTTTGCCTTATGCTACAAGTGTTCTTAAATAGGAAAGCATGGTGGACTCCGAGGAACTTAAGATAAAGATCTACTTGTTGGGAGTCTCTGCAGACTCTGAATCAGTAGGTGTAAGATATTTAGGAAAAGCTCCTAAGTAAGGGTGCAGATAGGATGCCATAGGAATTCTGACAGTAAAATTGATCAGAGGTCTCGGTTTTGGTTTGCTACTTCTGAGAGCCACGGGGAAAACATCACCTCAGACTTTTCGGTATTGACTAGTGTTAATATTCATTTGTTTTTAAAAAGTCTGGCTTTCTTTAGTTTATATGGAAAAGCATCCTTAAGGAAGAATGAGATAATTAAATCAAAATACTTAGAGATCTGTCAGAAATCTATAGATGTTTATCTTCTTTGCTTCAATTCAGAACATGCTTGAGTATTTTTGGCTACCTTAGAACTTTTGATGTATGTGTTTTATCATAAAAAGTACGAGACACTAATTAAATCCTACATCATTGTTTGCTTTTCTCCTCTTGCCTAAATTGGGAGGGGGTTTTAAGTGAATCACTTCCTTAGGCCTCTGTGCAAATTGGCAGTGTTAGGTTTTCTTTAACTTTTGCAAGCCATGCTTAATTTGGGGAAAAAGTGGTTTAATATAGCATTTGATTGAGTATGTTTGAAGTTAGATTACTAAGTAGAGTAAAACTAACTTCATCACTGTTGGGAGGTAGGCCTTGTGTTGTATAATTTCAGAGTGAACGGTTTTAGCCAGACTAAAATAGTGGCCCCAGTGACCTTTTGCGGGCCCATTTGTAATTCTAGAGCTCTCCGCAGCCAGGTTGTCCTGGGAACAGGTGCCAAATAGGGAGGAACTTCCAGTTCACTCCACAGCCAACATGGCGCTCCCGCAGTACCTCTGAACTCTACTTTATCTCCAATGGTCCCTCTATCACCCTAGCCATCAATTCATCTGCAGTCTCTTCCCTACTACTCATGTCCTGCATTTGCCCCCTTGACACTGTGTTTCTCTCCTCTCAGGACCCCCAGGGTTGCAGGCCCTCTTCTGTTCAGTGACCTTCATTCTCCTCCTCAGAAGTGATTAGACTTTGATCTTTCCCCTTCAGAGCTGACAAAATCAGGATTTACTTCTCTAAATTTAAACCAACTTGCTCCTCTTCCTTTTGATGATTTCAAATATCTGGTCTCTTGTCCAATTTTATCACCCTATCCACACACCTTTTTCTACCCTGATGAGTTTGGATCCCTGTTGCCATCACTGAATGTATTCCCTAGAGATCCAGTCCCTAGTCCCTGCCTGGCCGAGCGCCAGACTCCACTACAGCCCCTGGGGCTAGCTTTGGTACGCAGTGATTTACAAGCTCTCCAGAGCCTTCTGTGGCTTCTTAGCCATCCTCATTATCCCATAGGCAACCAGGGCTCTTCTACTTGACCCCAACAACTGATAAAGATCTTTTCTTTCTTATCTGTGAACTTCAACCACATGCCTTCCTCCTTTGTATGCTCAGAAAGTGACCTTACTAACTCCTTCACTGAGAACTTAGAGCTAGAAGTTTCCATGCTTCCTCTCCTCAGAGGTGTCTGTGTATTGCTTAAAATTTCCTCTTCACTGTTCCCTTCCAAGGCTGATTGGCCAACTGTGCTCCTCTGGTTCTCTCTTGAACCTTTTTTTCCTGTTATCTTTACTTCCCTGTACATGTTCTTGAGTTTTTCCTTTTCCATTGACTCTAGTCCCCTAGTCTAACAAATACCCTATTTGGTTTCTCTGCCATTGCCTAACTCACTCTTTTACTGACAAGACGTCCTAAATGAGCAATCTGTTGGGAGTTCTACTCCCATTTCTCTTTCAGCCAAGCGCAATGGGATCATGGCTTTCATTCCAATTCGGCTCTTACATACGTTCACTTGTTTTCAGTCTCCACCTCTTCTACCAACTTTTGACACTGTTGAGCACTTTTTCCTCTGGCTTCGATAATATAACTTTTGTTTTCTTAATTCTTGGATTGCTTTTTTGGGGATGGCTTCTTTTCTACTCTTTCTACTCTTTCTTTCTACTCATTCTTTAAGTATAACCAGTTCCTCCGTGTTCCAGGTGTGGCCTTTCTTCCTTATTTCTAGCTTGGGATATAAATTCATCCATTCCCATGACTTGCTTACTTTGAACACTCATTAAGTTTAACATGTACCCGACGAGTACCAGGAACTAAGGATTCAGAGATGAGCAAGGCAAATTCATTTCTTTGGAGGAGGTCAGCATTTATAGAGCTGTAGAGTATGTGTCAGACTGTTTTTCCATTTAAGATTTATTTTTTTGAGTGCAAGCGTAAGAGGGGTAGGGGCAGAGAGAGAGGGACTCTCAAGCAAGCTCCCCATTGAGCATGAAGCCTGATGCGGGACTCAGTCCCACAACCCTGAGATCGTGACCTGAGCCAAAACCAAGAGTCAGATGCTTAACCGACTGAGCCACCCAGGTGCCCCACCAGACACTATTTTAATGAGTCACACAAAGCCCCTGGCTTCATGCGGCTTACATGCTAGTGGGGTGAACCCATAATTAGCAAATGAGTAAATGCAAGAATATCCATTGGCGATAAAAGCTATGATAATTATAAGGCAGTGAGAAAAGGACTACATAGGGCATGGGAATCATGAAAGAAATCCTCTGTTAATAAGAAACGTGAAGATGCAGAAGTAAACCATGTAGCTATCAAGGAAGCACATTATTTAATCTGTGTCTATTTCCTCATCTATAAAATGGAGAGAATAGCACACCTACCTCCATAGGAGTGTTTTGAGGATTAGAAGAGGTAATACTATTCATGCAAAATACTTAATACTATGTCCTCCCTGTGGTAGGTTCTGTCTCCCCTCCACCTCACCCCTACTTTTGTCTGTCTGTCTTCTACCTCTCGAACTCAACAGGGCCAGTGAGCACTTGGTAAATATTATTAGAAAAGATGTAGGAGGAATTTGACCTTAAGAAGCTGTAAGAAATGAAAGTAATTATAGGAGTTGATTTAAATGCAGAATTGATAGCCCTTAATGCTTTCTAAAAGTTTTAGTGTTTTTGAAATGAAACATTTAAGTATCTTTCTTGAAGCAGGATCAATCATCTTGATGTCCAATACGTCCAAAACATAAGTGTGAGATTGTTTAGGATATAAACATTCGTGTGCGTGTGTATGTGGTTTCCCCTTTAAAAGGGGAGATTGGGGGGCGCCTGGGTGGCTCGGTGGGTTAAAGCCTCTGCCTTCGGCTCAGGTCGTGATCCCAGGGTCCTGGGATCGAGCCCCACATTGGGCTCTCTGCTCGGCGGGGAGCCTGCTTCCCCCTCTCTCTCTAACTGCCTCTCTGCCTGCTTGTGATCTCTTTCTCTCTGTCAAATAAATAAATAAATAAATAAATAAAATCTTTAAAAAAAAAGGGCGGGGGAGATTGGAAGTATTTTGGCAATTAGACTCAACGCTCAAGGTTTCTTGAGTACTTGTACTTCCTCCTACTCTGGGTTCCCACCATCTCTTCCCTGGAATTAGGGTTCATATTTTGTTTCAGGACGGAAACACATCAAAATGAAAAATCTTAAATTGTTTTAAAAATATGCATTGTTTCTCACATTGCCTATGAGCTCTAAGAAAAACTAGTTCTAGCTTGGCTGGTTTTTCTTGATCTGGGAGAGCCGTAGTTGGAACATTCTTAACGGTTTTAATAATTCAGAAAGTCTTGAGAAATAATTACACAACTAGAATCTGGACTGAGTATGAAGGAAGGAAGATTTTTTTTACCTGGACTTGGGAACTAGCAAACTATGTGGATCCAAGTCCATTTCTTTGGACTGCAGTTTCTTGCTGGGCTATGAAGAGACGAATAAAGATCTAGATGATCTCTGGGCTGCATCAGTGCTACGAGTCTGTGACGTTTATAACCAGAGCCCATTTGTTTTCATGACTTGTGCATCCCTAGCAAGCAGGTCAGTGGTGCGGATTGCCCCAGGGTGTCTGGGCACATCCTCTGACAATTCTTGTTACCAATGGATGTTGCTTGGACACAGGTAATGGGAAGCTGTTGATGACCAGGTGTAGGAGGTCATCTGTAGGATTTTCAAATGAGCAAGTAAACCTCTTGAGAAATGAGGTATGCATGTTTATTATGAAATGTTGAAATGAGTAGACTGGCAAACTGCGAAGTGCCGAAAAGCAGAGGTACCAGGGATTTTCTTTCAAGACCAACCTTAGTGCTGTAAACTCACTAGTTTCATTGCACTGTGCTTGTTAGAGTTCAAACAGTATTTTAGCACACCTGCATTCCAAACCTATGCTAGATTCTGGGTTGGAGGAGATGGTTTCTTGGAGCAAAGACATATAATTTCAAGAGAATGTAAGAAATGCTGAGCTAGAGGTATGGGCTCGGGGTGGGGTGCCGGGAGAGAGGGAGCTGGGCACTGAGGCCTGAGGTTAAAGAGTGGCCTCTGGGGGAGGCTGCTGATGGAACAGAGGTATGGAAATGTGTTCAGTCAGCTTGGTGAAAACCACTAGAAAGCTCACTCCTGAGAGGAACATCCTAAGCAAAGGCACACAGAGTCCTCCATGCAGAGGGAACTACAGCGAGTTGGTATTACTCAGGATGAACCGCGTGGCAGGAAGTGGCCTGAGAGGACGGCGGGGAAAGGCCGGGCTTGGGAGACGGCGGCTGGCTAGGGTGCTGTGTCTAAGAGCACCCACTCCAGAATGAAACTTCCTAAGGATCCATTCTGGGCTTCCTTCCCAAGTTACTAAGTAACTTCTCTGTGCAGTGGTTCCTTCACTCATGCAGTGGGACAGTAACTTCTGCCTCACAGAGTTAGTCCTAATAGAGATCAAGCGCGCTGAACGGTCCCTGACAAAAAGCACTATGTATCTGCAGCGACTGTTACGACCCGGGAGGTATTGAAAGCTTTGGAGGAGGGACATGAAACCCACCAGTCCATCACTGTGCATTTAGCCAGATCAGTGGGCTGCTGCGAGGCGCTGGATTCCAGGGTAGGGCTCAGTGTGGTGGCAGGGAGACCTCTAAGAGGGACTTCAGTCTGGGTGTGAGGCAGGGAGGATTTTGTACCACGACCTTGGTAGTAGGGATTAAGGGCACATGGAGTCAAGAAATATTTAAGAGGTAAAAATGACGTAAAGTGTGTGAAATGAGAATGTTAAGCAGGATTCCCTGATTCTGGCTTGGCGATGGACAGTGGTTGTGAGGGGTCATGAACTTAAATGGAGAGAACACGAGGAGGGATGTGTTTGGGCAAGCTTGGTCCTGGGCATGTCCAGTTTTTGAAGTATCTAGGGGATGCCAGCGTAGATGTGTGCAGTGAATGGTTTGTGATGAGAACCCGAGGCTTGGAGGAGAGGTCAGGGCTAGAGCAAGAGATTAGGGAGTGACAACTTACAAGGTCATGGTTAAATGTAGGAAGTGGGTGAGTTTGCTGGAGGGAGTGTGTAGACGAGCAGAGACTCAGAAGAGATTTTGGAACCAATAATCGAGGATCGTGAAGAAGATGGGAAAGGAGTGGCCAGGGAAATAAGAGATTGTACACAGCGGCTTGGAAGAAACGGAGATTTGTTTTAAGAAACAGGGAGTAGCTTCAGTGTGGAAATGCAGAAGAGTGTCCAGTAAGATAAGGGGTGAAAATTTTCAGGCTGCTGGAGTTGGCAATACAGAGATGGACCAGAAATGATCTTTTCCTGTAGGGTTCCCCGCTACCCTGCATTTAGATGGCATAGCCATAGGGTAAAACTTGTTCCTCACCATCAGCTCCCCATCCCCATCCTTTGACAAGTGTGCCCCAGTGTTGCATGGGTTCACGTCCAAAGCCAGGAACCTTGCCCCCACCCTGTAAACCCAGTCATCTTTATCTTTTCTCTGTCACGTTATTAACTCTCATCGCTCATCCCCTCCCCTCCCCTCCCCTCTGCTTTCTCTTATTTATATGACACAAGAGAGAGATCATAGGTAGGCAGAGAGGCAGGCAGAGAGAGGAGGAAGCAGGCTCCTTGCTGAGAAGAGAGCCCGATGCGGGGCTTGATCCCGGCATCCTGAGATCATGACCTGAGTTAAAGGCAGAGACTTAACCCATTGAGGCACCCAGGCGCCCCTAGGTTTTTCTTTTATTTCATTTTACTTGATTTATGTTTGCCTCTGATTTGAGCTCTTCGTAGTTGCCCAACGTGACAAACATGAGCCCCTTAATTCGTATATTGGTTGATACTGGATGAAGGCGTTTCCTCCACACCAAAAATGTTACCTGTGTGATAATTCTCTCATCATCTCACTTTGCCATTTTTATGATTGTGCAAAGGAATTTACGGTTTAATTAAAAAAAATAGGAAAAGACTAATGTTTCTCATAACCTGTTTCTAAACACATTCAGTATTGGTTTTTCTTGTCGTTTTTTTTTTTCTTTTTTATTTTTTTCCTCCTCTTTGTGTTTGGGAGTTTCAAAATAGGGTTTGGCAGAGGAAATGGGACAGTGACGTTTTGTTTTCTGGTTTGAAGTTGTTGAGTTTAGCAGACTGTGTCCACAGGGTGTGAATTGCAGGATGTAGTTCTGGGGTCCTCCCTACCAGCAGACCCCACATCAGGGTTATTCTGGGAAATCTTATCCAAAGCTGACTATAAAATACAGGACTGAACTTTGTCAAAAGGCTAAACAGGAAACAGATATAAATAACTATTCAATCTTAATTCAGTACTAGCTACTTTCTCACACATCTTTTATATATTTTAAAAAGCCATTTCCTCTTGTAAAGCAAAACCTGTTTAATTTTTAAATTTCTAAGTCATTTTTTTTTCTAAGTCATTTTTGATGGGAAACTCTTTACTTTAATGTTTGTCCAATGGTGTCCTCCCTTCAGCAGGGGAATAAAAAAATACACATTTAATCACTTAACAACCACAATATAAAAATTTTTGAGAACATGAAAACACAAAAATAATTTTCATTTGAATTATCTTCTCGGTTTTGTTGATGTGCATTTATATGATCTGGGAATGCTGAGAAGGAGCTATAGAGCTTTAACAGATTTAGGAGAGCAGCCAGTCTGTTTGGTTTAAAGCTGCATTTCTCAACTTACATTATGCATCCCTCTCCCCAAGAGCTTCCTGAGACATTTTTTCATCTCCCTCCCCTCCCAATGGCATCTTAATACCACACAAGATAGCGTATATGTATATCTGCTCTATACAGAAGGTTTTTTTTTTCTTCCCAGGAACCTATTTTACCCCTATGTGGGCAGTATTACCCTGTTAAAAATGTGTGGCTTAAACCACAGAAAAAACATGTTTCAGTGCTGAGGTCTTTTGATTATATTTAAACCACATGTAAGTTGCTTGAAACCATTTATAAGACCAAGATTACTGAAAGGTTTTCTTTCATGACTGTCCTCTCCTTTCTCAGACACAGATTTCCTCTCATTTCCAGAATGGCCCGAGTGACTAATCGATGATAGGAGGACCTCTATTTTTAACCCCAGTAGTCTTTGTAGGGTGATTGTTTTAGCTTTTATCTGTTGGTTTTCAGCTATTGGCTGGCTTGTACCAGACATGTTCTATCGACAAGGCGCTATGGTAGGCTTGACAGTAAAGATGCCAAAAGGTATTTAAGACCTTCCTGATTCCGGTACCCTCGTGACATTATTGGGCCAAATGAACACAGACAAGGGAAATTATCAGAGTTTAAATAGTAGTGGAGGAGCCCAGGGAATAGGTGGTTGCCAAATGAGAATTAGTAGAAAGGTATAGAAAGGTAAGTGGTATGGTTCTTCAGAGAAGGGTGAGATGTTCCAACTTGCATCGTCCGCGAAGCTCTTATGCAAGAAGAGAGCTGGGTTAGAGGGGCTGTTGGGTGGAATCATGATTAGGAAGAGGCACAGGGTAAGCCAAAAGAGCAGGACTGCCAAAATAAGCCCACAAACTGATCCGTATGAGTATCTCCAGTATCTGCAAAACCTAATTTTCCGCATCAGCTAAGTATTTTCCATGGAGATGGCTGCAAGTTATTCAGGCGGTGCCTCATCTCTCTTTCTGGGTCAGCTGGTTGTAGTACACAGTGTAGTACACAGAGGACTTTGGTAGCCACTCTGAATTCAGGAATTCAGGCGAAAGAATTTGAACGTTAGGCTGTATTCCATGGGGAGCCTGATGCTTTAAGAAGATTCTGAGGCCATGGTGTATAAAATGACTGGAGTGGGAAGGGAACGGGAGCCAGGAACCCAATGAGAAAACAGTTGCCAAGCAAGAGATGGCAAGCACCTAAAGTGGATGATAACTGTGGATGAAAGAAAACTTATCTGAATTTGGCAGTGGGGGCAGGGATGGAGCCAAAGGGGTTCTATTAAAAAAAAAAAAAAAACCAAAACACTGAGGTTAAAATGGCCAGCCTAGGGCCCCTGGGTGGCGCAGTTGGTTGAACGACTGCCTTCGGCTCAGGTCATGGTCCCGGAGTCCCGGGATCGAGTCCCACATCGGGCTCCCAGCTCCATGGGGAGTCCGCTTCTCACTGTGACCTGCTCTCTCTCTCTTTCCTAATAAATAAATAAATCTTTAAAAAAAAAAAATGGCCAGCCTTGTTCATTTTGTGTGAGTCAGGGAGATGAAGGAGTGGAAAGGAGGATTTCCCCATTGTGGCTTGGTGACACCAATGGTGATTGGGTGCTGTATGGAGGTCAGTACAGGAAGGGGGACATGGTTGAGGGAGGCTAGTTTTGCACATACTGAATTGTGTGTGGGTGTATGCCGTAGACAGTGTGCGGTGAGAGTCAAGCTTGTGGGCAGAGGTTTCAGCTAGAGCAGGAGATTAGGGAGTGACAGCGTCAAGGCCATGGCTAAATATGAGAAGTGGATGAGCTCCCTGGAGAGCGTGTGCTTGCGAGAAGAACATTCTCCACAGAGGAGATTCTGGGACCAGTAATCTAGGGAAGGGGAGGCAGGCAGGGTTGAAAGGACAGGCTGGATCCTCATTCTAATCAGACATGAAAGGCAATGGCTAAAGTTCTAGAAGTAGGTAACTGGATGAATGATACGGTTATTAACTATTATTTACAACTCTTAAATCAGAAATGTGCTGAGTTACTTGGTTCAATATCTGTTCCACACCCTGGGTCAATATCCTATCAGCCAGCCAGCCCAGTGGTTTCTAGAATTTCAAGGAGGGAGTGGTCTATTCCTCTCTCCAGGGATTTTTGGATAATTACCTGTTTATATCTGTCTCAGGGTTGTCAGTTCCAGAGACTGGTTTCCTGTCTTACTCCACATGTAAAAGCTGTGTCTACCTGGCATGCTCTCTGCTCTGCGGGCACTGCGGAGAATCGGTTAGATGTGTGAGCGCATGATTGGACGAGTGATCAGGATCCTGTGTTTCAGGAAAATCCAAGAAAATGAAGACTGAGGAAGAGGACTTTGGGATTTGAGGACTTATGGATCATTAATGACCTTCAGGGAGGCCAGTTTCAGGTTAAAGAACAGAACCGAGAATAGGGGGAAGAAGGGTTTGTGAAGTTTATCTGGAGAAAACTACTCTAATTTGGCAGTGAAAAAGAGCAGGATTGAGAGGAGATAGTTTTGTTGGTTTCAAGACAGTGAGTGAAGATCTTTGTAGATCTTGTACACCTGTTAAATTTGAGTGTAAAAGAACACTTGGCTCAGGAAATGTTCCCTCAAAGAATCTGACAACTTTCTAGGACATGCCTAATGTCTCTGTGACATTGTTATGATTTAAGAAATTACGACTCTACAGTCTTATCAGTTCTGCTCCCCTGGGCGGAGGTAGAAATGAAGAACTGAGAAAGGTGTGTAGTGCTGATAATCCATTTGATCTACTTTAAATACCACATGAATTAGATACAGAGCTATCAAAAAGGGTCTTATCATAGAATAGTCATGGATGGACTTTAGAAATCCAGACCCTCTTCTCTTCTCTTGGTCAGGACCCAGGAGGCTTTTGAGAACTTGCCTGGGCTGCAGGATAGCCAGATGGCAACATCAGGATCTAAAGTCAAGATCGCAGGGGCGCCTGGGTGGCTCAGTGGTTTAAAGCCTCTGCCTTCGGCTCAGGTCATGATCCCAGGGTCCTGGGATCGAGCCCCACATTGGGCTCTCTGCTCAGCAGGGAGCCTGCTTCCCACCCCCTCCTGCCTGCCTCTCTGCCTACTTGTGATCTCTCTCTCTGTGTCAAATAAGTAAATAAAATCTTTAAAAAAAAAAAAAAAGTCGCGATCGCTACGCGCTGTTCTGTTATCAAGAGACGAAGCTGTCGAAAGACCCCTCGTGTCTTTGAACTGGTTTTAAAATCTAGGATTTTGTCTATTTGAAGTTTCTTTGCTCATTCAATCTCAAGAAGTTTAAAGATTTTTTTTCATTTCGTCTGACTTCTGCCTGATTCCAAAAGGTAGGAAAGGTGTGTCTGTTTGCTTGACCACCATAGTCTGTTCTGGAGACATTTCGTGATTTCTTGTAAGATTGATTGGCTGCTCGTTATGTGTCCTGAATGACTCGTTTCCTCTGAATATCATCAAACACGCTTAACGATTTTTTTGAAACCTTATTTGAGAGAGATGGAGTAAAGGGATGGAACACTATCTTCAAGTGATACTTACAGAAGGATAGCAGGAAGGAAGATAGAAGTTAATGAAAGGCAGCTTCAAATATAATTACAGCTAGGCAGAAGGCAATTCCTCTACTCTTGAGTTCAATCTGGCATCATACAGAAAATTTATTGGGTATCATTATTAGAGTGTGTTCTTTGTTCATTTTAGAAATTAGTGCTTTGAAAATTGATATTGAGATTAATAGCATTTACTGAAATTTCATTTTTCGTCTCAAAATTGGAAATTTATAAAATACTGAAAACGCCATAATGCTGTAGTTTTTCATTCTGGTGGTTAACCTTCTGATATTTTTATAGCTGCCTTTTTTTTTTTTTTTTGGTTTAATTGTGTGGGATTAAGGAAATCATTAATGGGGGGAAATGATGGGGAGGGACGGTGCTGGACGGAGGCAGATAGTGCCCACCCTGAACTCAGTTCCCAGAGTCTGGCAGGAGGGTGTTTGGATCAAATCGCATTTCTGATTTAAAAGCCCTTTATTCTATAGAACAGGAAGTGATGGTATTGCTGCCAGTGTAGATTATTTATCTTGACCTTTATTGTGTTTGATTTTTGTGATCCCAACTTTTTTTTTTTTTTTTAACTTTTGGGTGTAGACGGGAGAGAATTCCTTCCCTTGTTGTAGGGAGTGGTATTAAAACACACTGATTTTGTTCAGTTGTTCTGTTTTACCCTTCCTTATAGATAAAGACCCTTTCTTTCTATGTGGTTGTGACAGTGTTGAGTTTGGGTATGTCTTGCTCTGATGATATTTGACATAAAAAACTTAATAAAAATCCACGAAACTGCTCATGACACAAAGTACATTGATCCACAAAGTACATTGGACCACAAAGGTCCGCAAAGTACATTGACGACTATTTCCACGCAAACTAGTCTTGTATCCCAGTATGAACACTGTGCAGGTAGGTGGGTAAGTGTTTTCCTTTTGTAAAGTTTTTTGTGAATTAGATATGAGCGACATCTAGAGTTCTTTCCCTTTTAAGGATAATATTTTAGGGACTTGTTATGGAGAGACGAATTTGTATTGCTGAAGGGAACTTTCAGACCGTTTATTTCTTTTTTATTATTTTTTTTAGACTTTATTTGTCAGAGAGCACACAAGCAGGGGGAGCAGCAAGCAGAGGGAAAAACAGGCTCCCTGCTGAGTGAGGAGCCTAATGTGGGGCTCGATCCCAAGACCCTGGGATCATGACCTGAGCCGAAGGCAGGTGCTTAACCGACTGAGCCACCCAGGCATCCCCAGACCATTTATCCTGTTGTCATTTGGTGGAGTCTAAGACCTAGAGAGGGAAGATGACTTGTTCAGGCTCTGAAAGCGAGAGCATCATACTACCGAACTTCTCAGAGATCTGCTTTTTGACCATTACTTAAGTTCCAACCCACATTTGTCAGTCCTTGCTTCCTGTCTCTTCAAAAAACATGGGGCCCAAAGGCCTGCAACATATTTTGCTTCGCCCTTGACCCGCATTATTGTTCAGTTTCTCAGAATTTGTTACCAACATTTGAGAGGATTTCCCACAAAATTTCAGCTCTCTGACTTCTTTAAAAATTAGAGTGTTGGGAGGTTGGGTAAGGTTGGGTCTCCATTCGTGAGTGACTGCTGCCCCCTTTGGATGGGACTCATACCTTCTCCTCACTTGGTCCTCAGTTACCACTTTGTTGCCCCTCTTTGCCTCGCGTGACTCTGCAGGTATTTGAGTTTGAAACCTCCCCAAGTTCTAATGAGATCTAGTTCCTGGTTATTTCCTGCCTTCCATGAGTTCTAGTGTGTATTATATCCTCTTTGAAATTTTGTGTCTGTGCATAGAAGCATTCATTTTCCTATCTCTCTGTTGCCACGTTGGCCTACCCACTCTACTTCCAGAGCCTGGAGCATAGTCAATGATCGATAAATACTTAGAACCATAGACCATAGAAATAAAATAGACCTCAAATTTTTTCTGTGAATGAGCCAGATACTAAATATTTTAGTTTTTGCAGGCCACCTGATCTCTTGAAATCATTCAACCCTGCTGTTGGGGTGTGGAAGCAACCAGGCAAAACAAAACAGAACAAAACAAAACAAAAAGGATATGACTTGTAGTTGTCCAATAAAGCTTTTTTTTACAGAAATAGCAGGCCAGATCTGGCCTAGGGACTGTAGTTGAGTGACCTCTGCTGTGGAATTTTAGTATTATAAGAAAACATTAGAGGTGACTTGCTTTACCTCCCTTTTCAGCTCTGCTTTACTTGGTGTTGACACTGTCTTCAGGCAGGACCTCTTCTCCTGGTGACAAGATGGCTACCCGAAGCCCTCCATTTGCATTCTGTCCTCTACACAATCCCTTCCAAGAAAACACTTGTTTCTAATAGTTCCAACAAAAGTCCTGTGCTAGACTCTCATTTCCTTTGATTTTTCTGGGTTAGGTTGTGTTCAGCCATGAACCGGCTGCTGTGACACAAGGTATGGGGCTGTAATTGGCCAGGCCTACTTCTGTGCCCATCTCTGGAGCTGAAGATGGCTCGTCTTCATCCAAACCATAGGGACGTGGTGGGAGAGTGGTGTTGTGCATGACAAATCAAGGTATAATTACTGGAAGAAGAGCATAGAAGGCCTTTCTCAACGTAGGATTGCAAAATTTCCCCCCCAATACTTATTACTGTTATTAAAATTATTTTACCATTTAGCCCTTTATCTGGATTTAACATGTCACTTAGAAACTCAATTTTCTGTGGTATTTCCCCAGTTAGATTGTATGTTCCTTCAGAGCAACTGTTTTAAATACTCCTCCATCTGCCATTCTAACATATAGTAGGGGTTCAGTCAATATTTCCTTTTTTTTTTTTAAACATAGAAGCTATTTTTTAGGAAATACATTTTATTTTATTTTTTAAAGATTCATATTTATTTATTTGACAGAGAGAGATCACAAGTAGGCAGAGAGGCAGGCAGAGAGAGATGAGGAAGCAGGCTCCCTGCTGAGCAGAGAGCCCGAGGCGGGCCTCCATCCCAGGACCCTGAGATCATGACCTGAGCTGAAGGCAGAGGCCCCCCACTTATTCCCTCCGAACTACTAGTTTCTCCTCTATTCAAAGGTCTGTTTCTCAAATTCTACATAAAAGTGAAATTATATGGTATTTGTCTTTTCTCTGACTTATTTCACTTAGCATTACACTTTCTAGGGTCCACTCATGTTACAAATGGCAAGACTGAATTATTTTTTATTGCTGAGTAATATTTCAGACACCACATCTTTATCTATTGATGGTTATTTGCTTCCAGATCTCGGCTATTCTAAATAATGCTGTGATAAACATGGGGTGCATAGGTCTTTTTGAATTAGTATGTTCATTTTCTTTGGGTAAATACCCAGTGGTGCAATTAATGGGTCATGTGATAATTCTTTTCATTTTTTAAGATTAGTTAATTAGACATAACTAAAAATGTCCATACTACACAAAGCAATCTGCAGATTTAATGCAATCCCCATTGCATTAAATACCAATATTTTTCACAGAACTAGAACACTAAATTTTTAAGAAACCACAAAAGATCAGGACTAGCCAAAGCAATCTTGAAAAAGCAAAACGAAGCTGGAGGTATCTTAATCCCAGATTTCAAAATGTACCACAAAGCTGTAGTCATTAAGGCAGGTATGGCAGTGGCACAAAAACAGACACATAGATCAATGGAACAGAGTAGAGTCCAGAAGTAAACCCACGCTTATATGGTCTTAATCTACAACAAAGGAGGCAAGAATATCCAATGGGGAAAAGAGAGTTTCTAACAAATGTTGCTGGGAAAGCTGGACCAGTTACATGCAAAAGAATGAAACCGGACCATTTCCTTTCACCGTAAACATAGACTCAAAATTGACTAAAGATCTAAATGTGAGAACTGAAATCATAAAACTCCTAGAAGGAAACACAGGCAGTCATTTCTCTGACATTAGTTATAGAAACATTTTTCTACAAACGTCTCCTCTAGCAAGGGAAACAAAAACAAAGCTGTTGGGACTACACCAAAATAAAAAGCTTTTGTACAGTGAAGGAAATCAACAAAAAGGTAACCTACTGAATGGGAGAAGATATTTGCAAATGATACATTCAATAAGGGGTTAATAGCCAAAATATATGAAGAACTTCAACTCAACACCAAAAAAAAAAAAAAAAAAAAAAAAAATGAAAATGGGCAGAGGACCTGAATAGACATTTTTCTAAAGATGGCATACAAATTGCCAACAGACACATGAAAAGATGCTCAAAATTACATGATTTTTTTTTAGTATGCTTCTCAAAGAACTGTCTCTCAATAAACGGCAGGATAATTGTATTATACAATCTGCTGCCTTCTCTAGTAGAGTACCTTACCAACTTGACCTCACACCAACATCCAAGTCACACACATGGCTTTTGCAACCCAGGACTTAAGAACAGAACCATCTTTAGGCTGGATCTTATATTCATTCCTGTAACCTTTTTGTATAACATATGTATTCTGAAAGTTGAAACTGAATTACCTCAACTGTTATCTTCAATTGTTTTCTATTTGTTATTGGACATACACCATTTCCTAAAACCCAACAGGACCACAGCCAAATATACGTTCCTCAAACGTGAATTTCCAGTCCCCCACCTCTCATCTTTCTTATTCTATCAGTCCTCTACCGAGCTCCAAAGGGAGAAAAAACATAAATCTCTCAAGAAAAAGTACAGGTTCAGGGTCCACAACAGGAGGACTTCCTTGTGTGACAGCTAGGCCTCCTTCTCCTTCCCTCTGGTTGTTCTGCCTACTGTGGCATGTGCTCCATTCTCAAGGACACGGCCAAACCCTGATCTGTGTGACGTGTTCAGAACACCCGGCCCGGAAGCCCCTGCAGATGTGTGGAGGGGTGTGCCATATCACTGCACCCCCACTTCAAGCCTCGAGGTTCTACAGTACGGTAGAAGGCCAAAGAAAGTTGTGTGTCTTTCTCCTCAGGACTTCACTACCACATGAGGACAGAGTCTTCTACCATCAGCCATGTAGCGGAGTGCAAAGACCCTCGAAATCTTACTCAGAACACAGCTTCTCCTTTTCCCCTCTTATCCCCTTCTCCCTTTCCTCCCTTGCTTCTCCATCTCCACAGATCCTCCTCGGGACAGATTTAGACAACTGTACTCAACTCATCTGTCATCTGGGTCTTAGACCCCCTATCCATACTTTGACCAACTGATTTGCCGAGTTTCAGTGAATGATAAAATAGGTCTCTAGAAATCCAAACTTAGGAAACAGAGGAGTCTTTATTACTATTGGTTTCTTACCTAAGGCATCTTGGACCTTAGAAAAGAATGCATTATTTGGTTCTTGAATCAATCAATTCATGAACCCAGTTTCAGTCGTGTTGTCACAAAAACTAGGAGAACTGAGTCTGAGTCCCAACGCTTGCATTAATGAGACCTAGTCCTTGAGCAAGTCAAGTGTCCTTTCAAAGATTTGGTTTCCTTATCTGTAAAATAAGGCTGTTAGGCTTGAAATAGTATGCATCAGGGAAGTAACAGATTCTTTTCAATTCTAAAGTTCTATTGAGTTGAAATATTGCCTGAGGGGCGCCTGAGTGGCTCAGTGGGTTAGAGCTTCTGCCTTCGGCTCAGGTCATGATCTCAGGGTCCTGGGATCGAGCCCCGCATCGGGCTCTCTGCTCAACAGGGAGCTTGCTTCCCCCTCTCTCTCTGCCTGCCTCTCTGCCTACTTGTGATCTGTCAAATAAATAAATAAAATCTTTAAAAAAAAAAAAGAATTATCAAGCTAAACAGGTAGACACTGGTCTTTTGGAACAAGCCTTCCTCTCAGGTCAGCAATACTAGTTAGAAACTACCTAGTCCCATCAGTAATCTGATAAATATATAGCCGCATTAAACAGCGTCTTCAAACTTCCGAATTATTGGTGATAATACAATCAATGATACCCAAAAGTCCCCCAATCCTTAATTATTCTAGTCAAAATAAGCCTGTAAGAAATGCAAATCAAAACCACCACGAGATTACCTCAAACCAATCAGAATGGCTAGTAAAAAAAAAACAAAAAGACAACAAATGTTAGTGTGAATGTGGAGAATAGGGAACTCTCATACACTGTTGGGGATACTAATGTAAATTGGTGCAGCTATTGAAACACAGCATGGAGATTCCTCAAAAAATTAAAAATAGAATTACCATGTTATCCAGTAATTCCACTGCTGGGTATTTACCCAAAGAATACAAACACACTAGTTTGAAAAGATACATGCTTGCCATGTTTATCATAGCATTTACAATAGCCAAGATATGGAAGGAACCCAAGTGTCCATTGCACAGATGAAGAAAATGTGGTAAATATACACAGTAGAGTATTACTCAGCCATAAGAAAAAAAGTAATCTTGCCATTTGCAACAACATGGATGTACCTGAAGGGTATTATGCTAAGTGAAATAAGTCAGAGAAAGACAAATGCCATGATTTCACTTACATGTTGAGTCTAAAAGAGCAAACCAAAACAGTCTCTTAAATTCAGAGAACAAACTGGTAGTTGTCAGGGGCTAGGTGGGGGGGATGGGAGAAATAGATAAAGCAGATTAAGAGGTACAAAATTCCAGTCATAAAATAAGTCATGCAGATAAAGACTATAGCATAGGAAGTACAGTCAGTAATGCTGTAATAACGTATGGTGACTACACTTATCATGGTGAACATTGAGTAATGTACAGAATTGTCGAATCATTATGTTGTACACGTGAAACTAATATAACATTGCATGTTAATTATACTTCAATAAAAACATTTCTAACAATAAGCCTGCAGAACTACGTCTGGCAATCCAAATAATATTGATTCAATGGTTTTAGTAACAAAAAGACCCTACATTATTCAGAATCAAAAAAATGAACCACTTTAGATATTTAGACACTCGTTCTAAATGTATTTTACTTTGCTTTTTTTCTTCATAGAATAAAGAATACAGAATATTCTATAATAGTATAGAATGAAGATAATTATACTTACATCACAGGGTTAGGGTTAATTGTGTTCTTATAATCAGTGTTAAGTTTTCCAAGAGAGAAACACTGTAACTTCCTGGAAGATCGTTAAAATGCTACCCTAGATAGCCTGCAGTAGAGAAAAGACCATAACGGCTTTCTGAATCTGTAAGAAGCCCAGTAAAATATTAAATGACTATAGACAACATTGAAGAAACTGATTTCAGTTATGCAGGTAAAATAAAATACACCTTTATAAAACGCTTCAAAGCTGGCATTTATTATAAGTGTAGGGTTTTGAGAGTAGTAACTAATAATTGATGAAATTTTGAATATTAAGAAAGAAAATGAATTTTAGTAACATTGCTTTGAATTGTAGGGTGAAGTCTTCAGTGAAAAATCTTAAATTTTAACAATTCCAGGGGAACCAAATGTTCCTTATTAGCATTTTTATTTTAGGAATGCATATTGTAAGAGAAGGATAGAAGGAGGGATTTAAAAACACTGACAAAACAAAGTGGTTCAGTAACATAAAACAAAAAAGAAAAAGAAAAAAGAAAATTAAGGGGAGAGACTAGGAAAGGTGGAAGTTGGGCTATATTTAGAGGAATACACAGAAAGGCCACCTTATTTTATAGGAGCAAGACAGCCAACCCCAAGGGAAGTAGAACTTCCATTGATAAAAGGCAATAGGCAGTTTTTTACTCTGACTCCAGAGAGCAGCATTTCCCTGTATCCCTTATGCTAACATCAAAACCCATAGAATTCTTAAGCTACTCTTCTGTTCTCCTTCTCTTCCTTCCTTGAAAATGTTAGTTGTTACCTAAACTATGAAGTTCTTACTCGTGTACACTACATATGCCTAGAATCCATCCCAGGTGGATCCGATTCGGTGATTTGGGGGGCAGGCAGGATCCAGAGATCTGTCATTCCTGAACACTGTCTATGGTTGGGAGCCTCTGGAGTGAACTCACAGCTCTGTATCCTATCTAACCAGTACTTGGAGAGGATTTCGAATCATGACTGGGAACCTCGTTATGAAGGCCAGTCTTTGACATGTTCTTTTATTGCACAGACATTTTCTGAGCGTACTGTGCCTGGCACGACAAAGCATTCGGGCTTTGACCGAACTAGAGAGTTTCTAGTCTGGTTGGCAGAGAGAGGTGAGAGAGGCAAACTGCTAAACAAACAGGTAAAGTCCAGTGTTCCATGTATTGTAGAAAGGATACAGATAAGGTTTTTGGAGCATGGATGAGGTGGGGATTTTTGATGCTATGTAATTTTGCAACAGAGTCCTCCCACCCTCCCCATTCATGAAACGTGTGCTTTTGGAAAACATTTATTTTGGGATTTAAAGGAAATGAAAAATTTGATGACTTGATATCATCTTTTGAGATACTAGACAGGCTTGAATGTTGCAAAGTAGTAAGAATCACGGGTGCTGTATCTGTTAGAATTACTTTCTCTCCAATGTACAGCAGCTTAACCAAGTTAGATTATGTCTGTAAACAGAATTGGAGGTGAATAGTCTAGGTGGGGTGCTCCTCTGGTGGCCACCGTCTTCCATGAGCCAGCCTCCTATCTTGTTGCTTCATCTACAAAGCATGGTGTTAACCTCATTGTACAAAATGGCTACTTGAGCACAATCCATTTTGCCCACATTTTCAGACAGCAGGAAGGAAGTAAGGCAAAGAATAGTATGTACCCTTCCTTTAAGGAAACAAAGTAGAGTTTCAGCTCAGCTTTGCTTCTCATGTTTCAGAAGTTTGTCACATGGTCATACTTAACTACAAGGGAGATTGGAAAATACAGCATTTGCCCCTCAGGGCTGGGCACTCCTTTCTCTCAGGAAGGAGAGGGAACCCCTGGCAATCTCTGCCAGAGGGACAGATGCCCTATGCCCCAGAGAAACCAAGGACTTTGAGAAACTTTTTTTCTCAGGTAATTGTTGACCTACCTAAGTCATCTTACGTGTGGATCACCTTAGGGGACACACATTTAGGGTAGAAAAGAGAAGTTTTCAGCTGATATATACCAATATTTTACTGTTGAAGGGATATTTGAACTGTACTTTATACATGCCACTTTTTAGTTGTAAATCTTTATGTCTTCGATGATGGAGCAAGTTGCTTCTAGATAGGATTTGAAAGAAATTCTCAGAAAAAGATGCTATTGATAAGTCTTTCCCCTTGGTGCTATCCCAAGATAATGAATGGTTTCTTGCTAGTAACAGTCGTGTACCTAGTGCTCAGTCTTCATATATTACAGAATGACCACTGAGGGTGCTGTAGGATAGAGCAGAAGGCCTCTGATCTTGGGTGTTGAGAGACCAGGATTTGAATTCTGATTCAGCTGCTTACTAACCTCATCTTAGAAGACTCACCGATGGCCTACTTCCCCATCTATAAAAGCACCACAATATTTTCCTTCAGGATTATTGCATAGATTAGATTAACATTTGTATTTAAAAATTTTGTCTGTCCTTTGCCAGACACACCCATCAAGACCAAAACCTTTGACCGTTATATTCAGTCGATCTTGGGTCTGGTGTACTTATCACTAAGAATACCTTTTTGGCTCACGAAATGTGTTGATTGCAGTATTGCTTATTATAGTAACACGAATTGTTTCTTTTGACGGTGATTTGGAATACACTTGCCATTTAACCTTTACTCAAGGTTTTTCTTGGTTTTTTTTTTGAAGTGACAGTTGATCTATGAAGTTGGCTTACTCTCAAGGTCAAATTCTTGAGCCAGAACTGCTGAAGGAAATAACCTTAAGTTTACTGTAAAGATAACCACTTATTCTAGTGACCCATGTTCCTGAAAAATATTCTTTGGTGGAGTAACATGGGAAGATGGGGGATCCTTTGTGTCTCCAATTCATAGTCTTCTGTCTTGTGTTGCAGGCTGCTTTTAGAAGTCAGGAAGGGGACACTTACAGTCAGCTTCCTTAATGTTCTAACAGCTTCTGGATTCTTTGTTACTGTTGTTTGTTCAAAGACCAGGTTTGGGGTAATATCTCAGGTTCGGGATTTGGGGCTGGCTATGCTGGGCTGGGGAAGTGGACACATGTGGTGTTTCCAGGGCACAAAGGGTCGCCCACCCCTGAATTGGGGCTTTCTCTTGGCTGAAAGATTGAGTGACAACTTTGCTCCCTCTTCTTGCATTCCCATTTTGGTTTTCCGCTTTGTTAAACTTAAGAGCGAGGTAACCATGTTGATAGGAGGGATATCAGAGAGTAATGTGGAGAGAATGGCTAGTTGCTTTCCTTTCATTCTTCAAATATTCTTCCACACCTCTAAGAATACAAAGATACTGTTATTTATTAATGTCCTCTGGTGCTCCTGTGTTTATTTGGTTTTTGTTTTGTTTTTTACCCGTATAATTTAGACCAAATTGGACTTTATTTTGGAGTAATTTGAAAGCAGGGCTACCACTTGAGCTGCTTTCCCCATTTGGTTAGTCATTGCTCAGTCCCGGTTGCTGAATAATCCGCATGCTCCCACTGTTTCAGATGCTATGTTAACCACAGATGGAACAAGGGCTGTTCTGCTTAAAAATGTATGTTTGAAGCCTCAGCGTATTCAAGATACCTCGCAGAGGATCCCCTCCGGTTCTTCTTTTTTTTTTTTTTTCTTTTATTGATCTATCTAACGTGCCATCAGCTTACTGCTTTAATTTCGATAATTGTATGTAGGATACTTCCCGACTGCTAGAGAAAGTAGACCGTGGAAAAGGAGGCAAACAACAAATTTCCTTATGAGCAAGTGACACGGAAGTTGCACACATTGCTTCCACTCACACAGCTAGTGTTGTGTGGCCGCATTTGACAGAAAAAGGGCTGGAACCTGCTCTGCAGTTGTGGGGCCATGAGCCCAGCTAAATCCTATTAGTAAGGAAAACGCTAGGGTTCAGCATGCTCTCATGGGGCACTTTTCAGTTCGAGGACTCCCTGAAAGTCTAGTGAAGTCACGTGTAACTTGTCTGCTGCAGCTCTCCCAGCATGCTAGCTGCTACTCACGTGATGCAGGATCTTACTTTTCCAGTGGGTATGTGTGTGCGTGCGTGCACAGTGTGTATCAGAGTGGTCTGTGTGGTGAGCCTTCAGGGAAAACTGGTTAGCAATGGCCCTGCTTTTTTGACCCCAGTCTTAGTATTTCAGCCTCCAAGTGCTCTTGTTCTGTGCTCAGGAAAGGGCTTCAAACAGAGGAGACCTTCCATAATTTTGCTGCCTTTGCATTGCCTTTCCTGTACTTCTTGCGAATACCACTCTTGGCCAAGGTAATCTGTGTCAACCAACCACCAGGGTCCTTTCATTGATCCCCCAACCTCAGCTTTAGTTCTGATGAATTCTGTGTTTCCTCACCCACACCCCCTTGTCCTTTTTTGGGGTCTTTTTGGTTATTTTCACATAGAGCACATTTGTAAGCCTACTCTTACTTGACCATCTTACTTTGTGAGTCTTTATTATTTTGGCATAGTTTCATGTAATTTCCATGTTTTTACTTTTTCCACCTTTGAGATGTAATTGACATATAACACTGACTATAAGTTTAAGTTCTTGATACACATATAGATATGAAAAGTGAATACTACAGCTAATGTATCTGTGCCCTCACATAATTCCTTTATTTAACACTTTTCAGTATATAATACAGCATTGTTAGACCCTGTTTTTTTGGCTTTTAAGGTTTACTTATTTTAGAGCACGTGAGATGGGGGCGCAGAGGGAGGGGCAGATTTTCGAGCAGATTCTGCACAGAGCCTGATGTGGGGCTCGATCCCAGGACCCCCGGGAACATAACCTGAGCTGAAACCAAGAGTCAGACACTTAACTGACTGAGCCACCCAGGCATTCTTAGACCATGTTTTTAAAAAGGCATGCTGGCATGCCAAAACTTGTGAAGAGACATTCTTACATCTCAGATTCAGACGTTGAGAAGTAATTTCAAAAGGAATAAAAAATGTGTCTTATGGTGACAATTGAGAAATGTTTAATGAAGATTATTTTCCTTTGTCTCTGATTCCGTTATCTGCCTGACTCATGGGGGCACCAATGTTTATATCCTAGTGAACTCCAGACCAGTGTTAAGGAAGCATTATAAACAAGCAGTTTCTTATATAACTTGAACAGAGTTGGGGAAGGATTGAAAGTTGAATCATGGTTTATCTATTGACCACTCTTTATCCTTTTTATTGAAGTAAAACTGACATATATTAGTTTCAGATGTAGCACATAATGATTTGATACTTGCATATATTTCAGTTTTTTAGACTTGCTCTGCCTGTGCTCAAAGAAATTTAACATTTAAATGTGAGGCAATTTTAGTTGACTAATGGAGGAGGTTGGAATTCTTTGAGCACAGACAAGATTTTAGTAAATAAAGACAAATGGCTAAAAAGTTGTTGGAGTAGGTTTTTAAAGAATGGGTTAGGAGATTAGAGCTTAATTACTTGAAGAAAAGGGGTTTTCCCATAGTCAGTGTCCTACTCGATGGTGAAAAATTGAGAGCTTTCCCCCTAAGTCAGGAACAAGACCAGGATTTCACTCTTACTGCTTTTATTTAACATCACACTGGAAGTCCTGGCTATAGCAGTCAGAGAACATAAAGACAAGGCATCCACATTACTAAAGAAGTAGAACTCTTATTTGCAGATGACATGATACCATATACAGAAAACCGTAAAGACTCTTACCAAAAAACTACTAGAACTGATAAGTTTAGTAAAGTCTCAGGACACAAAATGAATGTACAGAAATCTGTTGCATTCCTATACACTAATAATGAAGCAGCAGAAAGTGAAATTATAGTGTCACCAAGAACAATAAAATACCTAGGAATAAACTAAACCAGAGGTGAAAGACCTATACTCTTAAGTACTATAAAACACTGATGAAAGAAGTTCAGGATGCCGCAAAGAAATGGAAAGACATTCTATGCTCATGGGTTGGAAGAACAGATACTGTTAAAATGTACAAGCTACCCAAGTAATCTACAGATTTAATACAATCTCTATCAAAATGCCAACAGCATTTTTCACAGAACTAGAACAATCCTAAAATTAGTATAGAACCACAAAAGACCTCAAATACCTAAAGCAATCTTGAAAAACCAGACAGGAGGTATCACAATTTCAGATTTCAAGTTATATTACAAAGTGGTAGTATTTAAAACAATATGGTACTGGCATAAAAATAGGCATATAGATGAACAGAATAGAACAGAAAACCCAGAAACCCACAATTATATGTTCAATAAATCTTTGACAAAGGAAGAATGAATATACAATGGGAAAAAGACTGTTCAATAAATGGTGTTGGGAAAACTGGACTGCAACATGGGAAAAAAATGAAACTAGGCCACTTTCCCCCACCACACACAAAAATAAATTCAAAATGGGTGAAAGACCTAAACATAAGACCTGAAATCATAAAATGTCTTAAAGAGAGCACAGGCAATGTCGTTTCTGACATTGGCCATACCAACATTTTTCCTGATAGTTTTCCTGAAGCAAGGGAAATAATAGCAAAAATTAACAATTGGGACTGTATCAAAATAAATTTTCTACACAGCAAAGGAAACAATCAAAACTAAGAGGCAGCGAGAATGGGAGAGGATATTTGCAAAGGACATATTTGATAAAGATGTAGTATTATACACACACACACACACACACACGCACACACACACAAACACACATTCTGTTAGAATGACTAAACAACTCAAGAAGCAACCCATGTTGGTGAGGATATGGAGAGAAAGGAACCCTCTTGCGCTGTTGGTGGGAATGCAAACTGGTACAGCTGTTGGGGAAAACTGAGTGGAGTTTCCTCAAAAAAAAACAGTAGTAGAACTACCCTGTGTCCAGGAGTCACGCTACTGGGTAGTTACCTAAAGAATACAAAAGCACTAATTCAGAGGGACACATGCACCCCTATGTTGATTGCAGCATGATTTACAGTAGCCAAAATATGGAAGCAGCCCAAGGGTCCATTGATAGATGAATGGATAAAGATGGGGCGTATATGTACAATGGATTATTATTCAACTATAAAAAAAATGAAATCTTGCTATGTGCAGCAACATGGACAGAGCTATAGAGTATAATGCTAAGAGGAATAAGTCAAGGACAAATACAATATGGTCTCGCTCATATGTGGAATTTAAGAAACCAAAGAGATGAGCAAAAGGGGAAGGAAACCCAAGAAACAGACTCTTAATTGTAGAGGACAAACTGATGGTTACCAGAGGAGAGGTGGATGGGGGTGGGGGAAATAGGGGATGGGGATTAAAGAGTATGCTTATGATGAAAAACATGACGTCAGGAAAAAAAAAAAGTTTTGTTTCGATGGCTATATCCAGTGGGCAATATACAAGAGAGTGAAATACTGGCACATTACGAGGATCAGAATTTCATGTGAGTGTTGACAGCAGATTTCTTCTTGGCCGGTCAGCTCCATCTGTGTAAGTTACCGACTTGGAAGTACTTACTGTGTGTTCAGGTAAGAGTGACTGCGGGAGCAGGCATACCCTGTATTTTGTACCTGATGTTCAAATTATCAGTGGAGATGTGTGCTCCTTAGTGACTGTCGTTTGCTAACACCACTGAATTTCCAGTTTTCAGTCAGCCCTCCCACTTCGAGTCGAGGTGAACGATGCTTAAGCGCCATCTGTACCAGGCTCGCTTAAGCGCCATCTGTACCAGGCTGCTGTGGCCGAGGGCAGCTCTCCAAAAACTCACAGCTGGGAAATGATGCCGTGCCCAGGATGGCCTTTCAGCGCTTCCTAGGTCCTAGAACTGGAGAATTAAAGAACGACCATCACCATCATCTAGTCAGATATCAGTTGGGAAGGAGTAACTGCCCCCTGCCAGAATTGGGAAAATAACCAAGAGGATTGTATATGCCCGTATGGCTTGCGTCTTCATTGAAGGGATCAGGCCTTTTGCGTTCTCTCGATGAATGCATTAAAAAATTCCTTTTGCAAATAAGTGTCATAATTTAAAATCCAAACAGATCAAGTGTGTTATTAAACTTTTTAATAATACCCTAGTTGATGAAATAATTCTTTTTTGTTTCATGAGATGCTTTGAATCAATTATCCCTGTAACTTCATAAAAATGCCCATCTGATTATTCTGAATTAAGAATGCTTAATATTTAAATGATAGAAGTGTAGTAAAAAGCTCTCCCATTACTTTTACCATTAATGCATATTCTTAAAAATCACATGTCCTATATCACATATTAACATGTATCGATGTTCATAAACACAGGTGAACATGTATACATTTTGAAGAACATAAATTGGACCATACCACCCATTCTGTAACTTCATTTTTTTAAAAGATTATTTATTTATTTATTTGACAGAGAGAGAGAGAGAGATCACAAGTAGGCACAGAGAGGCAGGCAGAGAGAGAGGGGGAAGCAGGCTCCCCGATGAGCAGAGAGCCAGATGCGAGGCTCAATCCCAGGACTCTGAGATCATACCTAAGCCAAAGGGAGAGGTTTTAACCCACTGAGCCACACAGGCGCCCCTCTGTAACTTCATTTTTAAAATTTAACTATTTCTGACCTATTTCCATGTCATTATGTTATTAACTGAAGAATAAAGTTGCACAGATTTTCACTTCTGTTCTCCTAAGTCATTCTAGAGGAGGATGCTGAGAATTCTTTTAACATGAACATACAAAGGTATACCCCAAGTGTTGGTGCTTATCCTTCACCAGGCCCTTTTCAGATTTTTGGCAGATCATTGGAATGCTGGGTTTGTGAATTGAGGGGATGTTTAATATCCAGAGATTGAACAAATTTAAAAATCCTAGTCTTATCCATCAGTGTTAATGTTTCTAAATATTTTAAGTTACAATTAATAAATAAAAAATGTATTTAAACACAGCAAGCATTTTGGATATCTGATGTATGGTCAACTCATCAGAACTTTTCACTAAGTGTGTAGAAATGTGACTTCAGGTCCATGTTTGCATTTAGTTACTGACTAAGTGCAAATGAGATTTGGTTTCACACTGTCTTTAAAAAATAGGCCATCAACGGGTGCCTGGGTGGCTCAGTGGGTTGAAGCCTCTGCCTTTGGCTCAGGTCATGATCTCAGGGTCCTGGTATCGAGCTCCGCATTGGGCTCTCTGCTCATTAGGGAGCCTGTTTCCCCCTCTCTCTGCCTGCCTCTCTGCCTACTTGTGATCTGTCTCTCTGTCAAATAAATAAATAAAATCTTAAAAAAAAAATAGAAAATAGACCATCAAAAATTTAAAGCTTAGAATTTTCCTGTGCTCAGAGATTACTATTTAGTTACCTGAATTGTCTGGGATAAGGCCAGACAGCATCTGGCAGTCTGAATTTCTTTTGTGTCCTGAGCTTACATGTCCACTAGAGGGTGCATTTTACTCTTTTTTTGACACAAGGTAAGAAGTTTATAATTTTGTTTTCTGTTTCATGGAGCTGCCTTTGTCAACCATCAGAAAGTGAGTTCCCTAAATTTATTAAACACAGGCATTAGGAGTCTATCTTATAAAAATAAAACTCAGTATAAAAGCTATTAAAGTAACGGCTTAGCCGTGAGTGCTTTAGGGGAGCTCCCGGAGGGGTCAGCGAGGGATGGTGAGGGAAGCTTCATGAACAAGCTAGCACTTGATGTGGCATTGAAAGACCAGCTAAGGTCGGAGAGGGTAGGGCAGTGGTTCTCAAAGCTTGTAGTGTCAGGACCTCTTGACTAAAAATTAAGACCCCGAGGAGCTTTCGTTTATGTGGGTTATAGCTATCAATATTTAACAGATTAGCAAACAAAACATATCTTGAAAATACCTACTAATTCATTGAAAAATAAGCTATTGCCTATTCGTATAAATAACATTTTTTCAATGAAAAATCTATTTTCCGAAACAAAAATTAGTTTGAAGAATGAAATCGTGGATTTGCATAAATATCTCTTTAATGTTTGGCTTAACAGAACACAGCCCCGATTCTCCTATCTGCTTCTGCGTTTACGTTCTGCAGTTGTTGCTCTGGGTGAAGTATGTCAAGAAAATTCAGCCCCATGCAGAAATGAAGTTGGAAAAGGGAGGGGTATTTTAATAGCCTTTTCTATTTTTTTTTTTTTTAAGATTTTATTTATTTGACAGAGAGATCACACGTAGGCAGAGAGGCAGGCAGAGAGAGGGGGAAGCAGGCTCCCCGCTGAGCAGAGAGCCCGATGCGGGGCCCGATCCCAGAACCCTAAGATCATGACCTGAGCTGAAGGCAGAGGCTTTAACCCACTGAGCCACCCAGGCGTCCCTTAATAGCCTTTTCTGATAACTGAAGATCGTTCCATGGCTCTGCACAAACTTTCAAGTGGCCCTTTCTTAAAGGTTAATAACAGTGTGGAATCTGAGACCATCTCAGGAAACTTTGTCTGTTTTGTTAAAAATCCTTAAGTCTGTCTTGGGTTTTGAAAGGATCTTTACCCATGCATGGTTTTGTAACAAGTGTTGACCTTGGAAAGTAGTGGTTCGTTTAGTTACATAAATCTTCCAAATGTTGACACAATATAAGAAAAATCAAGTTTGCTAATATCACTATTAATCTCATCAGGAAAGGCTTTCAGTATTGGGACTTCATCAAGTTCATGATGGTAAATACAGGTTTTCCAAAAACTTATTTTCACTTGAAGGTTTAAATTTTATCACCGTCAACGAATACTGAGTTTTTCTTGCATTGTCTGGCCCGTGTCATCTATTTTTGAGAAAATGTTTATAAAATACCCAAGTTTGAATAATTGTAGTTTGTCTGTTAGGCTTTCTTTTCTTTCCTTCTTATTTATTTATTTGACAGAGAGACACACAGTGAGAGAGGGAACACAAGCAGGGGGAGTGGGGGCGGGGGGAGAAGCAGGCTTCCTGCGGAGCAGGGAGCCTGATGCAGGGCTCGATCCCAGGACCCTGGGATCATGACCTGAGCAGAAGGCAGACGCTTAACTGAGCCACCCAGGCTCCCCATTAGGCGTTCTTTCAAGTCAAAATAGAGTTCTGTGAAAAAAGGTGCTGGGTCAGTTGATTACATACTTTTCCTTGAGACAGTCTTCATGCTTCGGTATATGGCAAAAATGCTGTATGTGTAGTTCATACTTTATCACACAGAATAATCAAGTAATAAAAATAAGTAACATGTAATAAAAACATGCCATGGTAATAAAAAGAAATAATAAATCATGCATGGGTAAAAGATCCTTTCAAAGTCTAAGGTAGACTAATGAATTTAATAAAATCAATAATGTTTACTACTTCATCAAGGCCATCCTTAAGTGAAACTGACCTCCTTTCTACCAGGGCACGGCGGCGACAGACACATTAGGATTTGATGCTGTTGTCGTGACTTGTGCCAAGGGGCCAGTGGTTTTATTCACTTGTGCTTTGGCATCATCAGTGCAAATGTCACCACAGTGCGAGAGGTTAAGTACCGTCCTGGTAATAATGGGAAAATAGTTTTGACCTTGCGGGGCCTTTACAAGGGTCTTGGGAGGAGGCCCTCGCGAGTCCGTGGCCTGCACTTTGAAAATGGCTGGGCTGGTTTAAGAGCGCAGCACTGGGTGTTGTGGAAGCCACTGCGGAGGAAAGTGGGGAAGCAGGAGGGAGCTGAGCGGCGACGGGAGAGTGGGCTGCACCTGTGGGGTCTTGTGGGGAATCGAGGGAAATCAGAGTACAAGAGAATGTGTCTCCAAGGTGGAGCAGACAGAGGTGCTGAGACTCTCTTGAGGTGTTCCTGGTAGGAGGGCATACGTCGTTTACGCCTCCCCCTCTTCCCACTCCACCCTGTTTCTCTTCTGCCCCTCTGTCCTTCTGTTTGCTAACCCTGAAGGAACACAGGTCTCTTCTTCTTTGTAGGCCTTAAAATATGAACATTGGGGTCTTGGCTTCCAAGACCATGCTAAGGATTGGACCTGTGCTGTAGCCAGTAAGGAGCCCTTGCTTACTCTCGTCCTCTCTCCCTCCCTCCCTGAGAATGGCACTGGACAATAAGACTTACTGAAGGTGTCCTGAATGGTAAATGTGAAGGGTACAACATTGAACAAGATGGCCCCAGTGCTTGCCTTCATGGAATCTAGTAAGGGATATAATCACGTGTCATCCGTATTCTGGGAACCCACAATGCGGACCTCTAATCCCAGAGTGGGGACCAGGGTTGTAGGTCAGGGCAGACTTTCCGGGGGGGAACTGAGGTTGTGTAGGCTGAAGCTTAAAGAATGAGAAGGAGTTAAGCAGTGGAAGAGGCTAAGGAACAGGAGAAGGAGGAGGAGACGGTTTCCAGTGTGGGAGGAAACTGCAAAGGCGTGGTGCTGAGAGGCAGCACAGTGGGCAGTTGCTGTGGCTGGAGCGCAGAGTGCTAAGGGTCTGGGGTACTCGGTTACAGCCGCCCCAGTGGACCAAGATGGGGAGTCACTGGCCAGAGAGCTGGAAGGGGCCTTGTCTGCCTTGTTCAGGAGTTTGGTTTTGACTGAGGGTTCCTAAGTTCCCTGGGAACATTGGAAACTTGGGGACACAGGCGAGTGTGAGAGAGCGAGAGAATGGGGCGTTAGTGAGCTAGACAAGGCTGGCAGCGGTGGGTAGCGGGATTGAGAGAAACTGGTTTCCGGAAGTAGTGTGATAGTCACATAGACGGGAACTGCTGACCGCGCGGGTGAGGAAGATGCGGAGTCGAGGACTTGAGATCGTTGGCAGGGGCAGCAGGTGGGTGGCGGGGGACGTTCTTTCACTGAACTGGAGAACCCGGGAGAGTGGCTCGTCCAGACGGGAGAAGGATACAGGTGGTTTGGGAGATGCTGGGTTTAACGTGTCTGTGGGATATCCAGGTAGAAATGTTGCCCAAGCAGTTGCTTTACACAGCTCTGGAGATGAGGAGGTGGGGAGGCTGGGGGGCGGGCGAGAAAGGGCCGGGGTGCTGATGGTAGGGTTGCTGAGGGCAGGGTTATTCTAGTGGCTCTCGCCAACTCACTTAAACCTGAATATTTTATCTCTTGTCAAGCAGAAACCGTCTTTTCCTTGCCTACCTCACCAAGCTGTGGTGACACTCAAAACTAAATTAAAAAAATGTTAGCAAAATGTTACACGGGGATTAAGAGGGACAGTTATCACACGGGGATGGATGAGGACAATGCTGGACCCTGGAGAATGCAGAAGAGGCGCTGCGAGCAGGAGTGAGCGCCTGGACCACAGTAGGAGCGAGAGAGGGGATGGGGGCACAGGGAGGACCTGGGGATACCACACAGGGAAGGGAGGGGTCCTGGCCCCTTTTCCCAGCTCAGCTGGCAGGGGAGGTGATCATTTCCTCAGGAGAAGTACAAACATCAGGAGAAGGAGCTGGTTTGTGGGGAAGGTGACCTCTTAAAGAAAAAGCTAGTCACGTTGCGTTTGAGGTGGTTCCGAGACCCCTGGGCGCATGTGTCCACGGGATGGTTGGGACGTGTTGTTCAGGGCACCCTGGCCTTTGTCTTTGTCCCCTTGCAGTTCACCTTTGGTTTTCTGTAGCATTTATACACAGCTGCCTCAGGAATGTTGACTGGCCAGCATGGTGCTCATTTTATTTATTTTATTTTACTTATTTTGTTATTTATGTTATGTTATTTTTATACATATAATGTATTATTTGCCCCAGGGTACGTGTCTGTGAATCATCGGGTTTACACATTTCACAGCACTTACCATAGCACATACCCTCCCCAGTGTCCATAACCCAGCCACCCTATCCCTACCCCCTTACCCCCCCAGCCACCCTCAGTTTGTTTTGTGAGTTTAGGAGTCTCTTATGGTTTCTCTCCTTTCTGATCTCATCATGTTTCATTTCCCTCCCCCGCCCTGCCTGTCAAATTCTTCATACCAGACAGATCATACGATAATTGTCTTTCTCTGACTTATTTCGCTTAGCATAATACCTTCTAATTCCATCCATGTCATTGCAAATGGCAAGATTTCATTTCTCTTGATGGCTGCGTAGTATTCCATTGTATATATAAATACACCACATCTTCTTTATCCATTCATCTGTTGATGGAAATCTAGGTTCTTTCCATAGTTTGGCTATTGTGGACATTGCTGCTATAAACATTGGGGTGCACGTGCCCCTTCGGATCACTACATTTGTGTGGTGTTCATTTTAGAAGATGGAGTTGGAAGGCCTTTAGGAGGGTCAGGCACGCTTCTGGTCCCCACAGGCCTTTTGGTTCCCTCTGACCCGTTCTCCCTGTTGCGGCTTCATAGGCTGCTTTTTGGGCCTACCCTGCAGGTGGGTACCCTGTACCCACGTGTACAAGTGCACTGTGCTGCTTGGGGGGAGAGGGGAGAATGGTGAGGCTGGCGTGAGGACGGGAGTCAGAATCCGAGCCAGTTCAGGGAATCGGAGGGAGCCCCCGTGGTGTGGGGGAATGATCCCTGGGGTCAGATGACAACGGATTTGAGCTTTCTCTCTCCCCCTGAGAGCTGCAGGATGTGGGGCAGGTTGGCTGTCCTACATGGGATTTCGTTCCTCTCTGGTAAAACGCACCTCCTTCAGGGTTGCTGTGGGAACCAAAGGACAGTGGGAAAGGCCAGCACTGTGTGTGGCCGGTATGCCGCCATTATCAGCAAATGCTGGCACACACATCTCTGGGCGATTTTGATCGGAATGTGAAGTTGAGATTTGAAATAATCTAGTAATTCATGTGGGATTATCAGGAGTTAGGAGGGCTCCTTGGTTTTTATGTTTTGTCTCTAATGCAAACTTTTTATATTTATTCAGCCCTTCTAGGGGAGGTTCCATTTACAAGTTGTGTGGCATGCGCTTACTAAATAGTACTTATCCAACCCTTGGCTTTTACATGTATATAAAATATATGACTTTTATAAATCTTGACCAAATATCATTAGGGTATTTCAAAAAGGCAAAGCTAGGACAACGTCCTAGAACTCTTGTCAATGCAAGTGATTGATGAGCACCGTCGAGCGCCCTTGGGTCTTTTGTTAAGCCTCTCAACCCATTTGGCCTTAGAAGTTCTACACTCCAGGGAGGCCTGAGTGCCTCAGTTGGTTAAGCAACTGCCTTCAGCTCAGGTCATGATCCCAGGGTCCCAGGATTGAGTCCTGCATATGGTTCCTTGCTTGGTGGGGGGTCTGCTTCTCCCTCTGCCTGCTGCTCCCCCTGCTTGTGCTCATGTGCTTGCTCTTTCTCTGACAAATAAGATCTTAAAAAAAAGTTCGACACTCCAGCCCAACCCCTACTCTAGCCCAGGGGTTCTTTTCCAAGGCTGTTCTACCAAAAGGGAGGGCCTGGATGCCTGTTCTACTTTTGTACGTGTCTGTTGAGAGACAGGGAGAGGGAGGGAACCAGACCATTTTGGAATTTTACGAAAGTACCCCAAGAAGGGTATTTTGCAAATAATTATTTGGAGTGATAAGGATAAGTTAGTGAAAAATGAAATTGCCAGATGCTGCTTTACAGCTCCTAGTTTTGAGGGGGTAGGGTATGTAAGGCTGAAGGAGGGTGGGTAGATTAGAGGGGCTTCTCACTAAGAAAGTCTCTTCTAAACAGCCACATAGGTGGGGGTGGGTTGGGATGTTTTCCTACCAGTTCCGAGTCTCTCTGGCTTGTCCTGAAGCCTTCTCCTTCTATTAGACCTTTGTTAATGTGGCCCTAGACTCCACTGAGGAGAAGCATTAGTTTCCAAGGTCACTTTGTCTTGAGGCAACTTGTACCTTCACCACTTGGAATTACCCAGCCCCAAGCCTTTCTGTGTAATAGTAGTTGCCGCAGCATAGTGGCTTAAGAATTCCTTGGGAAGATTGAGAAAATGCAGGGTATAGGGCCCATGTCCAGAGATCTTGATTTTGTGGGTCTAGCTCAGAGTCTGATTCTGATCCACATGGTTTCTGGACACATCCTTAGAAACTTTGCCCTGGAGCAGTGCTTCTGAACCGAGGCTGCACATGGGAATCACCTGGGAACTTTACAAAAGTACCAATGCCTGGGTTCTATCCTTAAGATTGTGATTTAATTATTGAAGATAACAGTAGGTACGCATAGACACCTAACACAATAGTTCATGATTTAGCATACGGGACCCAGGTCAGTCTATCTCAAGACAAGATCTTGGTGCTTTGTCTCTAAAATTGTTCTAGCACATTTTTTTTTCTTATGTTTCCTTCCATTTTGTAATAGGTCTTCATATTTCATCATTAGGATTTTTGGTTTATGAGCTTTCTTCCATCACTTCTAAATTCACTGTCTCAGAGTGTTAGGTACACCCAGACCTCTCCCACAGAGTGTCCTTCACCCTGCCACCCACCAGGGGGCAGGCACACTCAAATACTTGGAATGTTACTGTTGTGAAGGTTGTAGCTGGCAAGGGGAAAAAAATACTAAAGAATGGAAAAGCAAACCTATTTTTTTAAAAAATATTTTTATGTATTTAACACAGAGAGAAAGATAGCGAGAGAGGGAACACAAGCAGGGGGAGTGGGAGAAAGGAGAAGCAGGCTTCCCTCCGAGCAGCGAAGCCCGACGTGGGGCTTGATCCCAGCACCCCAAGACCATGACCCGAGCCGAAGGCAGACGCTCAACAGCTGAGCCACCCAGGTGCCCCAAAAGCAAACCTTTTTAAAGAGATCCTATTACGACTTGAGCTCTTTAGTTGATGATGGATTTTTGCTACTACCCAGGATTTTCTTTCTAGGAAGGCCGTAGTTGGGTACATGAGGCTAAAGGATGTGTCCCCATGGTTGAAGTCTTGCCCGTAGCTCAAGGACTGTTTGATGAATCCAGATGACTCCTTAGAGCAACGAAGAGTAATAAAATGTGTGTGTGATCACTGACGACCAAGATGACAAGAGGGGCCCTTTCTTTCTAAGAATGTCACGCATGCCCTCCTTGTCTCCCCCTCCGCCCCCCCCCCCCCCAAAATAGGGAGAAAAAGCCCCTCACAAATACCTTGAAATGCTTTTCCCAACAGTAAAGTTATTTTTAGGGGTGGTATATTTGGTGCTTCAAATTAATGCCATGGCATCCTTTTTCTAAGATACAGTTTGTTTCAAGGAGATGAGGGGATAAGGAAGATACCTCTCTAATTGAAGAGGTCTTAGAATCCTTAAAAATGGGATCTGTGACATTAGTTTTCTTCCTGATTTCAGAAATTTATTAAATGGAAATAGTTGTCTTACCATTAAAGTGAAGGTTGTGTTGGTATTTACATGGGCTGGAGGAAGAGAATGAACAAATGAAAAACTTCTGGAAGAGGTTACAACGATTTCTGATACCTGTACACTTTTATTGTAAAATCTGATAGAAACGTCAAGATACAGTAATAGAGGAGGTGAGAATGACACTTGCTCTTTCCTTCATTGACTTCGGTCGTTATCTTGGGGTAGAGTCCCCGTGGTGTTCGGGGCCCTTGAACATGGGGAGCTGGCCCTGGGTATCAGTAATGCATTTTTTTGCTCCAGTTACTGAGTTATTGCATTAATCAAGCTCTTGTCTCTTAGCTCCGCATCTGCCCTTCTGAATGGAGCAGGCTCTCGCTGCCGGGGGCTCCCTAGAAGATTCTGCCGTGCAGCTTGCTGGAGGAGAGAGGAAAGAGGCAAAAGAGGGACTCGTTCTTCTTCCTGTTTTGTTTTTTTTTTTTGCTGTTCGACTCCATCACCCCAGCAGTAGCCCTTTCCCTTAGCAGCGCTAGTTGGTTGAAGTCCAGCTTTTCTAACACACTTCCAGAACTAGCTGTGGTATGCCCCATCAGAAGTCTCATCCCCAGCTAGCAGGGCAGGGCCCCCTCCTCAGACATTTGGCCCCCCCGTCCAGCTCCACGGGGCCGCTTCTCCAGGCTGCTGAGGGACCAGTACCAGCCAGCATTGCCCCTCCTCAGAGTGCTCCCCAGCTCCCTGCAGCTAAGTCGTCTGCAGCCCAAATGGCCTTGCGTTTTCAGTTCTCCGGTCCCTGTGGAACTCCCTCTTCACATGACATTCTCTGTCAAAATGAGTGTGGTTTCTGGTTTTCTGACAACTCTCTCAACAAGGTTAAAGTTTGAACTGGTCCTGATTCTGTATCTGTTTGTTTCAAGTTCTTCTCAAAATACCTGTGTGATAACTTTCTAATTACACGTATTCTCACTCTAGTCCCTTTGATTGATTGAGGCAAAGCTGGAATTGTCCCCAGAAAGTAGAAAGGATCTACGCGTTAGGAGGCCAAATTACAGTTTAGTAAGAGTAACCTGGACGTAAGCTGGATGTTCAGTTTCTAATAACTCACAATCTGAATATTGGAAAGGGAAACTTAAATGGATGACTTTCCTCAAACTGTGTTTATGAATATGTAAAGTAATACTCATAACAGTGGGTCATAAAGGAGAGAGGTTTTCCAGATGTATGTGAGACCAGGCAGGATCGAGAGACAACGCCGGGATGTCAGCCAGCAGAGGAAACCCACATGTTCCAAACAGTCAACCAGAACAGAAGGATGAATTCTGAAGGTGGGACAGAGGGAGGAATGAGAGGGTGGCATTTTCTAGAAAATTAAAGTGAAACCAAAAAAATACTGCTAAAAAAGATTGTGTTTGAGAGACGAACTGCAGTCTCTGGGGGTATGCTTTTATTTATGAATCTACCATCCAATCTACTCATGAATTGTGCGATTCCCTGGTCTTCAGTCCCTGGCCTTCAGGGTTGTGTGGTCCTCATCTGCTGGGACACTGCTGCATACACAATGCCTTAACCCGGCTGTCCGCCATCTTTTTACTAGTCACAAAAGATGAGATTTGCCTGCCCACTTGTCTGAGTAAATTAGCCTATTTGAGCCAACTCTGAATATTGAGCATTCTCCGTCCTGTGCTTTGTGCAGAATTCAGTGACGGTTTGGGATCAGCACTTCTGTAGATCAGCAATTTGTCTCAGGTAACCTTGCCATACCGTGTGTTGTCCTGTCACAGTGTGGTTTGCCAGCACGGGGCTGGCTTTCCCTGGATGTTTTTTCCCTTTTTTGGGTGGGGTGGGGGGGGGTGGTTCAAAGATTGTGTGAAGCAGGGGCACCTGGGTGGCTCAGTGGGTTAAAGCCTCTGCCTTCGGCTCAGGTCATGATCTCGGGGTCCCGGGATCGAGCGCCGCATTGGGCTCCTACTCGGTGGGGAGCCTGCTTCCCCCTCTCTCTCTGCCTGCCTCTCTGCCTACTTGTGATCTGTCTCCTGTCAAATAAATAAATAAAATCTTAAAAAAAAAATTGTGTGAAGCAAAGACCGGAAGCAGAATGTATTTGGAATCAGATGCCCTTTAGAAATGAACTGTCTGATAATTTTCTCTTTGTACTAATTCTCATGTAGGAGAATTCCGTGAGTCTCTGGCTCTAGAGTCCTATTGGTCCCAAGTTTACCTCTCTACCTCTGTCTTGTCTCTCCTGGCTTGAGAAGGTGTTATTTGCCTGTCTGCCTGCCTGCCTGCCTGCCTGCCTGCCTTCCTTCCTTCCTTCCTTCCTTTTTAGATTTTATTTATTTATTTGACAGAGAGATCACAAGTAGGTAGAGAGGCAGGCAGAGAGAGAGGAGGAAGTAGGCTCCCCGCCGAGCAGAGAGCCTGATGCGGGGCTCGATCCCAGGACTCTGAGATCTTGACCTGAGCCACCCAGGTGCCCCATCATTTGCTTTTCATAGCCCGCCCTCTGTCTCCTTTTTCTGTCTAGGTTCCTTCTCAGAAAAGTGTTACTCAGAGGAAAAGTTTACCTCCTAACACACCCAGGGACTACGTTCCCCGTTTGGTACCTATAGCTTTGAAGTGGTAATGCTGTTATTCTAGATTTCTGTGTTGGCTCTGGGTCTTCTTGTCCTCTCACTGACATGAGCACATGACAGTTGTTCCTGCACTCTGTGTAGGTGTCTGAAGGGATGTTTCCCTGAGGGGTACTTGATGGCCCTTCTGTTGCCTGTAGCTGCCTCATGTGACCTTGAGAGTGACCCCAGAGCATTCAGGCCTCTCTGCTGTCTCGCTTCTGGAGCAGAGGGCAGCACTTGGCACCCAAGATTTATAGGGCACAGC
This sequence comes from Nasua narica, assembly GCA_028533885.1. Classification (NCBI taxonomy): domain Eukaryota; kingdom Metazoa; phylum Chordata; class Mammalia; order Carnivora; family Procyonidae; genus Nasua; species Nasua narica. The sequence goes on from CM052809.1 coordinate 103,406,956, forward strand.
AGACCTCTGCCTAGCCCCTATTTATTTGGGCAGGGAAGGTAGATGCCTCATGCTGAGGGGACTGCTCTTCTGTTTGTTCTCCTGAGCCCTCCCTCATCCATCTAGGTCCTTGAAGTGACTTCAGGCAGCATGATTTATTGGAAAGTGCTGGACTCTGGAAGACTCAGTAACTTCAAGCACGTCTTCTCATCCCAAAAGCCTCCCTTAGAAACCTGCTCATAGTAGTACTGGCCTTCCAGAGTACCTGTGAGGATTAAGAGAGGTAGTAGATGGAAGAGCTATGTCCGCCCAATGGAGAGATAAGGTCTATGTTAGTGACGCTGCCTTCCTGGAGGGGGAATGACACATGAAGACATTTTGGCTTTAGGAGGCCCTGAGGATCCTGTTCTTTTCTCTCTTTCCCTGTGCATGAAGGGGGAGGATGAGCTCAGATGACTTGGCCTCAGTGCTGACAGAGTCAGTGTTCTTTGACTCAGTTATTGTGAGCACCTTTGCCATGTCACTTGAGATGAGTTGTGGTATAGAAGAAAAAGTTTGGATCCTTTAATGTCTCGCTTCAGTTGAAGGCGTGTGAATGGTGGAATGGCTTTCCCGAATGTGGCTTTGATTTGAATTAGATTTCATTCACGTTACCTTCTTAAAAAACCTTTCAAACTGACAAACTGTTACTAGAGAACAATTTTAAATAGTTTTTAAATTCAGAAGATTTTATGTCTATTTCTCCAATTGTCTCCTTCTCAGGATATGTTTCTCTTGGCCCCAGCTGGTCTTTTGGCATTATTGTAGGTAACCTCCCCTCCTACTTTCATGACCAGCTAAATCCTGGCCTCTCAGTCCTCAGTGTCTCCAATCCTCTTAATCAGCCAGCCTCTGCCTGTGTGTGGCCTGGACTTGCCTCATTCCCAAGGATCCAAATTCTGAGCTTTCCCTCTGCTCACAGCCTCCTGTCCTTTTACCTCCTCAGTCCTTTACTGCGTCTAAACCCACCTGTTCTTCATAGTCAGTCTAGTAAATGGCCATTTGGCGGTCCCTTTCTTCCATCTGTCCCATCCTTCTCTTGCTAGTCTCTCAGGCCCGAACTCTAGAGCCCAGCATCTCAGCTGTGTGCTCACTGGCATGCCTGGAATCCCTTCCCCTATTCCCCTCTTTTATGCCTATACTCCCCCCCTCTCCCCTGAGGTATAATTGACATATTCCCTTGCCCTTCTAACTTTTTCTCTACCACTGTTCTGTCCTCTCCCAGCCGCCTCCCTGCCTCATTTCTACCTACTAGGCCCTTGAGAGTCACTGGAGGAAATCCCACTGTGGATGTTGTGTGTGGATGTTGATCAATGGAATTTCCTTGCTCTTCTTTACAAGTCACTATTTATCCACATTTCTCACCTTTTCCTGACTGTGCATCCTTACTCCTTTCTGAGGTCAGCCTCTCTACTTGGGCACCCATTCATCTCCTTCAGGAACCCCCAGCTAACTCTGCCCTCCCTTCCTGTCCGCACTTTCTCTCCTCATAAACTCTCCTTCCTTCATCCATGAACCATTTAACTTTGCTGAAGCCTTATTTTTTACCCCTCACCCCCTCGGTCACAAATTTCTCAGGAGACTGCCTCTGCTTCCTTCTCCGCTTTTCACCACGTTAGCCCTCTGGCCAAGTGGCATCCTTCCGTGTTCCACTGGATCTGTTCTCCCAGCAAGGACCACTTTCCTAGTTGCCAAAGAATACTTGTCACCCTCTCTCCCGCCTTTCACATAGCTGTCCGCTCCAGTACCTCTCAGGTGCTTAGTTTCTCCTGTGAGGATGAATGAAGGAATTTTCTCCCCCTTGGTTTCTTTCTTCTCTTGGTACCTTCCTCTTTCACTTGCAGGCTCTAATCACTCCTTTTTGGGGCTTTTTTTTTTGGTCTGCTTGACTCTTATATTTTGGGTTTCCGCAGCTTGGCAGAATGAGCAATGTTAAGGGACTCTTAACTGAGTAACTACTCTGTGGCAAATGCTGTCCTTCGGGTACTTTTTAACTTCACTGACTTTCCTAATTTTCACAACAGTCCTATGAAGTATTTTTTTTTTTTTTTTTTTTTAGTCCCATTCTTACAAGAGTAGCTCAACTTGAGAGAATTAAAAAAAACCCCATGTCATTACTGGTCCATGGAAGAGCCGAGGTTTGAATCCTGTTTGAGTCCAGTGCCTGTGCTTTTCCCATGGGACTCTCACGGGGCTCAGGTGGGGGTCATCTTCCTGTCTGACACGCTGCCTGGTCTAGTCTTCATCCATATTAAATGTCCATTAAATATTTGAGGAGTCGATCTGAGCTATCGTCTGTCACTGTGGCTTCAGTCTTCTTGCCTTTTTTTCTTTAAAAAATACTGACTCGAAAAAGTAGTATGCATTTGATAAAAATACAAATAAAAGCATGTTATAAAGTTTAAAAAAAAAAAGGGAAAAAAATTCCTTCCCTCTCCTCCTTACCCCTCCTACTCTCAAGGGGCAGTGACAACTATCCTTTCTACACTGATGTCCAAGTTTTCAATTTCAGTCTCTAGATTCCTCTTGAGTTTCACAATCTAATCTCTAACTGCTGAGCTCAGATGCCGATTTATGGCTCTTTATATTGTTTCCATATAATTGTCTGTGCTCCCATGTTCAAACCATTTGAAATTGTTTTGGATAGTGGCAGATGTGCAGTCAGTCCAACAGCCAGTTAATCTCTTGTTCTGCCCATTGGCTTTGTGTGTGTCTGACCCACTGGCCCCTCAAAGTCATATTCCTCAAAATTAAATTCCTTTTCATTCTTGAATCCTTTAACTCCATTTCCTGTGCCTTAGTCAATTGCAATGCCACTTTCCTGTCGTTCTTGACTCAACCCTCTTCATATGGTCCTCCAGTGCAATGGCAGGTCCTTCCATGGAGGGGGGAGGTGATCGCTGTAGTGCGTTGCCACTACCGCTATTGGAGTCCAGCCACATGTCTTCTGGCTTGGACACTTAGACCGTGGCCCCCTTGTAATCACCTCACTCTCCTAACCACTCGACTGAGACGAAGCTTCCTAAAACATAATGGTCATCATGTCTCTTCATTGCATTGCCACAAGCACACTTTATCCTGGTATAATTTAAACTCCCAGCCACGTCTGTTTCTGGACTCTGCCCTGAATTTTTATTTCATCTACTTGTACTTATGCTTTCGTCTTTGCTCAGAATGCACCCAGCATTCAAGGCACTGCTCAAGTGTGCAAAAGCACTGTGCTAACCTCCTCCTGAAATGCCTCCAATTCTCCAGTCCAGAGAAGCGCTTGCTGTCCCCCATGCCGTCAGCGTTGCTGTTTCTTCTCAGTCTTAGCGCTTGATCTGTTTTGCCTGGTGGTAAGTTTGTAATCTAGATATATTGCCTGATTAAATAGTAAATTTTTTGAAAGGACTCTGTTGCGGCTAAATGGGTGTTATGTTTGTATGTAATTTCTCAGCTCGGTGCTATTTGGACTTGTTTTCTTGAAACTTTGAGACCTTAAAATGGATCAAATCTGTTACTTTCACATTTAAATACTGCAGTTCAGCAAGTTTATCTCTGGAAGTCCCAATCTAAAAAATGGAAGTCTGTGCAAGTGGTCTAAATAAGTTCCTCTTAATTGTCACTCAACCTATAGACCTTTTTCTTTCTCGGGAATCATTTAGGTAAGATATTTTAGAATGGTAATAGGATGCATCCTACCATGCCTACTGGGTGAACTCCCAAATGCCTTAAGAAAGGTACCATTAAGATGTTAGAAATATTAAGAATTTTAATTTTTAATCCTAACACAAACATTTCCTACAGGGTCTTTTTAACCAAGCCATTCTGAATATAAAATTTCTAAATGGGGGTGGTTGGGTGGCGCAGTCAGCTAAGCATCCAACTCTTGATTTCAGCTCAGGTCATGAACTCAGGGTCATAGGATTGAGCCCTGAATCGGGCTCCGTGTTCAGTGAAGAGTCTGAGATTTTTCTCTCCCTCCGCACCTCCCACTTGGGCTCTCTCTCTCTCTCAAAAAGATCTTAATTTAAAAAAAAATGATTTAAGTTCTAATTTAAAAAACGTAGTTCTTAAAAATGATGGGAGGATGGTTTACTGTCCTCATGAAAAAAGGATGAAGGCCATTTATCTCTCACCCAGCTGTCTTTAGATAACATGATGCGTGATAATTTCAAGGCCCAGCCTCATTCCCAGAGGACATGTCTCCTTTTATGAATTATACTCAGTCCAGGCCTTGGAGTAAAAGAATAGGAAGGGTTTTCCCATATTTCACTAGTACCCTCCAATTCTATCGCAATGGGTAGATGGAAAGTTTCTTACCAATCCCCTTCTTTGGGAAGATCTGAGAGCATTGGGTGGAAGGTGAAAGAAGGAATATCTGCCCCCTGCCCCCATTCCCTACCTTCAGACGGTACCAGTACATTAATACCTTTTAAGGTGATGATTTTACGTGCTTGTAAGACAAACACAGTTTCGATTTATTGCTGACCGGCCGTGTCGGCGTCAACTTATTATTCTAGTACCATGTTGACTTTTGTAGAAAAAGCACCATTGAGTCCAGATTGGTGGCTTAAATATTGTTTTGGTTTTGTTTTGTTTATGGGGTGAGCCCTAGCCAAATAATTGAGAAGCTGGATATCAGATACCAGGGTTTGAGGGATTTTTATTTTTTATTTTTTGAAACGTAGTGCCACTTTATTGCCGTACTCTCTATTCCTAATTTTTTTAGGTGGAAATAATCAGTCTTCTGTTTTTGTGTTTTTTTCCCAATAAAATGCCAAGGAACTGACTTAATTGTGCTCTTTAAGTTTTTGTCCACAGGACGCCTTAAGGAACTGAATGGTTTCTCTCAGAAGTGTGAGCGTCATTTGGGTTCAAGAGAAACTTGCTTACTTATCCTTTCAGGATTGGGCTTTCAGTTCGGCTGGGTTCATGTTTATTTCCCATCTGCTAGTATATGAAATTTGCTTTTAGAATTTATTTTGTTTAGGCTTATTTGGTGCAGAAGGAGTATTTTCCAAGTCACTTGAATTTCTCCTGCCTTTTCGTTGTTCAGAATTGTTCCAAACTTCTAAACAATAAACCATTACTGGGAGGCACGTGTGCATGCGCGCGCGTGCGCGCGCACACACACACACACACACACACACACACACGTGCGCATGTCTCTGGGCAGATAACCTAAAAATTACTTATTTGGGCCTCCATGACTTTTGGGGGGCATCCTGTTGTAAGCCTGACAGAGACTTATAATGAAATGTGGTTTGTTTTTATCCAGTTCTTTGTGTGAAATTCATGCTTAAGAAGAGTGAGATTGTTTGGGATATATTTTCTCTTAAACCAGCTGGGCTCTTATTAACCCTTGTGTGAAGATGTGTATTTATACGCGTGGGGGGCGGGGGGAGAATGTGTATACACATGCCGGCTTCTTGAGTGGTTTTTCAATTGTAAGATTCGAAAGAAAGAAAAAGATTGCTGAAGTAGGAGGACAAAGGAATGCTCTCCTAACTGAGCTGGAATTGGAAGTTTGTGTTTCATTTAAAATGACAAATCAGCAAATCCCTCTTCAACTATGTTGCATCAAGGTGAATTTTCCCTTCATTCTGGGCTTTGGGACACTGTTTGCCTGGACATCTTCCCAGGAAACCCCCTGTGTAAAACCCCTATTAAAGCAAAGTCATTATAAAATCATTTCATTTTTGTGATGCTTGTCTTCCGACCCACGTGAAATGTACCACAACTCTTGAGGTGCATATTTTGGGTCTTAACGTTACAAAACAAGAAAATGAAAAGGGAACACAAATACTCATAGATGCCTAGACTGGTGCAAAATGCAGATAAAAGATAGTGATTCTTTCTGACCATATGGGGAAGCAATTTGGGGAAAGAAATTAGACTTTCAGCAGCAAGACAGTGTCAGTTTTGGGGGGGGGGGATGCTGGTGGAGAATGCTTTTTTACCGCTCTCAATTCTGGAATTTTATGCAGAATTAAAGGGGGGAGGGAGAAAGGACAAGTGTCTATGATTTTACTCCTAGGACTTATCAATCTTAGTGCCGAGGCTGGAGTGAGTGTCGTGGGTCTCGCCAAAGCAGGGCGGGTGACCCAGCCAGACCGCATAGCCTAGTGGCCACCATTAGTTCCCCAAACTAAACAAAGAATAATAAATGATATGTTGTGCATTGTTGCTTATCTCTTGCTGGAGTCCATTGCTAATTTTAGAGGGAAAATAAATGGGGTTTACTCTTGTGTGTAAGTCCAGAATAAGCCTCATTTAATCACAGTAGTAAATGTGGCAAAGTGGAAGGAAGTAGCACAGTTCCCAAATTGCTACTTTTTAAGGTCTCCTAGTTCCTAGATGCCTTGAAACAAACACGGGAAGGGTCGGGTGGGGGGATGGGGGGTGTTAAGGTGCTGGCTATTGTATTATAAATATTAAGGAAGAAGAATGTTTCCAACCTAAGGCCACTGGTATCTAAATTCCGTGCCAGAATATTTCTAGGTATTGAAACCTGTCAAATAGAAACTTAAGTGAGGACATGCTCAGGGGGTCGGGGTGGGTGTGCCAGCTGAATAAAGTTCAGTAGCAGATTCCACTTAGATAAACCTTCGACTCTGAAAAGCCATATATCTCCTGTAGAAGCTTCTGTGTTTCCTCCTTTCATCTAGAGCAAAAACAAACAAAACAGAGAAGGAAAAAGAATCATGTTCATATGCTAGATCAATTTTGACCTTTATAGCAAACTATTTTCCACACCTGCTGACCACAGATGTCTATGTATGGTAAAAGGTAACTTGCTTTTGTACCATGTAATCTGTGAGACATAAATAACTAGGCATTGTAATTATATGGCAGTTACCGTACAGTTGGAGTAGTTACGTGGTTATTAGTACCCAGTAAAATAACGTGATAGTGTCTTGTTTTTCTAATCTGTCACAGGAATTTGTTTCCATACTTTTAAAGGTCATAAATAATTTTGGTATGCTCAGACCATTCGGTGAGAGCACTACAAAGAAAGATGGTTATTCCTCCAAGAGACCTGCTAAGTTATTCTCTTACTGAAGAAATTCGTATGAAATATAGAAGGACTAATTTTGTGTGAAGTTTTTGATTTTTGCTAGCTAGTCACCCCAGCTTTGAAAGAACAGTCAGTTCTTTAGAAAGTGAGTTTAGTCATTTTTTAGAAAGTCCTAAAAATCACATTATGGCAATATTAGTAGTTACTGTTACCATTTTGTTCTCCTCTCCCAACCTTCCTTTCTCCTCCTTTCCTTCCTCTCACTGTTTCTTTCTTTTTGTGACGATTGCCTTTTTTTTTTTTTTTTTTTTTTTTTGCAGAGAAACCAATATAGTCTGTATCATACTGGTTAAAAACAAAACCCAGGCTTATAAAAGTTCCCCCCAAATAACTTGTATTCAATTAATATGTAATTTAAAAATGAGCTCCCCGCCTCTTTCTTTTGCAGACTGTCTTGGTTCCTGGTTCCTGTTTTTTAAACAGGGAAAGTTTTAGACCTTCTTGGTCCGACCCCTGTTGTCTGCTGCATACCTCACCGTCTCTACTAAAGAGGAGCATTGAATTTGAGATTTGATGCTTTTACTCTTTTTTTTTGTTTTCCTTCCACTCTGATCCTCTATATGTGGCTTCTTTGCAAAACAGTTTTGTGCAAGCAGACATGACTTAACTCCATTCCCTACATAGAGAACTATTCAACTTTACTTTTATGTGTTTTGAATACTGCCTCATCTGAGACTGTGACAGCAATAAAGTATGCATGGCCAACCTTATTTTAATAGCGCAAGAGAGCTGCTTTTAATTAATAAGTGGATCTCTTTATGTCTGGGGTTTTCAGTTTATTTTGTGGTTCTTTAGAGTTCTGCAATTATGTGGCCTAAAACGGCTATGTTAGTGGAGACTAAATCCTTTTAAAAATCTGTCATTTACATGTTTTGTGTCTGTAATCTGTGTTTTCGGATTACTGTCTTTAAGAAAAGAAAAAAAAAAGACAACACAGCAGTAGCAGTTTCTCTCTAAAATGTTAAAATCCATAGCCCATGCTTGTGGATATTTTAGCGTCTAATGCAACTGATGGAATGTAGCATCCATGTACATGAATCGAAGACTAGCCTCTCTTGAGTTGTTACATTATGCAGATCCAAGTTACTTCAAAGAACCCTCGTATTGTCTATTTCCCCACTTGACATATACTTGTAAACTACTAAAAAATTGGTAGAACTTGTCCTGTGGGCCATCGGGCTCTTTATAGAACTTGTATCGTGCCTCCACTATGTATCTTTGAGCATTAAAAAGCTATGCAAAATTCTTCCACGCTGGTGACGTCAGGTTAGGCCTGTCTGATATGCCTGGATTTTTATTTACGTCAGTCAAATCTAGGATTTCAGTGTGCACCGTTGATCCCTCCCAGGGGGACTTTAAAGGTACAACAGGAATCCAGAGCCAGACTTGGATCCATAGTGACCCCAACTAAAGCAATTTCCTTGGTAGTAATACGGAAGGAACGCTTTTATGATTGGCCTATGAATGCTGATATCTAGGCCTGCTCGTGCTGGCGTGTGTTCTGCATTCTTCAGAAGATGTGTCCCTTATGCAGAAGGCGATAGAATATTTTGTGGCATTGATAAGAATTATCTGTAGGAGCATGAGCATTCCGTAGATACAGGTGTGACTCTTTTCTTGGCTGGATATTCGTTACTAGGTTAGTTTAGTCTGTGCGTCACTATATTTAAAATTTTCAAAAGTAATAAACACTCCTGAGTACACGTTGAAAGGAAAAAAAAAGGCTGTCTTTTTTTTTTTTTTTTTTTAAGTCACGTAAAACTGTAAGCCATCTGACTCTTGTTTTCTTTTTGGTTCCCTGTGCAAAGTGAACTGAAGGCTCCCCTTGGTCAGCGATGGGAGGCTGCTGGTGCCCACAATCCCCAGGCACTGTTCACAGATACCAGTAGATGGCAGTACTGTTCCACCACAGCGTTTCTAAGTGCCTTCAGATGCTGCCTGACGTGAGATCCCTAGCCTAATTTTGAAAAAGCCTGATTAGCTACATTAAGCAAGTTTTGGGCAATCCCCCCCCCCTTTAAACTTACAGAATTATAGCCATAGCCTGAAAGAATGCCATTCCTGCTAGATAACACGATTATCAGTTGTAATGTAGTCAGTCCAACGTGGGAATGTCATAAAAGTTTTAAACTATATTTGTAAAAAGTCTATATAAATGTATAAAATGGTTAACAAGCATGATTATGATTTCTCACTTATTTTGTCTCAACTGTTTTCCCTTAATTCTATCTAGGGTAACATCTGATCATTATGGTGGATCATCTGAGATGTGCATTTGTGTGTAAATGTTACTTCTTTTTATGCCTGTGGGTCTGCACATATGCTTTGCAAATGAAATATTTTTAATCCTGTTAAGATGTCTTGGTGTATATTAACTAACTTGTATACCAAAATGGCAAGTATCTTTACAGTTTGTTTATTTGGAAGTTCAGGGAATAAGGCTATCTGTGGGGAAGGGTAAATTACCTTCTTAAAGTTTTCTTGCAATTCCTTTATGGAAACCCGCAGTACAGAAAAAAAAAAAAGCTGTGCTGTTTTTCTTTGTGGTCCAAATTATGTTGTAATACATAATAACTCTATTTTAGGTTGAATATAAAATAACAATGTATGATCATCGTTTAAATGGAAACTTACACAGTTGACTGGCAGATGATACAGTTCCTGAATTTTTAAAATTTTAAGATCTTTCTAGGGAAGATTTCATACTATGGGAGAGTGAAATTGGTAGTTTTTCCTTTTTTAAGAAATAAAAGCATCACTACTAATATTCCATTTGAGAAGAAGATAAATGTATTTTGTGAAATACTTGGTGAGAAGTCTTTCAAATTGAACTGAATTTTAGGAAAACTGTGGCTTAACTGTTTACCTTTCATTTTCTGTTGACTGCATTTGTATCTAGAATGGTAAAATGACTAATTATATAGTTGAGCTTTTTTTTTCTACTTAAAGACATTTTAAAAACTGGAATGTAATGTTTTATTCTTTATCACCTTTAAAGGCTTTAGCAGGTAGAATAGAAACAGCTCAAACATCTGCGTGCTAAGTGTTATAAAAGTCCTCATCATTTGCTTCACTTGTATGGATATTCTAGGAGTTGTAACCACCATATAACCTTGAAATTGGCAATATAAGCCATAATTAGCGATACAGCATGTAACTCCTGACCAGTTTTGTCATTGTCTTTTCAACCCCACGACATGATTAATACATGCAAAAAAACTTTACTTACGGTATATGTGTGTGTACGTGCACCTACATAGACATGCGTTGGGGAAACCACTATAAACCACTATTAATGTGAGACTTTGTGTAGCTTGTGCTTAGGATGTATGAACACTGGAGACATAACCTCTTTAATGTCTCCCAGCAAACAGACAAATGTACTAATAACAAATTCATGAGATCGTTTTCGTTATGTCCTTCTGTCAGATATGAGCCAGCCAAGAAGCAAATAAATCAAAGTTTCTTATAGTTCACAGTGGAGCAAAATACTGGGTGTAGGAAGAACTTCCTTTCTCCCTGGGAAGTTTGGTTCACAGAGCGGTGAGGATTAAACCGTGCTCGTATGGTTTGCAGTTGAAGTGGTGCCGTTGAGTGATACATTTTGAAAGAGTAGCTTAAAGTTTTGAAGGAGTAACATATTGACTGAAAATTTACTGTCAGACTAAATTCATAAAGACCCGTATTCATTTCTGCCTTGTTAAGTACCTCGGGACAAGTCAGGATTCTTCCCATTTGACTAGCAAGAGAGATTTCTGAAGCAGTGTTTCTCTCCAGTCAGCTATAGGATGAGGGTGGACAAAAAAAAAAAAAAAAAAAAAAATTGGCTTTGTTTCTATTTTATGCACAGCCAGACTTGCTCTTATGTTTGTAATATTTAAAGGAGTTCAATAGGAGGCCCTTGATTCTTTGATCTAATGCCACAGTGCTGTTTAATGAGAAAGGTTTTTAATATTGTGTGCAATATTGAACATTTCTGCCAGCTCAGACCAATATAATATAATGTTAGATTTACACCTTGGATCCCTTCTTTTATTTCTTGTCATGAATCCACCGTGCCCCCCCCTCCCCGGCTGAAACAGGTAATTACAAAGGTCCTCAGATCAATTTTTGTAAAGGGGCACCCTGACGGGTACCATGACTGAAGTGTGACATGAGCCTTTTCCAATACAATGGGTGGCCTAACATTCCTCTGGAAGCCCCAAGCTCATTAAATATTCGGTTCCTTTTTTCCCCCCTCTCCCCCCTTCACGCACTTAGCTTGAGTCACACTAAGTCTGGGGTTTCTTCACTGAAGACTTAGGAAAATTGCTTCGAGTTCTCAGATTGAATTTTTTATGTGTATGACTTCATGATAGCATTAGCATGTGCTTTGATCCATGTGTGAATGGCGCTGGGTCGGCACTTATTGCCATATCCAGATGGTGTTACAGGGAACAAACAGTTGTGTTTTAGGATTTCTCAATAGGCTGTCTAGACTGGCCGCGCAGCAGACAGATACAGCCACCCATCAAATTAGCGTTTGTCAGATTTATGGTAATGGTTCACCAAAGCCTTCCTGTCATTGACATTAAGATTTACGCCTCCGAAGTTATTTTGTCTTCCACAGAATATAGCTTGTGATTGCTTGGATTTAAAAAAAAAAAAAAAGTTTAAGACAGAAAAGTCTTGCTGAATGTGAGCTGTTTCTGAATGAAAAGAAAAATATAAAAGGAATTAAACAGTGGCTGTGGCTCAGGGGCTGTATTGATTAGGGAAAGGACCCTGCCCACCCCCACCCACCCTCAAGTGATAAGAAGGATGCTCTGTTCAGGTCAGTGTCTCCCATTTGCCCTTGTTGGAAAGAAAAACATGTATGTGGGTGACTGTGGCCAGATTCTGCCCTTTCATGTTGTTACTCTGGGGTAACGTGATCTGCTGCCCCAACGCGGTGGGAATAACCTTTTGACAGGCAGTATGTCCATTTTCAGTGGAAATGTTTTCCCAAGTCTGGCCAGGCTGCCTTTGATCATACCTCCTTCCAACGTGGGGTCACAGCTACTATGCTATGCGAGAGTCACCGGTTCCCGCGTGGAAAGTGAGAGACATGAGGGTTTAGAATAAATAAATAAATATGACCCAAACCCTCTTGAATTCTCAGTCATTGGCGTGATAAAGCTGAAAGTATGGAAAATGCCCACACGGAGCATTTGGGACATTTCAGGTTAAACCTCGTGTGTGTCTTTTTGCATAAATGGATCAAGGCATGTATTTTGTACATTTTGTCCAAAGCGGTTTGGGTGGTGAGGGTCCATCCCATCCCTGGCATGCTGAGGCATGTCTGAAAATGTGTTTTCCTATCGTATGTTGGTGTACATGACAAATGGTGAAGAGCTTGGGGCTTGATTAAAACTCCCAGACGGCCACGGCACACAATATATAGGGAAACCGGCTTTGCAGAGGTGAAAAGCTCCAGCGTTTTTCAAAGGAAGCTCTTTCATCTGTCTGAGAACGGGCATTTGGGGAAACCCCTACTAACCCCTTTGGTATGTCAGGATTGAGAACTGCTGCTGGTTCTCTTACAGGGCACAATCCTCACAGAATTCTCACTCTCGGGCTATCTCTTATCTAGCCCGGGGTCTGGTGCAAAGTGATCTGCATTCCTGGAGAAAGCGCTCGCTCTTAAGCCCGGGACTGAGGGCTCCCTGCTAACCTCATGTAGCCCCCTAGTCTCCGAAGTGGTTTTAGCGCCCTTCCGTCTGTCCTTTTGCTCCTGTACCTTATGTAATCATTTGGTAGACTCTTCTGGGCTTTTTGTAAAGGCTCCACACTCACGTATGTGTTCAAATTTAGTGATAAGTGTATTTTCACCATGGTAACAATGACATAAAACAATTGGTGTTTTGTTTGGAGCATCACTTACAAATCACATTCTCCCCAATATGAGGCGATGGGTTTTCAGTTCTTCCCATTTTTCAGGTCTTTAAATATTGAACAAAGTGCACTAAATTTAAGTGTTAAGGCATTCACTTAGTTTGGGATGTATTTTTAATGAGGTTATGATCAACTTACTGAAAAGAATTTATCTCTATCACATAGATATAAAACTAGATTTCTCAGAAAAACATGGGAACATGTTTGCTAGACAGAATTTTCCTCCACAACTTCCTCTCCCCATCCCTTCTTGTCTCTTCTTTTCTTTCCCGTTTTGCTCAAATTGCTGAGAGTTACTCGTTTGGATTCCTCTTTGCAAAGCACATTTCTTAAGGACTCTTAGTGGTTTTTACTGTTTTGGTTAATTTCCAATTTATTGGTAAAAGGACGATCATTTGAGCGGTGTGCCAAAACCAAATCTGATTACTGCCTTATCTTTTGCGATGCTTAATTGGAGTCGTGACAACAGGTGGGGGTTTACTGGGGGCCATCCTATGTTAGTGTATTAGAACGGTTACCATCCTGGACTTGAACTATTTTAAGATTGTTGTAAGAAAAGAAACAGTATAATTTTTACAAGACACATTTATAGTGTTTTTAAAAAGTTAACTACCCTTACTACACGTGTGTTTTCTTGGAAATGGGGAGGGCTGAAGGGAATGCCAATCTTTTAGCAATGTGTGAAACATTAGTTGAATAAAAGTGTTTTTCTTTAGTAAGACTTTACTCTCTCCGGGAATCCTCTACATTTGTGATTTGGGCTTTGCTATTTTGAGTGAAATTTTGACTATGTACTTCATGCTATATTTGCTTGGTCAAATAACATAAAGTCCTCGTAGGATAGTAGACCTTAGAGAGCATCTCAGTGAGCAGTCTCATTTTTCCGGTTGGAGACAGAGGCATGCCTAGGGTAAGTGTTTTTTCTCAGGTTGCAAAGCCAGGCCGCAGGGCCGTCATTCAGGTGACTCAGTCCCTGCTTCCCCGTTAACTCACTACTTTTAGGCAGCCAGAGATAGATTTACTTTGATTTTTTTTTTCTTCCCCTATCAGACATGGTGAATCGTAATTTCCATTTGACTAATGAGTTCAGAGCTAAGAAAGCACACTTAGTTTTCTTGGAGCGGATTATACCAATAGAGAAAATACAAAAAATAAAGTCCAGTATGACAAGTACCGTTAATTGTATACTCAATAACGGTTCATCCATTTCTGGTATAAGAACCTTCGTTTTCTCTGATGTAGCAATGTATCTAGGCCTAGGCAATGAATCACGATTTGTCTAAGATGCTTATGACTCTTGGGTTGTGCCCATCCGTGTTGCTTTGTCCTGACCAGTGATGGGGGTGGGGGGAGTGTGCTATCTGCTTGAGGTGCTTTTGGGAAAACTTTTGCTTTCTTGTGAAAGGACAGATGTGGTTGATGTGGTTGCTTTAGCCCTCCTGTCCCCTGTCCCCCATTGCTCTTTTTCTGACCTTGAACATGGATATGACATCTGGAGCTGCTGTAGGCTTCTTGCTACCTTAGAGTGGTTTTTTGGTTGGTTTATTTTAGTTGTGTCTTTTTAAACCAGGGGTTGGCATCTTGATTAGGTGGCTGGCAAATTAGGATCCGGGGGCAGGCTGCCTTTTTTAAACTGAGGTGTGACTGGAACACAGCCACACCCCTTGATTAGGTATCGTCAGTGGCTGCTCCCAGGCTACAGGGCCCAGTCAAGTAGTTACCACAGAGACTGTTTGGCCCGAAGCCTAAAATGGCTACTCTCTGGCCCTTTTAAGTTTGCTGACCCTTGGTTTAAAGCACCATAAAGTGAGATCTCGGTTCCTTGCCGCCAGACACCTTCCTGGTGGCATCAACCAGTAACCAGAGAGTTCTGAACACATTTGTGCGTCCGCGCGTCCGCCTGTTAACAGGAATCTTGTCTGGTCTGCTCCAGAAGAGCATGGGTTTTGTCCACTAATCTCTCCTTCCTTCCTTAACTTTGATTGTCTTTTTATTGTCTTTTTAAAAGTAAGATGAGACTGTAAACACATTTCACTTGAAGTGCAGCCTAAAACTCACATCAACTCTCTGATGTTCTAATATCGTAACCGTCCAAGGAATTGCTTTCTGGAGCATCGGTGAGGACGATTGCCCCGGGTTTTCACTCAGTGAATAGGAGAGCCTGTTGATGGATCTTAAAGTCTTAACTGCTGTGACCGCTCCCTGCCAACCACCCCCCACCCCCGCCCCCAACCCACACAACTCGTAGCCTTCTGTGATCTAGTAGGACCCGAGAAAACTGGCAGTGACACCCAGTCTGAGACCATGTGTCCTACTTCCGTGCACATCAAACAAGTCACTAACCTGATACAGGAAGATAACCTGGAAATACAGGTCTGGTTTCAATAACAGCTGTGTCTTTTGAGCAATAAATAGAATCCTACTTTAATTTTGTATGAAGGTAAAAACATCCCTGTATGTGTGAGTACAAAGATAAAAGTTACCTAATAGAAAATATTTTCCTGCTGGTTGCTAAAAATTATCAGGTGGTAACTGTATGTGTTTTGCTGGTTGTATCATGTGTTCTAGAAAGAGCACTTGATTGGATTCTAGGAGACTGAATTAACCAGGAGTCTTGTCAACTGAGTTAACTTCTCTGTGCCACAGTTTTATATCGACAAGGAAGAGATGGGACTGTAGGGTATTTAAGGTCTCTTCCAATTCTAAGGTGGTTATTCTTTTGAAAATTCTTCCGAGTGGTTGGAACCTACTTGAGTCAATTCAAACTACAAAAGAACACTAAAAAAAAATCTCTTGGGAAAATCAAGGTACTTTATTCAGAATGACCATCTAATTTTGAAGCCCAGGTGCCTCAGATTTTGCCATTGCTCAGGTATCCTTCAGCATCAGAGGAATTTTCTGGAAATGGAAACTTCTGGGTGAACTTGGGTTCTCTAAGGGTGATTTGCAATGCTGTATTTTGACAAATATGATATATTTCACAATAAATTTATTTTTGAAATAACACATTGAGTTCCTTTAAACCACTGTCTTGAAAGTATATATTTTCAAGGAAATAATGGAAGCAAGTCAGTTGGAAAGTCCAACGAGTCCAGTAAAAATGGGTAATACCAATACATGATTACTTCAATCAGAATTCTTTTGCCTTGCTTAAGAAATGAGTCACGAAAGACAAAATTTTAATTTGGGGACTTTTATAATACGTGTGTCACAGAATCTTAATACTATTTTGAAGTAGGTACGTTGAGATATTTCTTGCTTTTTAGTAAGAACTGCTTGATACAAAGAAAAAGTTCATTTTGTGAACTAATGCTTGTTTTTCTTTGGCTTTTCAATTTGCGTGGAAGACCTAAAGGGACAAGCATTTTGGCGTAGGCCTCAATCTAAACATTAAGAAAGAAAAAAATTATTTCTACTTCCTTTTTTTCTTTTTTTCGGAGAACTGTGTCTTTAGTTCTGGAAAGTATGTTCTAATTAACACAGTATAATGCCCTAACTCACTGTGCATCTTTATACTTTTAAGAGAAATTTGTGATGTTTGAAAAAGTTAACCGTTTGACTCCTTTGAGGAAAACGTGGGTTATGAACACATAAAAGTTAGAAAATAAGAAAGGCTGCTAGTTTGAAAGACTCTGAAAGAATGTTGACTTTGCAAATAACTGTTCACAAATTAGCCATTATTTATGCAGCATGTCTGGTCAGTGTCTGTGTACTAACAAACGATCCATTGGAGGTGATTCCCCCCCCCCCCCAAATGTGCTTTTGAAAAAAGGCCTCAGAATGGTCACTTAAAAAGAATGGCATTATCTGTGCTATAAATTACAGGCACACATATTTTTCTAGTATGATAAGGGATGCAGAAGGAATATTGAATTCCATTCTGTATCTCTTGCTTTTTTATTTAGTTTTTGTTCCTATATGGCCCTGATAAAAAACAATCTTAAAAGGGCCAAATACTTTTTAGAAGCATATTATGAAAACAAGTGGTGACTTTTTCCTTCCCTTCCAGGTCCCTCTAACTTTCCTCTAGTTTTCTTCACTTGCAACTGTGTAGCTTTTTATTGTGTGTGTGTTTACCTCTGTCATTCTAAACAGTGTGCTTATATGGCTGCTTCTTGATTTTTCAGTTTCTGGTAACCTCTCTTGTAAATGCTATTCATGGCTCTCGTGAAATGTATTAGTATTACTCTTCTTGTTCAGGTCTTCTTTCTGGAGTTACAGATTGTTCTGTCTTGTCACTTTTAAGCTGTGTCCTTATCAATTCATTCCCCCTTCCTCCCGTTAATAATTTCAAACAGGTATGCTGTGCAAGTCTGTCTGGTCGTCTTGGTGGCATTTCTCCCAGAGCTCCCAGTCTGCTCCCATCTGGACTGATTGCTGCCCAGGCTGCTGCATGGCTGGCCTCCTCCAACCCCCTGGATTATCCTGCCAGGGAGTCCCCTGTCTTCTCATGTAGGATCCCTGCTGGCCTCCAAGTCTTTGCCTTTCTTGGCTTCCTCCGGGGTGTACTGGAGGTCAGTTTTTTGACATTTTGCTTATCAAACTCATGATTGATGGTTTAGTTGGTGTAGAATTCTAGGTTGGGAATAATTTTTCCCTCATGGTTTTGAAAGTATTGCTCCATTTGCTTCTAAGCTTCCAGTTTTGCTCTCTAGAGGACCAATGTCATTTTGATCCTGAACTCTTTGTATCTGATCTGTTTTTTTGTGGTGATGATGGTGATTTTCGTTGTTGTTGTTTTTTGTTTGTTTCAGAATCCGGCTTGGAAATTCCAGTCTTCTGAAATTTCATGGTGTCTGAAATCAGTGTGACTGTTTTCATAGCCAGATGTGTTAGGTCCTTTCCCCTTAAAAACTCAAATCCTTTAGTTCTGTGAAACTTTCGTGATTTTTTTTTTTTTTCCCTTGATTGGCTCTCCTGGAGTGATCCTCTAATCTTCATGACTTGCATTTTTCATCTCTTTGTTCTTTTCCTCTGTTTCCTGGGAGATTTTTCTTAAATTTATCTTAAGTCTTTTATTGAGTTCCAAATTTTTGCTCACCCATTTTTTCCCCCTACTTCAACGATTCTTTTTTTGTTTTGTAGCATCCTGTTGCTGTTCTTTCATGAACACATTCTCTTCTAACTTAAGGCTTTTTTAACATTAACAATATAGATCTGTTTTCATCTCCCTGCATAGCTCGCTTTGTCTCAAGTTGCCTTTTCTATTAGGTAGGTTTCTGTCTTTTATTAATGACTTTTCTCTTAGATCCTTGGCAATTTTTGCCTGTTTGTATCTTTAAAAGTGGAGCATATAAAGCTTATTCAGTGCTCTGTGCCCGGGTGGACTGTCTGCTCACAGTTTCACCCCAGGAGTTTTTTGTGGTTTTATCTAGGAGGCTCCCGTGATCATACCTTTAGGTTTTCTTTCTTGGGCTGGTCAGATACTCCCAACAGGAACCTTTCAAGCTCTCACCTAGAGAATGTAGCCTTAATTCTCAGTGCTCAGGGAAGCTGATAGGCCACAGGGCCCAGCGATCTGGGAAGTCACTATTTTGTTGATGTTTCCCTTGGTTCTCTAGGGCACTTGGGTGGCTCAGTCAGTTGAGCATCCTACTCTTGATCTCAGTTCAGGTCTCCATCTCAGGATTGTGAGTTTAAGCCCCACACTGGGCTCCACACTGGGTGTGGAATCTACTAAAAAAGAAAAAATGTTTTAAAGTGTCACTCAATTCCCCTTTTCTGCAAGTAGCCCTCCTGTAAGCTGTACCTGGTGCTCCTCGGTTCAGACACTGTTCCATCCCTCCCAGGGATGAAGCCTCTGATCTTCTCAACAGACCGTCCGGTCAGAAAGTCTCTGTCCAGTTGGAGCCATTCCTCAGAAGTAAGACCAAACACAGGCATAGTCTGCCTGCATTTAGATGCTTGTGCCTTTCACCTTTTTTTTTTTTTAGATTTATTAGAGCGCGTGCGCGCAGGGAGGGGGAGGAGGGAGAGGGGGAGGGGGAGAGGGAGAGAGTCCCAAGCGTACTCAGCTCGCACAGAGCCCAACCTGGGGCTGGATCCCAGCACCCTGGTTGAGATCATGACCTGAGCGGAAACCAAGAGTCGGATGCTTAACTGATTGCACCACCCCGGTGCCCCTGTGCCTTCCACTTTTTGAAAAGAGGTAACATGAGGCTACAGTGAACTCTTTCAGAATGGTGTTCAGTGCACCTGGGCTGTTCTTCCTCTCCCTGTGCATAGGACCCCCCACCCGGCATAGGGGAGTGTGCTCCATCCCGTGCACCCACACAGCAGCGGCTTAGAGTCCGTGTATGGTCTGCGTATTGTGATCACGTGCTACAGGGCACCAAAGAGCCCTGGTGGAGGGGCGTGGTTTCTCCGGAAAAAGGGCAAGAACACGTAACAGCATCTGGTGCATGGATCTCCTCTCCACTCATTTGGAGGGTTTGGGGTTTGTTGGATTAGATGAGCCTTTCCAAACTGGCCATCACTTAAGAATTTTGAAAGTCGATTTATATTATTTAATATTGCTAATGTTCTCAGAGGTGGGATTTGGATATTTATCATTTGTCTTTATCTGAGATGTTGGATATAGACACTTGTAGCCTATCTTCAGGGGTTTTTGGAAGACTTTTGGTTCAAGTGTGTTCATAGTTTGGCTGCCCCTTACCTTCTCTTGGGCTTCTTTCTTGCTTTCCCCAATGGCTACTTCACTACCACATGGACCTTTTCAATTAACATAACAAGTCAAAACTATTTTCTTCCTCAAGGCTTACACAACCACAGCTCCTCCATTCTTTTCCTCATTCTTAGTCTAACTTCTCTCTGTCAGCTAAGATGCTAACACTGCCCCCCCCATCTTCCTAACTCCATTTAAGTTGGGTTACCTCTGTTAAACTTTTTTTTTTTTTTTTAAGATTTTATGTTTTTATTTGACAGAAAGAGAAGCAAGAGAGGAAACATAAGCATGGGAAGTGGGAGAGGGAGAAGTAGGCTTCCCGCAGAACAGGGAGTCCCATGCCGAAGGCAGACGCTCAATGACTGAGCCACCCAGGTGCCCCTCTGTTAAACTTTAAAAACGCACCCTAATGGGGTGCCTGAGTGGCTCACTTGGTTAAGCAGCCAACTCTTTGTTTCGGCTCTGGTCATGATCTCAGGGTCTTGAGGGCGAGCCCTGCATTGGGCTCCAGGCTCAGTGCAGAGTCTGCTTGAGATTCTTTTCCCTTCCTTTACCTCTCCCTCCCCCCTCTCTTCCCCACCCCACCCCCACTTGCATGTGTGCTCTTTTTCTCTCTCTCTCTCTCAAATAAATAAAATTTTTAAAAAGCACCCTATTCTTTTCCTTAATAGTATTTCTCACTCTCAGTATTAAAATGCTTGTGTTTCTCTTTGTTTAGTATTTAACTTCCTTTCTGGACTATAACTTCAATGAAGGCAGGGAGCATGACTTCTAGTTCCCTTTTTGGCACCCATGAGCCTCTGTCAGCTGCATACTTTGGGGAGTCCTACTTACTGTGTTCGAGATGCTGGAGTTTGTTGTTTTTGCCACTGTAAGTCTTTCAACTGTATGTAAATGATAAAAGTGCTGGGATTAAATGGGCTTAGAGTTTTAGCCAGTTCATTGTAAAACCCATGGTTACTCCCACTATTCGGTTTCTTTTCTTTTTCCTATTGAGGTATCTTATTTGGTGCTATTAAAGGGGCACCTGGGTGGCTCATTTGGTTAAGCATCTGCTATGGGCTCAGGTCATGATACAAGGATTCTGGGATTGAGCCCCTGCATCGGACTCTCTGCTCCTGCTCGGTGGGGAGCCTGCTTTTCCCTCTTCCTGTTGCTTCCCATGCTTGTGCTGCCAAATAATAAAATATGTTTTAAAATTATTAAAAAAAAGGATCATCAGATATTTCTAGTGTTTTTTGCTGGAAACAGTCTTCTTCATGCCTTTGTCTGGAAGTTCTTAAGGGACAGGAATGTACCTTTCATGTACTTGGTTCTCCGTTGCAAAATTTCACTTAAACAGTTACCTAAATATGGCGGTGCTCACATAAGGTTTGTTGAACAGTTAATCATACGTAAGATGCCAGGTTTTAGTTCCTCACTGGGTCCTGGGTCTACTAATAGTTTAAGTGGCATGTCCCTCAGCTTCTAGAAGATTACACCTGTAGTCAAGGAACAGATCTTCAGTACATTAGATGGGCCAGCCAGTGAAGATGGACAGTTACTCTGGGGTGTCTGGTTTTTGGGGATCCAGGGCCAGTCTCTAACCTTCTGTTGAAAGAAACAACATAGAATAACTTTGTTACCTGTTGTCGTTTTCCTGAGAGGCAGTACAGTGCGGTGGTTAGTTTTTTTGAAAGCAGATTAAACCTGTGTTCAAATTCGAGATTGTATGTGTTAACTGTGTAATCTTGGGCCAGTGTTTTCTCTAAACTGCAGTTTCCTTCAGGGTCACAGGGGCTGATTAAAGTGCATACCTCCCAGCAGAGTTGTGAGGATTAAATGCGATAATCCTCCTAGAGTGCTTGGGAAGCACTTCACCCAGAGGGAGGACTCTCCACACCATAGCCGCTACTAGAATTTTCAGGGGGTGTGGAATCAGGAGAGCTGGAAATGTGCAAGGGAATTAGTAGCAAAGATAATTATTAGTAAATGACTCAACATTTCTCCGAGTGTTTCATGAAAAATATTTCACAATCTACATATAAATCCATGGGTTCAGAGTGCTAACTACTAAATGAGTTTTGCCGGTTCTGAAATTAGGCAGAAATGTTCAGAATCACTGTTTTAATTTTGACTTTGGATCCCAAGTGCTGAGAAATTTTAAGTGTTAAACTGTAACTTTACAAATTTTATTGTGTCTGCACTACCATATAAAAAGGTAGGAAAAAAGTACAAAACGTGTCTAGAAACTTCTTTACCATTATCAAAATTTTAGGGTGTGTGCATTGTCATTGGTTTCTTGAAGGAAGATTGAGTATTGGGTGATTTGTCAGGGACTTTAAGAAAGCCACAGTCTGGGGGTGCCCAGGTGGCTCAGTCAGTTAAGTGGCTGCCTTCATCTCAGTTCATGATCCCAGGGTCCTGGGATCAAGCCCCACATCGGGCTCCCTGCTCAGCGAAGAGCCTGCTTCTCCCTCTCCCTGTCTGCTGCTCTTTCTACTTGTGCTCTCTCTGTATCTTTCTGTCAAATAAATAAATAAGAATTAAAAAAAAAAAAAAAAGGCCACAGCCTGAAATCAGTTTAAAAGGGAACAACAGAAATTCATGTTCAGGTATCATAGGTACTGATGGACAATTCAAAGCAATGTATATCTGCCAAAACTCTTAGCTCATTTATGACAGGTTAAGACTAATTTCTTAGAAGTGTTGTGATAGAATGAAAAGTGAAAGTCTTAATTTGTGCAAATATGGGCAGTGTGAAATTTCTGCAAGTCTGTGGGAATTACAGTAAATACAGTGGAGTCTGGCATAGATGATGGTCGCGTGTGTGTTTTGTTTTTTTAATCGGTGCTCATAACTGGATGGAAAAATTGTCTTCAGTTATCACAAAGGACCTTTTGTAGTTTGATTACCATATGACAAATACGTTGATTTCCTTCTCAAAATGAAAACTGTATGTAACTTAATATATCCTTTATTACTCAACTTTCCAAAGAGTTTTACGTAGTAGCTTCCAGATTTAGAGGTTTTTACGGAACATAATAAAGACAAAAGCCTGGACATACGGCTCTGCCATAAAGACATTAGAAGAACAATACTTACGTACTGTCACCAAGTTCACGTCATGATAGAGAAAGCTTTTCCCTCTCCTACCCCACAGCCTCAGTAGTAAGTTTATAAAGGTAACTTTTTATAGAAAGAAAAGCTCTATATTTTTAACTTTCTCAGTTCACTGTGGATCACTGAACTTCTTAGTTCACGTAGCAGTTCTGGGGATCATTCGTGTGTGGAATGGTTCTAGTTGATGGCTCCACGCATACAAAAGAACTGCCATGATTAAAGTTGTCCACATGAATCTTAAAATTAATGTTATTGAGCCAGATGGTGAAGCTTGTGTATATGACCTGTAGATCATTAAAATACCATAGAATTGACAATATGAAAGTCATTGGATATACTTTCACGACTTATTATATAATGCAAACACGAACAAGATATCGGACTTGTGCTTTAAAAAGAGAAATCAAATGTGTCGAATAGTTTGTTGTCCATATTTCTATTCTAATAAAGAAGGGGAGTTGTGATAACTAGGAAATACTTGGGAAGGTCCTCCTCGAGGACCACCCCCGCACCCCTCCTCCTACCTTCCAGTCCCTCATCAAGTACTTTGCCAGTACATTCCACAGCAATAAAAGATTTATCCAGCATCGCTGGGATTGGCAGATCTACATAGGTAACTAATTTCAAGTTTTTATCACATATGTAGTCTTCGCAAGAATATACTGAAGAGAATGTAGTTATCAGTTATTGTGCTTTGATGCAATGTTGATATAAGAAAAATGTGGTACTTTAAAATGGGCAAAAAAGACTTCAGTGCCGGGATAAACTTCCAACCCCGTCTGGGGGGATGTCTCTACATAAGGGCCTGAGTTTTTGTCTTTGACTAGACTGTCTTACAACTTTGTAAAACTAGAAGTTGTAGAAAATTGAAACCAGTACAGATAATTCTTGTCCATAGAGATGCAAATTAGTTATGTCCTGGGGAATGCCTTTGACCAGTGTTTGCATATTTGTTTCAACATTCCTCTGCTACTTTAAATCTGTGCTTCTTTGGCTGCTCTTTTGAACTGGCTGTGACATCTCTTTCCATTCCCTCAATTCATTAATTAATGAGTTGAATGGAACTTATCATACATTTTTTATATCTGTAGGAGTCATGATTTTACCTTTTTTGAAAAAAAATCCTTTTATATAGGGATGCCTTTAGGAGACTTTTAGTAATGCCTGAGTGTTTTTTCAGCTTTTATGTGATCCTCTCTAGTTGGTGTTCTTGCTGAAATCTTGGGTTTGTGTTTTGACCCATTTTTCAGACCCTTACTGCCAGGAAGCAGTGTTGTTGATTTTGAGGTGAGACAGTTTAGTGGGAAAGAGTTCATTTATGAATCAGATGGAGAAAAGATTGAATTCTCTTCCTGCTCATATTTATGTATGTACGTATATCCCCTTTTTTCTAATTCTGGGCCACTTATTCAGCTCCAGGGAGAGCAAAGCTTCCTCTTCTGTGTCACACCAGGTGTTCAAAGTGCTCGAGACAGGCTTAGCATTTGGTAAGTACTCAGTAAATGAATGTTACCTTCCCCTCTTTTCTTTTCTTTTTTTTTTTTAAGGTGTCTGTCCCTGATCTCTTCCTGTTTTTCACCCTCATGTTTTGAATCTGCTGAAATTTGATAATCTAATCCGTTAGAATTATATCTAAAACGAATGTCATTAGATTGTGACTACAAGCTTGGGGAATTTTACTATGAATGAAGAATATAAACTTAGAGTGGATACACTTTGGCATATCTACTTTGACTACCCAGATACCTTTTTTTCTCCATTTTATTTTCTTGCCTATATCTTAGATAATTGGGATTGATGGCTAAGTGACCAGAAGTTAGATGTTACTCTATTTGGTTTTAATATATACTAACCTTTTGTATCTACTTGGGAATAATTATGTCTCTTGGTTGATCTTAAATCCGTGTCCCCTGAGGTTTATACCAACAAGTGAGAGGTATGTATGTAAAAGACAGAAAAAGAGAGGAAGGTAGAATGAATTATGTGTAAAGGGTTCAGGATTCAGTAGAGTAAGATGAGGCAGGTGACAGGGAGGAAATAACCTACAATTTTTTTTTTCTTTTTCTTTCTTTTCTTTTTTTTTTTTCTTTAAAGATGCTTGGACAGAGTGTTCCCATGTGAGGTGAATGTGGTGGAAGAGAGGGGCCTCCTAAAGCTTCGGCAGAGAGTGGGGAGTCGCACTAACTTTTCCTGCCCTTAGGACGGATAGCCACTGCTGCTCTAGGACTTTAGTACATTGCTTTTTAGTTCAGAAATTTGTCACAACTTCTTTTTTCTTAATTTCGCTCATGCAAGTTGATATGCCAGATATTAATCCGACCTCAGAAACCCTCATAAGGAAAATGAAAACAAAAATATAACATCCTTTTTTGCAAGTACTCCAAGGATAATTACATACAGAATGATCTTCTATATAATTTAGAAGAGCTGGGCCATTCTTGAGCAGCTCGCTTGAGTTTTCTATGGCTGCTATAACAAATTACCACTTGCTTAGGGACTTAAAACAACATACATTAGGGGCACTGGGTGGCTCAGTTGGTTAAGTGTCCGCCTTCGGCTCAGGTCATGATCCCAGGGTTCTGGGATTTAGCCCCGAATAGGGTTCCCTGCTTAGCAGGGAGACTGCTTCTCCCTCTGCCTGCTGCTCCCCCTCCTCGTGTGCTTGTGCTCGCTCTCTCTCTCTCTCAAATAAATTAAAAAATAACACATTAATTACTCAATGGTTCCAGAGGTGAGAAGTCTGAAATGAGTCTCACCAGGACAAAATCAATGGGATTGCATCCTTTTCTGGAGGCTCTAGGGGAGAAGCTGTTGTCCGGCCTTGTCCAGTGCCTGGAGGCTGCTTGCCTTGGCTTCTCACCGTTTTCATCCTCACAGCCAGTGATGACTAGCCCTCCTTTCTAACAGTGCTATGCCTCTCCTTCTTCCCTGTTTAAGGACCACTGTAATTACATGGGGTCCGCCTAGATCAATCCAGCCTATTCTTGTAAAGATCAGCTGATTAGCAACCTTAATTCACCCTCTTTCCATGTAACTTAACACATTTATGGGTTCCAGGGATTAGGATGTGGACATCCTGAGGGCAAGCCGTCCTACTCTGCATGCCTCTCTATCACACAAACATCGTTTTTCTGCCTTGAAGGTTCTACAGTGTAGGAGCATGCTCCTTTGTTGTACCTGCCTGAAAATATAAGTTAAACATTAAACTTTTAAGGGGGTGGGAGTCATTAAACTGGGGCAAAGGAGAACTCATTCATAGGACTTTAAAAATAACGCATTTATAATTCACTTGTATCTCCTCCGGCTGGTACCAATGTTTTGGGCTGTGAGGGAAATCCCTTCTTGCTTTGGGATAGTCACATATCTTGCTTGCCTGGTTATAATCCATGTGACTTTATATTCCTGTCTTGAAACTTTCTAGGGAGTCCCGATTATTAAGATGAGAAGGTCAGGGACTTTGGGTTACCTCACCCTCTTGTTTCTGGAAAGCCGTAGATGCGAATGGAGGAGGAAACCAAGGAAAGCTGTGGAGGTGATGAGAATGCCCAATGCTATTGGCCTCCTTGCTGACTCGGCACTGAGGTGGAGACCAGGGCGCAGGGGCGGTATATCCCAGGATAGGCAGCTGAGCTACATAAGAAGCGGTGAAAGGAAATCCAGTTTGGGAAGGCAGGATTTTTGACGTTCTAATAAGTAATGGTTAAATAGAAGAACGCTGTAACGACAATCACTGTAGAGGGATAATTGTGGCTCAAGTTATTTAGCGATTGTTTGCGCCCCTCGGTCAGAGTGGAAGAAAACCGCATAGAAAGTTTGTCTTCAGCAGTCGAAGTGTGTGTTGCAAGAGTGAAATGTTTTTCCCGCGGCACCTCAGTCAAGGTATTTCCCCGTGTTTTCCCTTTGGTTCTACCCGGAGGTGGACAGAAGGACAGACAGAGCGGGACTGACCTCTCCCTCACCTCATCTTAGCACAAGCTCACCCTTCTAGAGAGTTGGTTTATTACAATTGTATCAATTTCATGAAAGAGGGTTTCTTTTTTTTTTTCCTCCCATCCTCCCTGTGTAATTTCCAGCACGCAAAACTGGTTTGTAAACATCTGTCGATTCTATGGCCTGTTTGTTAATGCAAGTCATGGCATAAGTTTTTCCTTCTCCAGGGTTTTCATGTCTTGGCTGTGTCTCAAAGCTTGAGGTAAGCAAATTTTGGATGCAGGGCCTCTGAAGAGGGCTTGTCATTTTGCTACACCATTATGCTCTGCGTGTTCTAAGCCTTTTAAAATAGCTGAATGTTTTCAATAAGCGAATGAGCTGCCGCTGTTGGGACTTGCATTTTTCTCCCCCAAACGTCGAAGTACTGATTGAATCTTGTTGGTGCAAAGCATCCAGACCTTTTTTTATGTGCTGCACTAGACAGATTGCTTGTAAGAAACGTAGGCAGGTAAAGGGATTAGTTTTAATTACACGGAGAGCTAGAGTGATCATGAAACAGCAGCAGCCCAACCCCCCCCCCCCATTTAGGTGCTTTTCTGTGACACCGGCCTTAATATTTGCCCTGAAAGGTGGGTTAAAAGAGCAGTCACTTAAAAGTTCTTTCTTTGGCATTTATGAGATGCTTCTCCTTACTGGAAGGTACGCAGGCAAGTTCGTGCTGCCTTTTCACGATGACATTCCCGATTGATATTTCCTCCCCTTTGCCTTCTGTCTTACCCTTCAATTCTCGAGTCTGCTTCTATCTGCCTATTTTCAGAGCAGTCTTCTCACGTGAGGCACAGATGGGATCTGAAGGAATTGCTCCACATACAGACGAGAAGGACTTCATCCCCTAAAGTGGGAGTCCACTGAGGACCTGGGAATGACCTTCCAGAGTTGTTCTTGTCTGTGTGCTAGTCTTTGGGGGACACAGACCATGTTCAGGTCCTTGAAAATGGGATGGGGTGAGACCCAGACTTGATCTTTTCCAATTTCATGCTTGTTTTCTTTCTGTTTTCTATCATTAAAAAGGCTCTACCTTAAAATTTTAAAGAGCTTATATGTTGCAGAGCTGGGCCAGCAAGTATGCTAATAGACTGCTTTATTATTTCTTTTTGCTGTTGATCTATATTCAAAGTAGAATTTCCCATGATGTCACAAGAATATTTAATTGCTTTTTCTTTAGGGTCCAAGCTATATAATTTTAACAGTTGAGGCTCGTTTACCTGATTAGGGGGTGCAGGCCTGAGAAAGAAACCTGGTCTGAGAAATTTTAACCTTTGATCTGAGTCCTGCTTGACTTTTTATTGCCAGAGATTCCTTTTGAAAAAGTGATGAAAATATCCCCTTGTTCTTAAATATTCAAATTTAAATTTGAAATGGCCGAAGTGACTTTAAGTAGAATAGTGATGAGTCCAGTTGAAATAAGGTTTCATTAAATACCTACTTGACCTCCTAAATTTTCGTCTCGGACCAGGCAAAATGCTCTATAAATTTTAACTTCAACAAGTAATTTGTGTTCCACATGCTGATTCTCTTGGGCCATTCTAGCGAGCTACACAGTCAGTCTGTTAAGTTTTGAAATAAACTCTGAAGCTCTGCTTTTTCTTTCTTTTTTTAAGTGAAAGCTGTTAGATCACATAAAAGTGAAAAGTATTCTATGACCTAAATTTCGTGATTTTGACCAATAAAGAAAAATATAACCTGTAGCTGATGGGGATATGGAAGGGAAGAAAGAGCATTAGAATGAGAACACTGTGGTCCTGGTGGGTTTATTAGGCTTTGCCCCACAGGTATAGAGTGTTTTGTTCTTGCTGTTGAAAGGTGTTCAAACAATTCGGACTATGCTAATAAACTTCAGTCTAATGTGTTTGAGGCAAAAAATAAAGAATAAAACAGAAAACCAATAATATCGCCAGTATTAAAGGAAGTACAAAACTTACTAGTCACAAATAGGTAAAAGCTACACATCTGTTTCCTGCAAATGTTTACCTACCACTGGAGCCAGGTGTCTCTACAACTCAGGAATCAATACAGTATACTTACTGGTGTGTTCTTTGGAGCTTAAAATTTTCGCCCTTTACTGTAAAATTCATATGAATGAAAATATGCTAGGACTGTTGGTTTTGATTTTCTTTTCTTCCTCCAATCCTCATTCTAAGGAGGCTTATATGGGTAACTGGTAACTCTAACATGAATAAATGTTTGTTCCCATTTGTAAGAAGGGTTCTGTTTCAGTTGGATATACTGAAATCTCATAACTTATAATTCAATCTATCTCACCACAGCTGTTACATAATTTCATGTTTTAATAAGGAATGATGGAGAGAGCATGAACATATAAATACCAAAATTGTGAGTAACAACCAGAATCTTGCGCTTTCTAGTCTATCCATACCAAGAACAGAAGTTTTACTAATTGTGTAAAATAAGCTTGAGGTAGCATCGTATAATGATAGCAAATAATTGTCTTAGTGCAGACTGCTATACTAACGTACTGTAGAATGAATGGCTTAACCAACAAACATTATTATTATTATTATTATTTTTTACAGTTCAAGAGCCTTGGAAGTCCAAGGTGAAAGAGCTAGGAGAGTCAGTGTCTAATGAGGGCCTACTTCCTGAGGTTCCTAGACAGCCCACACTTTTTGCTGTG
Source organism: Nasua narica (assembly GCA_028533885.1). Taxonomy (NCBI): domain Eukaryota; kingdom Metazoa; phylum Chordata; class Mammalia; order Carnivora; family Procyonidae; genus Nasua; species Nasua narica. The sequence continues at coordinate 103,436,341 of CM052809.1, forward strand.
TTTTCCCGTGGTGGGAGGGACAGAATTATTCTCTGGCATCTCTTAAGGGCACTAATCCCCCTCATGAGGGCTCCACCCTTAAAAACTGATCACCTCCCAAAGGCCCTCCTTCCTAATTCTGTCCTATTGGGGGTTAGCATTTCAAAATAATGAATTTGAAGGGGGAAGCCATAGACACTTAGCCCACAACAGTAGTAATTAGCACTTACTGCTTCATTGCCTATGTAATATTCTGAGTACTTTGTATTGGAACAAACTTAACTTGACAAAAACTATATAATTATCCCCATTGTTGAGATAAAAAAACAGTCCCAGAGAGGTGAAAGGATTAGCAAAGGCAGCTCAGCTAGTAAATAGTGAAGCTGGCTGAGAGTCTGACCCGGAAGTCGGATGCTAGAGTTTGAGCTCTCAACTTCTAAGTAGTAGAAAAAGCTGCAGTCCATATTCCTTGTCTCCCTCCAAGCAAGTCTGTGATCTTCTTGATGAATATGCTTTGGTATTTTTTTTTTTAAGATTTTATTTATTTATTTGACAGAGATCACAAGTAGGCAGAGAGGCAGGCAGAGAGAGAGGAGGAAGCAGGCTCCCTGCTGAGCAGTGAGCCCCATGCAGGGCTCGATCCCCAGATCGTGAGATCACGACCTGAGCCAAACCGAAGGCAGAGGCTCTACTGAGCCACCTAGGTGCCCCTATGCTTTGGTATTTTGAGGGTTCAGTAATTTCATCTATGAAATGACAGCCTTGTACTCTATAAAGTCTTCTAGCTCTAAAATCTAAATTCTGTATAGTTTAAAATCAACCATGTATCAGCCAGTTGGGGACTAGTTAAATCCATTTCGGGATGATCATATAGTGAAACTGTGTGTTAACATTAACAAGAATCAACAGAAGATTGTCTATGAGCAATCAGAGAAACAATGAACTAACTAGTTGTGTAACTATGCATATAGTGATTCTGTTTTTGCATAACAAGAAAAGATGGTGTACAGACAATAGTATATATGGATAAAAAAGTTGAAGAACCAAACACCCATAATCTTTTAGGAGGTTAGAGTACAGAGGGACTTTTACTTTTCTCCCTTATATATTTGATTGGTCAAATTATTTTTTACAAGTACTTTAAGCATCAGAAAAAAATAAAAAGAAAATCAAATGTACATCTATGTGTACCTATAACTGGACCAGACATAACAAATTTTCCTGGAACATAAGGGGTTGGGCCAACCTTTAGATTAATGGAGACAGCAAATTATTTCCTTCTCTAGCCTGTGGAAGAATTTTATGGCCTCCATTTGTTTTTGTAGCTATTTAAATCATCCTATTTTGTATCCTGGTAAAATCCTCTTTGCAGGATTCCTTATGAATAAAAATTTCAAGATAAGGGTTGGATTCATTTTATTCCACATTTTTCTTGCTTGTCTGAACACAAAATTTTACTTTCTCTTTGTTGAAAACAACCCCCTTGAGTCTTGTTGCCTCAGTATATATTGACCACAGGTTGCTTGATTTTGAGAGGGACACCCCAATTATGGGTAGGGGTGGTTACAAGAAATGTACAGCTCTGACTCAAAACTCCAGATTCCAGGGGCGCCTTGGTAGCTCAGTGGGTTAAAGCCTCTGCCTTCAGCTCAGGTCATGATCTTAGGGTACTGGAATTGAGCCCTGCATCGGGCTCTCTGCTCAGCGGGGAGCCTGCTTCCCACTTTCACTCTGCCTGCCTCTCTGCCTTCTTGTAATCTCTCTCTCTCTCTTTCTCTGTCAAATAAATAAATAAAATCTTTAAAAAAAATCCTGGTTCCTGAAGCTTTCAAGCATCTTTATCTTTTTTCTTAATATAAATCAAATAATTCAGATAATTGTTTTCATTCTCATCCCAAAGAGCAGTTAGTATGTAAGTGTTCATATCTTATTTAAATTATTGTTCTTTTTTTTTTTAAAGATTTATTTATTTATTTGACACAGCGAGAGAGAGATCACAAGTAGGCAGAGACAGAGGCAGAGAGAGAGAGGGAAGCAGGCTCCCCGCTGAGCAGAGAGCCTGACGCGGGGCTCAATCCCAGGATCCTGAGATCATGACCTGAGCCGAAGGCAGAGGCCTAACCCACTGAGCCACCCAGGCGCCCCTAAATTATTGTTCTTAAAATATACTTTAAAGTGAATTCCCCTGCATCTGTTATTCTTACAAGATAATTTTTGAAGTCTGAGACAAGGAATACCTTCTTTGGATCTTTCTGAGACTTGCAAGTAAATTACTAATTAGAATATGGGTAGTCAATAGAGAATCTACCTTGAAAAGTGAGACTAAAACCATCATGTTTTCTATTAGTCCAATGTGATCTTGATTCTAGGCTATTTTAGTGGATCTATCCAATTTGAGATTAGTCATGATTAATTTTATCCATTGATACATTTCACAAACATGCTGTCAGACATAATGATGCGAAGTTGAATAAATGATTGAGTTAAACCTTACATCTAATGGGAGAGTCGTATGTTGACTCTAATGCAATATAGTAAGTAGATCATGAGCAACATGAAATAATGAGTATACAGAGTGTAGTGTGCGCCTTGAGCAGGGAGAATGAATTAGGAGGGGTTAGTGGGCCATGAGAAATGAGAACAGTATTGTCTTTTGGACAAAAAGAATATGGATTTACTTTCTGAGTAATAATCATCCCCAGTGCCTGGGAGGTCTGCATATCATTTCCATCTCCTATAGAGATGGAAACATCTAGAGATGGGACACCCTACTGTGTGGGACACCCCACTCCAGGCCAGCTCTTTGGGAATCCAAATAGCATGACTAGAGGTCCCCTTGGTAAGTGCGCACAGCTGAAAGTAAAACTCTGCCATGGTAGGAGTTAGATAACAGAGGATTCATTTTTTTTGTGTATGATGCATCAGGTATGCTGAGGTAGATTCTTTGCAGGCTTTGACCTTCTAGACTGTGTTTAACCTATAAATAATAGTGCTTAAAACTATGTAAAGTCATTGAATCTTCTATTACCCAACCCCTTTCCTCACTTTAATGAAAAGGTAGATAATGCCTTTTTTTTTCCCCCCTCCCACTGCCAGGTCAAAGATTTTTGTTAGAGTCAGACTAGGGAAAGATTTTTCATTTTAGGTGGCTGGAAAGTACATCCAGCTGAAAGCCATCAACCATTTAGACTACATGCTTCATTTGAGTTGTGTTTCTGGATGCAAGTCAAGTATGACAACTGAGAGTTTCATAACTTTTCTAACTTGCTTCAAAAATGTTTTGGGGCCAAAATAGTTCTGAGGTCTTTTCTGTCCTCTCCTGGTGAGGCCTTCTGAAGGTTATCAAGGTCAAGACTATATTGCTGGGTCTCAGAACACTGCAGAGCGTGAGCAGTCATGAGTCTTAGGCTTGCATCATCTCCTGTCCTTGCTTATGTTCCCCCGTCATGACTTGTCATTTCTTGTTTAAGACAAACATCTCGTTGGGTCCACATCTCAACAAAGAGAAACTAATAATGTATTACCTATTTTGTCTGCCTTGGCAATGGTCAGGTTCTTTCATTGTAGTTACGATTTACAGTCAATGGAGGGTAAGTTAGGAAGGGGAAATACATTGTAGAAGGTTGAGTTGACAAGGAATCACAATGGAAAGTAATAGTGGGAATAATTCCAATGAGTGACATTCACAGTCAGGATTCTGCAGTGTTCATGGCCATAATCTCCTGGTGAACGCTCAAATCCAGATGGTACTTTCTACTTGGTGCTTTATTTTTGGTAGAATGATCAATTAGATCTCATCAACCGTATCTCAAACTGATTTTATAACCATAAATCTGAGCAACTTTTAATAGAGCGATATGAGCTACTTCAGTGAATCAACAAGTAGTTGATTCAGCAGCTGTGATGTGCTAGACACAATACATATTTTGAAGTAGTTATAGTTCTATCAATAAACAATGAAGGCTCTATTATAAAACAATAGGGATAGAACATACACATATTGAAGAAATATTTAAGAGGTAGAATCAACACAAGTGGGGGCCTTCATGAATTATGAACAGTGAGAGAGAAAGGAGTAAGGATGTTTAAGTGGTTTCTAGATTTAGATGGTGGGTTGGATGGTGCCATTTACTAAAGTAGGACATATAGGAACGAGGAACAAATGGATGGGAGGATTAATGATGATTTGAGTTTTTGACTACATAAGGGATATCTAGATACAGATGTCTAACAGGAAACTTAAAAATACTGGCTTGATTCTCTAGGAAAAAATTGAAGTCTGTACATAGAATATGGAAGTCCTCAATGTAGTTGAAGAAATGAGAATTGAGGGGAATGGCTCAGGTAAAACACCTCAAGTGAGAAAGATTGTATTTGGATGTAAAGATACAACCTGAATTTCTGTTTCTACTATTGCCCTGCGATTATCAAGATCAACAACATCCTGCGTATTCCCAAATATAGTGGTTATCTGTGTGTTCTAATCTTAGGTTACTATGTAGAAGCATTTATCTTAGTTGATCACCTTCTCCTCCCTCTTGTTAAATACTTATCTTTCTTGACTTTTATGACTCTGTTTTCTAGTTGCTTCCTACCTCCTCCTACCATCAGACTGCTTGGTTTCTCCTCTTATGCCCAACTAACAAAGTTTGGACAGCTCCAGGAGTCTGTCTAAGCCTCCCCCCTCTTTGTTGTTTGCATATTAGTGTTGTAATTCTAGAGGAAGACAAAACTTCCTAAGTCAGATAAAGATATAAGATATGCCAAAACCAAGAAGATCTGATTTAAGAGGAAATCTTAAATTTTATGTTTTATGTTCAAGGAAAAGATGTATAGAATATAAACTCCATTGATCTCAGTCTAATGAGAGGTTAGGAGATAATTCAATATGCTTGTAGAGGATCTATGGAAACCATTCAACAAATCAGTTTAAAAATATTTATTTTGGTTGGGGGGGAATGCCTGGGTGGCTTAGCTGGTTGAGCCTCCAGCTCTTGGTTTCGGCTCAGGTCATGACGATGTCAGGGTTATGAGACTAAGTCCTGTGATGAGCTCTGCCTTCAACGCAAAGTCTGCTTGGGTTTCTCTTTCCCTCACCCTCTGTTCCTTCTCACCACTCAGGCACGCTTGCTCTCTTTCTCTCTCTCAATACCGCAACCCACAATATTGATCTTAATGTGTCCTTAGAGCTCGATAGAAAGCCATTAAAATGCAAAGAAATGCAACTCCAGTGAACATTAGAAATAATTTAGGTACAACCTAGGAGGAATGTTGCTGATCCAGATCTCAGGGAAGAATTATGTGATATCAGCTTGACTCTGGGGTACCTGCTCCTTAACAAAACGATTTTTAGGGCCTGGTATTTGCATTATGGCGACTTGGAAAAGAATTCTATACATGACTGATATTTCCTGGAAGAATTCAAATCATGACTTGCTGTCAGAACTTTAGAATTAGGTATAGATATGAAGTAAATCAAACCAAACTTTAATTATTGATATTTTCGTGGTAGGTTTGAAATAACATTTTAATTTTTGTAGCTAAAAGATTTTTCCTATAATGATGATTTAATTGTGATTCTTTTTTTATTTTATTTATGAGAGAGAGAGACAGAATGAGAGGGGAGAAGGTCAGAGGGAGAAGCAGACTTCTCGCAGAGGCGGGAGTCCGATATGGGACTCGATCCCGGGACTCCGGGACCATGACCTGAGCCGAAAGCAGTGGCCCAACCAACTGAGCCACCCAGGCACCCTGATTTAATTGTGATTCTAATTAAAACTCAAATTGAGTAATTTAGACTTGTGATCTTAGTATGTTTTTGTAATCAGAATTGGAATGGTTAAGGATTTAAGATCTACTAAGTTTTATGTTTGATTTATTGGTGTTACAAAGAATTTAATACTCGGAAACATTTGTGTTAAGCAATCGAAGGGCTTTAAAAAGAAAAGTAAATATATTAAATTTATAAATACAAGTTAAAATTCAAGGGAATTTAATGAGTTAAGTTTGTTAATGAGACCAAGTGTTAAGTACAGTAATGGGATTTATAAGACAAAAGCATAAGGAAGTTTTTACGTTTTGGCTTTAGTAATTTCAACATTAGTTTGCAAAAGGAGTCATTTCCTACAAGAATACTACGAAAACTCACACTCCCCTTGCTATATACAGACCCTCTAGGTGACCTCATCCATGGCTTAAAAACTACCCCGTGATACTCATGTTTATATCAACACTGATCCCTCTTCAGAACCTCAAACTAGTAGGTATCTCAAAGGTAACTAAAACCAAGTTCTTTCATTTCTTTCCCATCCAATACCCCCTACCCCCCAAACCTTAATTCCTTAGTTGTTAAAGCAAAAAAAGGTAGGTGTCATTCTTGATTTCATTTCAGTTGCTAAAAAGACTCTATCAGGGTCCTGGAATGGGGAAAAAAAATGGTCTATTCAAATTGGGTAATTTGAGGAGCTTTAACTAATGAGAATATACAAAGGTGTGGACAGAGTGTGAGGAAACCATCCCTAGTCCCAAAGGACCAAAGTAAGGGGGTGGGAACGCACTCCTTGTGGGAATCCAGAGGCAGAGAGGGCTGAGTGGAGGGGCTACGGGTCTCCCTCTCAGGATGCAACCAGTCCTCACTGGCCTGGCAAGGAGGAAGCTGAGGGAATGAACATCCAATTTCATTCTTCCTCCCCGCTCTTACTGGTGCCTCCACTCTGTGCAGTCTGACTAGAAGCCAAGGCTGGGGTGCCCAACTGTGCAGTCCCTACAGGTTGGCCTGTGGGCCCATGGAGCAAGGTGGAGAAGGGTGGAGGCGGGCCGGGCATGCCCACACACAGAAGGCACCCAGCACAAAGGCTAGTGAGAACTGCAGTATGTTATTTCCGGGACATACCCTAAGTAGTTCTTTCTTTCCCCATGTATTTTCTGCATTTGGTGTCCATTTCCTCTTAAAGGAAAGAACTGTACTTTTGAACTTTGAACTATACTTTTCTTCATGGTTTATGACCCTCTTTCTATTGTTTTTTATAATTTTTTTTAACTCCCCCTCCCTTTTGAGTAATGATAACCTCATCACACCTTAGGCTACCATTGTTTCCTGAAACACTCATCTAGTCAGGCAGAGGTCCTAGAAGGTTAGCCAGAAATTTTGTTAACTAATATGCTTTTTTATAGCCAGGTAATTTGAATGTTAAGTTGTTAGAAATCGTATTACACCTAAATGAACATATGTAAAGTGTAATTACTAGCAGTTGACATTTTAGTATTGTGTGTTTTGTTTTCGGAATCTTAAACCTTTTTTGTAATCTCGTTAATTGTTGGAGTAAAATAAATACTGAGTGTTTTAATGAAAGTGTAGGAAATTCTCAAGCTGAGATCCAGTAGAGTCTTTGAGGTGGCCGTTCCAACTGCCCCGAGGCATGTCCTGGATGAAGTCAAAGATGAGCAAATTACTTAGTGCTCTCGGTATGATTCCTCCCTTTTGGCTCGTTGCCTTTCCATCCTTGGTCTGTGAACATTTGAAATCCCTACTCTAACCTGAATTTAAGGGGACTTAGGGTGTATCTTTTGCTCCTATTTGATCAAATTTTATTGGCTCTCTTTTGATTACCTCATTCACTTCTCGTTTCTTTCAAAGAAGGACTAGATATGGCTTAAATAAAAAAAAAATCTAAGCATATAAAATAGATGATTTGCCATTGTGTAATGTACTATTTCAAAAGCCTCATGGCTTAAGATTTCATATCTTCTGTACCTCTTTGAGGGTGAATAGAAATGTGCAAATTATAGGAAATTGTAAATCACAGAAAATGAATAGGATTGTAGAGAGCTGTGGTGTTTACATATACTTGATTTGGGAGTCTTGCTAGTTAAGAAAATCTCGAGGCAATTTTGTATTTTCTACCATACCCCACTGCCACCAGATTATGTCACAGTGAGGTTTTACTTTAGTATATGCAGAGATAAGACTGAAGTTCTTTGTTTCCGATTTTTACGTAGCGGAGAATACTTGTATTTTTCTGGTGATGTCTTACTCCCCATGTGATTCCCAGATGAGCCCTGATCTTCTCAGATACATTTTATGTACTCTTTTGGTGATGAATATTTTATCTCTGCCAACACTGTCTCTAATTTGTCCGTGAGCAATTCCCTTGAGGACCTTTGTATCCACTATTATTGTAATTATAAAATCGATTCTAACACTAGACTCGAAGAGTCGTGAGTGTAGCCTTTCCTGCTTACGGAGAGCCACGGGGAACTACAGAGTCCATTCAGGTGGAGTCATAATTCCTTGTACAGGCTGCCATAAATTATTTCCACAGATTCACCAAATGAGACAAAATGTCCTTTAAAAAAAAAAAAAACAAAAAACCAACAACACAGCTTTATCTAATGCTTTTCCTTCCAACCTCCTTCTCCATATCGTTAGTTCTTTAACATGCTTGTTTACTGCAGGCATTCAGATTTTATTCTTTTGGGAAAGCTGAATTTGTCAGCCAAAGACCATGGTTTTTAAAATTTTTAAATTTTTTTTGCAAACCGTAAATGTGATTGCTCTTTTTGTGTGTGTATGTTCCAGATGAGTAGTTTTTTGTTGTAACAGTTGCTTCACGATTATGCTGTGATTTGCAAGCCAGAAAAGGGAGACTGGGAGGATTATACATTAGACAAATATGTTGAACACCAGAATGGTCTATTAAAGAACAAAAACAAAAAACGGCCCAGTCACGCATCCTTAGGGGATTTGTGTTTCAAGTGACAAGCTATAGCACAGACAACTCCCTGATCGAATTTTTGTTTTTAATTAACAAAAGTTACATGCTGTAACATCTCTAAGTCTGCCCTGTCCCATTTTCCACCAAGATGCTAAAGTGAAAGGGAAGCGAGAATATGCCAGGGTGGGCATGAGAGGTGCCAGGAGTTAGCCCGTACGTACAGAGCCGGCCCCCACCTTCATACGTGTGAGAATAGCGCGGTAAGATGACGGGAAGAAAGCAGAGAATGCATGTAGGATAGGAGAGCTGTGAGTGCATACATGGGACATTAAGGGGGCAAATGTGTTTGCTTAGGAAAATCTCAGCCAGATTTTCTGCTAGCTTCCATCCTGCCCTCTGCCTTGAGTCAGCTGGACTCTTCTTGGCCAGTCCTGAGACTCTGGCATATTTTTTCAGGGTAAATCCATGGAATTGGAAGATCCACAAATGCTGTTGTATTTTATGTTCTTTGAATTGTAATAGTAGAAAAAGCCTGCTGTCTGTTGGGCTAAAGGACAAAACGTGTAGTTGGTCATGTTTTTGGCTGCCCTACAAATGAGCGCTCTATTTGCGGTCCCACAGGAGCATGGCGTCAGGGCTCCCTCTTTTCATTGCTGAAGGTAGGGGGTGGCCATTTTGTTCTCTGCTCCCTGGCAGCCAGGACCCCAGTATGAAGCCAAGGTTCGACAAGTTGGATGCTCCAGCCTGATGCCCACTGGCACCTGGCTGGTGCAGTCAGAGGTCATTCTTACACCGCGGCCGACTTGGGTGCAGGGTGCCAACAAGTTAGTACAAATGGCGACTCCTAAACTAGCGGTTGCTGCCATGTCACCATGGGCTGTTTTGGTCCTGGCTGCTCTTTAGCTTCTCACCCGTTCTGCGAATTATCAGTTTGCTGCTATTTACAACCAGACTCCTGTCTGGTATGAAAGAAAAAGGACATTCCTTTGAAAAAACACTTAGGATGTTCAAGTATCATATTTTCTTGGTAGCTTGAGAACTCCTCTGTTGGGAGTTATTTAACCCCCACCCCCCAAAAAAGAAAAGTTGATCAGACTTTATTGTGGTCAGACCCCAGATAAACAGGCCAGGCCCCACAGATCCCTCTGATATCTTCGCCAGCCCGTTTAATGGGACCTGTATATAATCTATATGGGGACATAATTTAAGGCATTTGTGCTGTATTCCAGGGAATTAAATAGAGCAAATAATAAGGATTTGTTTTTTGTTTTTTAAGAATGTTTTTAATATAAAGTCCACGTGCTACTTCAAATATTCTGAGGGAACAGAAGATTGTTTTTGTTGGTATTTCCTCTTTGATCAGTGACGTGTGTGGGTGCTGAGAGAAACCTGGTGATAGCTCCGATGACCTCAAGTGGAGCTGCCTTAATCTGTGGTCAGCCTTTGTGAAGTCTGACAGTGGCCGGGAAGTGCCTTTGTAATGAAACACACCTTTAAATAGCTCTCTGCGATTAATTCCAGCTTCGAAAGTGAGAAGATGGCTTGAACTACCACTGCTGCCAGCTCAGCTGCGGCTCTGAACTATCCAGCTGTGCGCTCCCCTCCTCTCTCCTCACTGGTGCAGACTCTGCAATCAGACTGTGTCTGACACGTGGGTTGACGTGTGAGGCGAGATCACGTCTCGTTCGCTGTATTGGTTCCTCAGCGCTAGACCGTCGTGAGCATTCATCTTTGTCAGCAGTTAACAGCAATGAGATTGGAGGATACACACGGGTTACAGACCCTTTACTCCCTATTATGCTTCTGTCTAGGTCCACATCCGCAGAGGAGATTGACATCCAGAGAATTGGGTTATACCAGTAATGTTTAAAAGCTGTCTTCATAGGGGTTTTCTCCTCTCGGGTGAAGAAAAAAAATCCAGTGATGGTCCTACTCTATATACATCATGTCGTGATCCCTTTTAATGGCTGTTACTATAGCAAACCAAAGGACTGTCTGCATGTCCTTAGTCAGCACTAAGCACTACAATGTGGTATATTGTATCAGAACTTTGACCAAATGGTTAATAAATCCAAACGCTGAATTAATTCTTTAATATTCTGCTCTGAGAAGAATCCTGATTGGTCAGAAAAATCTGTTCTGGAAAACAACTCCAGGTGAGAAATCTCCTAAGTCATGATGGTAATACATGCGGGTTGAGCACCGTTGAGCGCTTTGGTGTGAAGTACCGCACTGAGTACTCTCAACAGCCTGTGAGGGGATCCTCACTTTCTGGATTAGGAAACCGATATCAGTGAACTAACTTGTCCAGATCCCGGTGGGGCTCCATTTCAGGCTTGTCTGACCATGCCCTTAATAGAGCCACGGACTTAATCCCTGGGGAGCTTTTCAACCACGTGGTGGATGCTGTGTCAGACACTGAAGTTACAGAGTTGAATTAGAAGCGGTGCCTGCATTCGGGGCTCCAAGTCCAGTGGGGGGAATGTGGACTGGAAATCAGCTTCACAGCATGAGATGTGTTATGATAGTGGAATAGAAAAGGTGCTATAAGGGAGTTCAAGAAGATCATCTAAATCAGACCGAGAGCACAGAAGTCTTTCTGGGAGGAAAAAAAGATCACGGAGCTGAGTTTCGAAGGGTAACTGGGAGCCAGCTAAGGGAAGATAGTGAGAATGATGTATGGGCCGAGGGTCAGTTCCTTGCACTTGGAGCATGAAAGGGACTGGAACAGGACCTGTGGGCACAGATCCGTAGGACTGCCGTGAGGGTCGTGAATATGGTGGAAAGGCATCTTCTATACATGGTAACCGTAAGATAGAATTTTAAATTTTGTGTCTCGAACCCTGGTGTACGTGCTTTACAAACATTACAATCCTTATCTCATGGGATCCCTCGAGCCGCCATGGAGACCACAAACGAAAGTAAAGTCCAGACCCTAAGGAGCCTCCCTGCTGAGATAAGGAGCTTGGACTTCATCCTGACAGTTCTAGGTGGTCGCAGAAAGATTTGAAATCTTGGGAATGACTTGATGTGTTTAAGAAAGATCTTTGTTAGCATTTTGGAGACTGACTCGGAATCTGGTAAACCTGAGGTAAGGAGACCAGTTGTGAGGACAGACTATGTTATCTAGACGATAGTGGAGCTGTTTTGAACAAAGGCTTTAGGGCTGAGAAGAGCAGGGAGATCACAGAGACCGGGTGGGACGGATCAGCAGGAATTGGTGACTGATGGAATATGTGGGCCTCAGGTCCATCTTCCTAAAGATTGTTAAGTGGAAGAATGCTCTATTGTTTCCCGAAGTCTGGGGATGGGATTTCCGCTGCTAGGGGCTACCAGAAAGCCAACCAGAGTTTGATTTGTTTTGTTCTCTTCTGTTCCAGTGCCCCCCAGCTCCAGCTCCAAAAGCACCAAGAGCGGAGAGAATTTGCTTTGTTAGGATCTCTTCTAGGATTTTTAGAGGATACTTAAATCCACTTGAAGGTCTACTTAGGGAGCCTAGCTCTTTTTAAATGTCCTCATTCCCTAACTCTTCCTAAGTGTACCAAGTATAGGAAGATGCCTTTGGTAAGGAATATTAAAACTGTTCATATATTCTTATCCCCCACTTCCCATCGAGAAATGTTCTGTTCAGGTAGTATAGGTTTGATAAAAAATGCATTAATCCTTCATTTTCAGCTAAATGTTTAATTTCTTGGCTCTTAAGGAAAAAAAAATCCATGGTTTGAAACTGACCCAGGTGAAGCCCTAATTTGGGTATATGTGTGAATATGCATATAAAGCTTGAATCTTATTACACACAGTCATGTCTGGGAAATTTTCTGCTGGTTTTATTGGATAATTCTGTTATTTTAAAAATCGATAGAAATATTCCATCTAGTCATTATAAGAGAAGCATTGCGTAGTAAAAATAAGACCTTTATCTTCTACTTAGCTGCCTTTTTGAGTTTTAGTTAAAGAAAAAAATCTTCTCCCCCTTGATCGATTTTCAATGTGAGAAGTCCTGAAATTGTGGAGAGCTAGGAGTATAGGAAAGTCTTAAATTAGAGTCTCTTTAAGTCCGATTATCAGATAAATGCCCTAACTTTTAAAAGCGCACTTTTGGTTCATCGTGAGATGCTCGCACCAGCACTGGTGAATGCCGCCGATCAGGGCTGACCGATGCACAGGCTGGGAGCCACGTGGGTCCCTGGTCTGTCTCAGCGCAGCGGCACTCTCTTCCATTCAGGGTCTCAGATGTCTGCTCCTCTGCAAAGCCGGGAGGCCAGTGTCTGTAGCTGCTAAGCATGAAATCCCCTGCTTCTGTTTGTTTCTTTTGTTGCCACGAGTTAATAGGGACAGAGACAGGAGACAGCCCAGAACAAAGCAGAAATAATGGAGTATTTCACCCCAAAAAGGAATGTGGATTGAGAAATACAAAGGGTAAGGCAAAGACAGACTTAGTGTCCCAAGGCAGTGTGATGTATTGGCCAGAAGCCTCAGCCCTGGGACAATTCAGGGCCAAAGCCTTCATCAGTGAGCTTGGAGCAGCCCACATGGCCGAAAGGTTTGACCCATCCTCTGTAAAAACAATTTATTGTTTTTCCCAGTAGGGTCTTAAAGGGCCACAGGATTTTTCACCTGAAAAGTGGATTGCTCTGGTGATGTAGGAAAGAGTCTTCTGGGATCTGCCTGGTGGTCAGGGGCCTTGTACTTCGCACCGACTCCCTGCTCTTCCTTCTATTGCTGTAGGTGCCACTTGAATTCCCTTCTCTTCACTTCTTTGCAAGAACCACTGGTTTATTCCAAGACACTGGGGCGTATTTGAAATTCATTTTTCTTGCAGGTAGAAGGAAAGAATTAGCCGAGAGTGACATATTTATCATAGATTATCTCCTTCCCATGTATTTCCACACATCCCGGTTTATTCATGTGTTTACTCCCTACTCTCCCCTAGTACAGTTTATTTGGTTTAGTATTTGCTTACGTATTTACTTTACTGAGGGATAATTTACATATACCTATATTTTAAGGGAGGAAATTGAGGACTGTTCTTTAGAGATTTTTCTCCCCCTTGCTACCGTGCTTAGAATCGGAAATCTCTGCAGCCAGCGTGGGCTTCTCTTAATAGACAAGCTTTGTCCTTGCTAGAGGACAAAAAATGGTTAAGTGAAAGCAGCAGACAGCAGGGCAGAGAAGCCAGCAGCTCTTCAGGGCCCCCTCGCCTTCCTCCCAGCCCATCCCCTCGCCTCCTTCCCTGCTCCCTAACTCAGCTTTGCAGGAAGCAGTTCCTCCAGCTCTAATGGGAGGAAGATGCAGGCACTTGAGCCATAAACTTGACAGGGCAAGGAAGGAAGCAGTGTCAACACTTGTATCATCCCCTTCCCCTGCCAAGTGTCTGTTCTCTTACACAGGCAGACTTCCTTAACGTGCTCTCAGTCCCTTGAAACCATGGAAACACCCCACTTTTGGGGCTCTGATCCCTGTGTCTGGCCTCGGTGGTACCAAGGCTGAGAGGATATGGGTAGGTGCTCTACAGCCAAGCAGCCCTGGTCGGAGCTCCAGCTCTGCCACTTCTGAGCTCTGACGCATGATCGTGTATCTCTGTGTTCCCTCTATACCGGATGCCGCTCATGTCTCCTCCACGTGCCCCCCCCCCCCCCCACCAGATTAGCGGCTTCCGGTCCTGGCCCCTCTGAGAGTAAATCATTTACCACCTTTGGGCCTCGGTCTCCGTATCTGAAAGTGGGAAGCATGTAGTGCCTTTCTAATTGGGTTTTTCAAGGAGTAAGTGAGCTAGTTCTTACGTCACTTCTGTTGGGTGCTAAATAATATTAGTGATGTTTGGCTTTGTTTTTAAGTTTTGGTGGCAACAATCCTTCTTCATGTCTTTCCAGAAGTTTAAGTAGCTTTATAAACCTTATGATCCATTTTGGTTGAAGCTTCCAAAGACAGACCCACATTTGACTATACAATCAATCTTGTAACACTGAAAAATTAAAATAAACAAATTTGGGGAGAAAAAAAAAGATCTCCTACTCTTAATGTAAAAAAAAAAAAAAGACAGACCCACATTTGACTATTACAGACTTAGGAAATATTTTAAATCTTATAATTTTAAGTATTTAAATACTAAGTATTTTATTAATTGGATATGGTTATGGTTAGAAAACACTTCTAGAAATTGACTTCCTTTTAAAAGCTGCTGCCATCGTGAGAGTGAGGGTCAGAATGTACAGGTGCCTCTTTTTGGTTTTAAAACCAACCTAAGAAATAAAACCACTTCAGGTTATGGGTGAATTGGCTCTTTGTTTCAGATAGCAGCTAATTGGTGTTGCACGCATCCGGCAAGTATTTATGGAGTGCAGTGGCAGGACCTGCCCTGGGACTCCACTGAAAGTCTTGGCTATTTGCTATCGGACATCTCTGGTTTTGAGTTGGTGAGACCCATATTTAAACACGGAGGAGATAGTGTGGGGTTCGGGCAGTGACTGCGTGGTGCTGGGGAAGTCCCAGAGCTGATTGGAGTACATTTTCCAGCAACCGTACAGAGCTTCAATCAAATTGAAATCACTCAGAATAAAATCATGTATTCATGATGAAAAACAGAGCATCGATTGAAACAAATGCCATGTTCCCAAAGGCTACGGATTCAGGGGCACGGGATGGTAGGAAATCCCGGCAATTGCAGGGGCCGCTTCCGGAGGGGAAGGATTTTGAGGCTGACTTGGTCCAGAATCGAGAAGTGGTAGGACAGCTCTGCTCCTCCGCATTGCTGCCTGGCCACCCTTGGTAACTGTAAAATCAGATTGTATGAATCCAGGATGAATAGGTCTTTGAGTCGATGCATGTAATTCTATCATCTCCTAATTCTTAAAATTAGGAAAAAAACAAAACAAAACATGCGTGGCCTGGTATTTACTGCAGGGCTAGAAGTGTGTATAACAGAGCAGGGAGTGAAAGAAAGGATTAATTCTCTGTGGGAACTGGAGAAGACTTCTCAGAGGAGGTGCCTTCGGAGCAGAACTTTGACTAGGAATTTGCCAAGTAGAAAAGAGTGGGAAGAGCTTTCCCTTCCTCGGGTGCATGGTCTGAGCCTGAAGGGCCCCGGCTGCTGGGAGGGTAGTCGGGGCCATTAAGTGGGAGATGGAGAGGGAAATGAGATGCATGGGTAAGTGCTGACTTAGTGCTTTTGAGTATCAGTTCGTGGAGCCGTTATTGACTGTGTACCGATCGTGTATGGTGCTCTGCCAGACGTACCAAGATGTCTGCCTCTGTCCCCAACAGAAATCGGGATATTTGAAGATCATCTTTCTGCCTTGGTGCTGGGCCACCCATCTGAGATGCAAGTTCTCCTTTGACCTTCACAATTTAATCTTTCGCTTCCCCCACCCCCCAGTACACGTGATCGTTCTCCTTTAAGCAAATATTGCTAAGGCTTTAGTTTATCATTTTAGTTAGTCCACCTTTCAGCTAAAGATTGTATGATTATATGATTTGTCCAAAATCTACGACACTGGTGATGTCTGTCTCTGCCCTCTCTCAAGACCTTGGCACACTGCGGTTTCCTCACGTACAACATCGGTAGAAGCTTATAGACACATGCTAAGGGACATATCTTGCATCCCAGATATACTTGGTCCTTTTGAAAAGGAACAAGTCATAACAGACCCTATGTGAAAAGACCTGTGAACTGAAGTCTAGACAAGAGACCACGACCTTGGTTGCACACGTGCGCACAATACCTCCCTCCCCCCGCCAATGCTGTCCCGTAGTTATAACGCCGACTCACCCTGTTCTCTAGTCCATGCTGAAAGTGAGGGCCAAGGGTTGTGTGTCTTTAGAGTCTTGGGTTGGAGTGGAAGGGGACGGAGCCCGTGGAAGCTGCTGTGGGCTGGTGAAGGAAAGAACCAGCACATGGGCTGCCAGACCCTTGCCCAAGGAAACTATCACCTAGGATACATTAGGATAATAAGCACCCTGATGAACAGTTATTTATTTGTATGGTGCCTTTCTTGTAGCAAAATGCATTGAACTGATGCCTCATAACATCCTCCCGAAGAAAGGAAGTGGCAGATAGTGTTAAAACGTTACTGGTTAATCATGGGGAAACTGAAGCATGGATAGGTTTATGGAGCTTGAACAGAGTCACACAATGCCTCAGTGTCTGGCCTGGGAATGAAGCCTGAGTTTGCCGCTTGCTGTCAGGACTGCCGACGGCATTGTGTTTAGCATTGTACAACAGTGAAAGGGGCTTACTCTTAACAATGCGAGAGCTGCTGTAGGAGACAGACACAATGAACTTTGGTACAGTATAGTCTAGAGGCCAAAATGAGTAGTTTTAAGTAAATTGACTATGAGATCCAAAGCTTCATTAAGTTTTAAAATGAAAAACAAGTGAAGACTGTACAGTTTTTAGGAACTGACTCAAAAAAACATGAACATTCTTTTCCCGTTTTGAAATAGAATATTTTTAAAAGCCTTATTTTGTTGGCTCAAAATCTGACACTATTCCTGCCAAGCATAGGATTTATTTATTTCAAATAAATATTCAAAGGTTCTGTGATTTATTTCAAAGATTCTGTCTTGTAATGATTGTCAATCTAACCTTTACGCCTTTTATGCTCCAAAATACCTGATTTCCATAGACTGTGTTTTTGGGGATGGGGGGTGGGGGAAGGCTTTTGTTTTATTCAGATTTAAGTTTGGGTTCCTCCAGAACAGTTGGAAATACAGAGCCTGGAATTCAAGGAAAGAGATTGGGGGGAGAGGAGAGATGTCATGTAAGGTGTCTTAAACATCACTGTGGAGAATCTAGAGAGAGGACATGAAACACATGTGCGGATTACACTGTCACTGCTAAATTGCTTTCCTGTCCAAGGGTCTTAGCGACCTGGAGAAAATTAACAGAGGATCGAGATATTAATGAGTTTGACTGCAAGTGCTTTTACATTCTGGATTTTAAAAAGAGCACAAAGGTGAAATTTTGGAACTTCAAAGTGTATTGAATAATACTGGTATATGAATAACTTGATCAGGACAATATAGCAATCGCCTACACTTTCATTTTGTATTTTTAAGATTTGATTGTTTGGGCCAGGATAGTTGGGTCAGTCTCCCTCTAGGAGATGGTCTGAGAGAATTCTGGGAGATGAGCTGAACAGGAAAGGAGCAGTCGGGAGCAGGGATAGGGTCTCTCCCTTTTTTCCCCAGTGAAGATCAAAGTAAGCCCAGTGAAAGAAACCACAGTGCGACTAGTGGTGTTGCCTAGCACAGTTGAACGTGGCAGAACTCTCCCAAGCGAATAGCTGCTAGCCGATGGTCCTCCTTGGGGGAGCACATGTATCTCTTCACGTCTGTGCATATGTATATATACATCTGCTTCTTCGAAAAACTCATCACGAGTCCGGGAGGCTCAGGGATAAAGTTTGCAGAAAGTCACTATCAACCAACCTTCATGCGAATCCAGGATATGATGTGTTGGCATCTAGGGTGCTCTTTAGAGTCGTGGTCATTAATCTTGTAAGAGAAGGTAGGGCGCCTGGGTGGCTCAGTTGGTTGGGCGACTGCCTTCGGCTCAGGTCATGATCCTGGAGTCCCAGGATCGAGTCCCGCCTCAGGCTCCCAGCTCCATGGGGAGTCCACTTCTCACTCTAACCTTCTCCCTTCTCATGCTCTCTCTCACTCTCTTTCCTAATAAATAAATAAATAAATCTTAAAAAAACATCTTGTAAGAGAAGGCATAATGGAACTCAAGTTTAATGCCAAAGAACAGCAACGAATATGAGGCAGTAGGAGGGGTTGCTATACACACGCAGACTGAAATAATTAGGGCTCCTCAGGCTTGAAAAGACGGAGCAGAAATGGGATTAGAGTTTAATAAATTTGTGAAGAATATGGATTAGATGAGCATAGAATTGTTTACCAGAAGTAGGCAGAGCCTCTTAAAAGCCGAGAAGTGAACTGAGGACAAAAAAAGTCTGTTATACCGGGAAAGTAGACCCTGTACAGCAAAATTACTCTTGAAAACTAGACTACCTTCTGGCATTGAAGGGAAGTGAAAGGGTCTTATTTTGATACTATTTTCTTGAAATATGAGGGGTTCAGGAGAGACTAGATAAAGCTTCCTAGTGGTTTTCACATTTTCTTTTTTCTGAGGTGAAATGTCCGTGTCGAGGGTTCTGCATTCAGCATTTATTCATTGAGGGCAGAGTCTGTGCTGTGTCTTCTGCTAAGCCCTGGGGACACTGGCATGAAGATGGGAAGAGACGGTTTAGTGGTAAACAGGAAACTGTAGTGTCGAGTGAGGACTTGACAGAGGTGCGGTGAGAGCTTGACACAAATCGCTGACATCCTCCAGGATCGGATCAGGTGCTCCTGGAGAGGGGGTGCTGGAGCTGGGACCTGAAGCTGACACATTCACTGAGCCAAGAGCTAGGGGACGAGGGAATGGCATCTGGGAATGCCTGGGGGGACAAGGGGGTCCGTGTGGCTGGGGGCAGAGTAGAGGGAGGAGCGAGTGGAGAGGGATGGGAGAAGAGGCGGCAAAGGCGGGAGGGTGGGGGTTGGTGGAGCAGATTGTGCAGATTTTAGACGACCTTGTAGATCGTAAGGGTTTGGGCCCTAGAACAGTGGGGAGGTCCCTGAAGGGGGGTAAACAGATAAGATCAGATTTTGTTTTATGAACACTCGCGGTGGCCGCCATGGAGAACAGAGAGGGCAAGAGTAAATAGACTGGGACCAGCAGGGGGGAAGGTTGGCGTTTGTCCAGGTGATGGCGGCGTGGACTGGAGAGAAGCGGACAAGTTCTAGAGCTAGTTCAGCGGAGGTATGGACTTGCTGACCGACAAGGTAGGAGAAGTGTGAGAGAAAACTAGTCAGGCTTGACTTTGAGAGCCAGGTAGGCCTCAGATTTTATCTGAGTGAGAATTAGCACAGCCTTTTTATAGGTCTCTTCTCTCAGGGTCTCCAGATGATCTAGCAGCCAGTAGATCTCCCTCCTTCTCCCTCTGTTTCTCTCCTGAATTATCGAGGACCTAAGTGTTTCAGGCTCTACAAGCTAGCACAAAATTGGCCCCTAATAAATGAACGTCAGGTAGGTAGAAAGAGCATAAAGTACCTAATTTCTGGTCTCCTAAATCTCCCTGCCTTTAACTCTTGCAGAGCAAACAGGTTCTTGCTATGCTCAGACTGCACAGCTGACCCTGAGGTCTGTTGACCTGAAACAGAATTGGGCACAGGTCACGATGGCAGTGATATATATGTAGGGACTCTGTTGAATGATTTGTGAAAGCTTTTTATTTTCAAATAATACCAGAGTTGAAAGACTAATACAAAGAATTTTCCTATGACTTCCCATTTCACCAGTCATCAATGTTACCCCGTGTTGGCCTTAACGCACTCCTCACCATGTAAAGCTGAGGGTGGGCACAGACTTACAAATTTTCTTAGCCTAGTAATCATGGCCGCCAAGACCCTTCATCTCTAAATACTTGATTAGTGTGTTTTCTCAGAACAAGGATTTTCCTTTTATAAAGCATAGTACAGTGATTAAATTCAGGAAACGTGACCACAGGCAACAGTGTTATCTATTATGCGTCTCTAGTCCACCGTCATCTGGTGTCCAAATGTCACTTCTGCCATTTTCCTCCGCCTGTTCCACGGGTCCGATTCAGAAGGCCTCGCATTTGGTTATCCTGTTTCTAGTCTTCTCTAACTTAGAATAGTTCCTCGGCATTTCTTTGACTTTTAAGACCTTGAGATTTCAGAGAAGGGGCTAGTTGTCTTGTGGAACGCTCCTCAGAGTGGTTTTGTTGGTGCTTAGATTCCGGCTGTGTGTTGTTGGTGGGAAAGCTGAGCGAAGATGTTGTGCCCCTTGCAGGGTCCCTGTTGGCAGCAGGAGGGGAGCCGTGAGGTCCACGTAGGTCTTGTTTCTGGGCATGTTAACTTTGATCACTTGGTTACAGTGGTATCTTCTGGGTTTCTCCACCCTGAAGGTACCTTTCCAACTTATAATGAATAGGTTATTTAATTACTTCTTCATACTTAGTCATTATAACTGTTACTAAGCTTTGTGTCTGGTCTTACTTAAAAGAGCCCCATGTCCCCCTCTCTTGACAGTGTTTTAGAGCACTCTGCTGCAAGGGACCGCCGCCCGCACGACCTGAATATGACCTGGTTTGCATAGGCCTCACCGGCTCTGGCAAGACCAGTCTGTTGTCAAAGCTCTGCAGTGAAAGTCCCGAGAACGTCGTGTCGACTACAGGTGGGTACTGTGCCAGGGTCCGACCCCTTTCTCTTTCTCACCCCCAAAATGTTCTAGTTGCTTATGCTATTTTGGGGACTCCTCCCTTCTGTTTGTGGTTCATGTTTCAGTCAGTTTATTTATTTTTGGGTGTTCTCTTTTTCAAAATAGAGTGAGAAGGATTCAGTGGCATGAAATATCTGTACCCTATATCTCTTTAGTTGGATATTTCAATGCCACTGGACAAGTCAAGCTCAGGAGAATATTGGTACAAACTAATGGTGACACGTGAAATTCTAGTACTGTAACCAAATAGCTTCATCTCAGGCTCACTGAGTGCTAGACTCCCTTGAGGAGTCACTCTGGCCTACTTGTGTTGGTCATAAACTCTCTAAACAGTTCAGCTGACAGTCTGAATCTTCTTTCCTCAGAGCCCCTGTTTGGAGGAGAGTCAGTGTAGGAACCATTGGCCAGGTTATGTTGTTTCTAGACATGGCCGAGAAGTCAGTCTAGGCCATGGTTCTCAATTAGGAGAGATTTGGGGTTGTCACAACTCGGGGAGGCAGCTACTGGCTTCTGTTGGGTTGACGCCAGAGATGCCGCCAAACATCCCACAATGAGCGAGAGAGGCCCTCACCACAAAAAAGAGGGAGTGAGAGCACCCTTAGTGGTGCATTGGGTTTGGAAGGTGAACAGGAACGAAGCCTTGTTGACTTCGATGACTCAAGTCCTGCTTTAGGTGATAGGTGGGTGATGGAATCATGAACTAGGATTTCCTATCAAGTAGGAAAAGTACTGATGACCAAGAAGAACCTTACCTCAGTTAGGATCAGGATTTGCCATCAGATAAGTTGGGTTTTTAGAGCTTTTCAGATTTTAGGATTGTAGGTGAGAAACTGTGGACTTCTAAAGCAATAGAGACATAGCGTCATTAAAGGATGAAGAAAAGAGGGGCACCTGGTGGCTCAGTCGGTTAAGTACCTGACTCTTGATTTCGGCTCAGGTCATGATCTCAGGGTCCTGGGAATAAGCTTCGCACTCAGAGGGGAGTCTGCTTGGGATTCTCTCTCCCTCTGTCTCCCCCCGCCCCGCCATAAGTACATCTTAAAAAAATAAAGGATGAAGAGAAGAGTAAGGTGTTCATAATAATTGGTGAGATGACAGAGGGTGAGCAGAGCTCAAGACTGGCCTTTCATGTGAAGCCATTTCTGACTATTTTCTCTGAGACAGAACTAAGCACCCCCTTCTCCCCCACTGTACGTCGTCCATATTTCTGTCATTGAGTGCCTGCTACACTGCTGCCTACATTTCTGTCCCTCAGCCCGAGGTGTAAGCTCCTAAGGGCAGAGATAGCACAGAACGTAGCATAGAGTTGGGGCATAGCTCCAGATGTTTTTTGAGTGAATAAGAGGTAATAGTACCTTGAATTCTGTTTTTGCATAAAGTGTCATACCCCTGTGAGCCTTATAATGACCTTACATGGCAGGTAAGATTCCCCCCCTCCCCACCCCTGCCCCGGATTCTATCTTTAAATCCTCTGAGGCTCAAAGATATGATGACGTGGCTATCGTCACACAGCCAGCCATAGAGGTAGGGGGAGGGTTCAAGTCCAAGTGAAGTTGTACCTAAGGCTTAGGATCTGCGATGAGAATAGTATTTGCTGATTGTTGGTTAAGTTGTGGATATCTTTGGAGAAATGTGTTAGGAAATTATACAAACCTTACTCAGTAATTCTTTGCAAGCAAAATACCTTTCCTTGCAATGTGTGAAAGTAATACAAAATGTACTCGTCTTCACTTACCAGAGGTATAAATCAGAAACACTTGCTAGAAAGACAGTTTTGAATTGTAATGTAAAAAAATTATCTGTAAATAATACTGTAATACTGTAATTTGTAAATTGTAAGTTTTATATCTTTATTAGATATTTAACATGTTCCTTTACTGGAGCTAATAGTAACATTGTGTGCTAGTTGATTTTTTTGTTGCATTAGAAGTTAAGTTGCCTAACATTTTGGATATCAAGCTTCTATGAGTTATCATTATCCTGAACCAGGCACAGCGACCTTTTGGAGGCCTTTTTGAAGGTCTCTGACAGCAAGAAGTTTACACCCAGATTAGAAAAATAAGTTTTCTTTTTAAATTTTCTTCTTAAGATTTTATTTATTTGTCAGAGAGAGAGAGCACAAGCAGGCAGAGTGGCAGGGAGAGGCAGAGGGAGAAGCAGGCTCCCTGCCGAGCAAGGAGCCTGATGCGGGGCTTGATCCCAGGACCCTGAGATCATGACCTGAGCCGAAGGCAGAGGGCCCAACCCACTGAGCCACCCAGGTGCCCCGAAAAAGAAGTTTTCTGATGACGAACAGTTGATACTTGCTGCATGTTTAATATTACTAGATGCCAGGTGATAGGTGCTGTACTTGATAAAAATGAGAAAACTAAAAGGGGCCATTTCTAATGTGAGGAGTCAAAGAAGGCAGAGGATGTTACATTTGGGAAGGGCCTCGTGATGATGAATACCTGAGCAGAGAGGAATGGAGTGAGGAGAGGAAGGTTAGGAAGCATTCAGAGAACAGAGATCTTACTGGGTTGAGGCCAGGGATGCACAAGTTAGAATGTGTTGTGACCTGACACTGAAGGAGCTTCTGAGAGAGACCTACCTGTACCATGGAGAGAGGATCCAGTAGGGACTGTTATCGTGGGGATGGAAGGTTAAAGGCAGGCATGATTGATCCCATAAGAGTGATGGACACATTGCATAATGTAGAGGGAGGGAAGGGCTAAGAGTCAAATGGGCCTTAAGTTTCTAGCCTACTGATTGAGTGAATCGTAAAAAGTAGGGAGAACATGACAGGCAATTTGAAGATAAATTATGAATTTGGCTTTGGACATACTAATTTTGAGGTATTTGCAGTATTTTCAACAGTGATCCAAATGCCAGAAGACAAGCTGACTAGAGAAAGTCTGGATCTGGATTTGAGAGACAACCGAATTGTGATTTTGGAGATTATTGAGGGATCGTGGGGTGGTAGAAGGCAGAAGGGTGCTAAGCACCAACTGTGTTTCATTCCTTCTTCCCGTGCTAGTTGGTACCTATGACCTGACTGCCGCTGATTAGGCACTGAGCATGCATTAACAGGCGAACACTGGAGCTTACTTTCTAGCGTCTGCCTTAGACAGGGAGTCTAAGCCGGGCTGTTCTATATGGTATCATACAGTCAACTATGAATAAAAGGCCAGAAGAACCAGAGTTAAATAATCATCAGTCTTAGTCTAAGAAAGGGCTACAGGGTGAACAGTGAACAGTTTCAGCTCAGAGTATTAGAGTTGAAACCAGCCCGAGCGATGAGGGTGTGATGAGCAAGCAGAGGAAATTACAACGTATAGACTGTCCTCTTCACTCTTTGGCCCCTTAGCTAAGACCGCACGTAGACTACTCTTTGAAGAAAGTAGACAGTAAGAGAGGAAGCAGTGTCCAGGAAATATGTTTTCACGAGGATTGGTGCTGTGTGGGCATGCTAGTGGGGGGCACGGGTTAGGGGACAGACAAAATATGAAACCGATTTCAGGAACATGAATATGAAGCAACAAAGCATGGTCATCCCTGAGAGATGAGAAATAAATGAGCTGAGCCCTGCATTTGCCCCAGCTTACTGCCTTGAGAGAGTTCCTTGGCCATGGCACACTTCCGGGGGAACTGAGGTGGAATTCAGCGGATCCCCTACATTGAAATGGTGCAAGAGTTGGGGGAGACCAATCCAGATCCAAACTTTCTCTAGTCATGGGACACAGTAACGGAAAGGAAAGAGTGGTACAGAGAAAGAACCCTGGAGATCTACAGAGAGTCTCCCTTGAGTCTCCAGGGTACTTCATGGTTAGCTCTGTTCACACAAGGCTAAAAGTTACGGCTGTTCCCACTAGCCAGATTGGAAAAGTCATAATTCACAAGGTACTGGGAAGAGCGCTCAGGAGGGTCTTGCCTTAGGAATCATCCCAAAGCTGAGCACTGCTCTAGACTCACCTAGGAAATCATATTAACAAAACAAAGAGCTCAAATAGTTTCCTGCTAACTTTAATGCATCCTAGAATACAGCTGTAGGAGATTTACAGAAAACAAAATTACCCAGCACTTATGGCAAAATTCAAATGTTGGACATTAAAATATTACCAGCCATGAAAAAGGCAGGAAAACATAATTTATAATGAAAAGAAGAATCAATTGAATCTGACTCAGAACTAAACCAAAGGAATTTGCAAAGAAAGCCTTAGAACTGTTACTGTAACTGAATTCTGTCTGTTCATACAGTTAAGTATGAAAAGATTTTTCATGAAATGAAAGATTTTCCATGAAAACATGGAAGAGTTTTGAAAGACCCATTTAAGATTTCTGGTGGTGAATACTACAATAACTGAAGTGGAAATATGCACCAGATAAGATTCACGGCAGATTACACAATGCAGAAGTGAAGAGTAATAACCTTGGAGGCCATTATTATTAGAGACTATCCGAAGTGTTGAGGGAGGGAGAAGAAAATGGAAAGTGCAAAGAGCAACATGAACTGTGGGACAATTTCAAGTCCCCAAACATGAGTCAATGGAGTCTGTGAAGGTAAAGGATGGAGAAAAGGGGACAGGAAAAAAATACTTCAAGAAATAAAGTCTAAAATGTATTTAAATGTATTTAAAACTATCAACAACAAATCCAAGAAGCTCATTAAACCTCAAGAATGAGATAAGAACAAACTACAACAAAGACATATAAAAAGTTATATAATAAAGTTTCTCAAAACCAGTGATAAAGTGTGATGATTAATTTTATATTGTCAACCTGGCTGGGCCAAGGTGCTCAGGTACGTGGTCAAATGTTATCCTGGATGTTTGTGTTTTGGGATGAGACTATTTAAATCAGTGGACTTTGAGTGAAACAGACAGCCCTCTATAATGTGGGTGGGTCTCCTCCAATCAGTTGAAGGCCTGAATAGAACAAAAGATGACCACCACTCCCCCTACCAGCAAGGAGGAAATCTGTGTCAGGTGGCCTTTGGACTTGACCTGCAGCACCAGCTGTTTCCTGCTTCTACAGCCAGCCTACCAGGCCTACCCTGTAGATTTTAGACTTTGCCAGCCTCCATAATTGAGTTAACTCCTTAAAATAAATCAATGTACACATATACCTCCTATTGGTCTATTTCTCTAGAGATCTTTGGATAAAACAAAGAAAATCTTAGAATGCAGATAATGGATGTTACAAAGGAACCATGATAAGAGCGACATCAGATTCGAGTGTTTCTCACTGGAAACAACGCAAACAAGAAGACCGTGGAGCAACATCATTAAAATACTAAAGGGAAAAAAATTATCAACCTATACACAGCAAAGACTTTTTCATTATACCTTTTTATTATATTTTTGTTGTACTTTTTCCAGCATTAAAAGAAGTGTTAAAAGAAGTCCTTCAGGCAGAAGAAAAATGATTCCAGATGGAAATCTGGATTTACACAGAGAAATGGAAAGTACAGAAATGGTGACTACAGGGGTGATTATATAAAATTTCGTTCTTACTTAAATCTCTTTATAATTGTTTAAAAAATGTGCTGTTTATACCACACGTAAAGTAAAATGCAGGAGAATAATGGCATAAAAGTTATGTTGGAAAAAGAAGTATACCATTGTAAGGTTCTTATATATGGAGTGGTTATAACACTTGAAGGTAGACTGTGATAAGAGATGTATTATAATCCTAATGCAACCACTAAAATAACAGAGTGATAGCCAGTAAGGCAACAAATGAGATAAGATGGAATTATAAAAAATTATCCAAAAAAGGCAGAAAGAAAAGGAACAAGAATAGATGGACTAAATAGAAAACAAGTACTAGGGTGATATACTCAAACCTAACCATCAGTAAGCAAATTAAATGTAAATGGTATAGACTCAGTTAAGGGACTGAGATTGATATTAGATTACATAAACAAAAATAAATAACAAATAGGACCCAACTTTGTGCTGACTTGAAACAAATCTTAAATATAAAGACAAATAGGTTGGAAAAAGATGTATCATGCTAACAGGAGTCAAAAAAAAGTTGGAGTGGCTATGTTATCAGAAGAGGTAGATTTTAGAGCAGAGGACAACCCTAAGAATAAAGAAGTTCATTTTATAATGAGATCATTTAATCAAGAGAACATAAGAGTATTAAACATTTATATGACTGTTAACAGCTTTAAAACACAAAGTAAAAACTGATGGAATTTTAAAGGGAAATAGACAAACCCACATGTCATATTTTAATACTCTCAATTACTGACAGAACATGTAAGAAGAAAATTAGCCAAGATAGAGTAGTCTCAAAAAGTGTTATCAGCCAACCTGACTTGATTAACATTTATAAAACACTCTGACAGTGGAAGACATTCTTCTCAAGTGCACGTGGAAAATTAAATTAGACCATATTCGAGGATATACAACAAGTCTCAGTAAATTTAAAGGGATTCAAGTCATCCTAAATATGTTCTCAGCTCACAGTGGAATTGAATTAGAAATCAATATAACAAGAAGATTTCTCAGGAAATCTCCAAATATTTGGATACCAAGTTACTTCTAAATAACCCATGGATCAAAGAACAACCCAAAGTGAAATTATAAAGCATTTTGCACAGAATGAATGTACAACACAGAATTCGTGGGATGCCTCTGAGGCATGACCGTAGAGGAAATGTACAGCGCTAAACAGCTATGTTAGAAAAGAAGAGCCTCAAATCAGTGACCTCCGTTACTTTAATAAACTAAAAGAGAAGAATGTATTAAAAACAAAGTAAAGCAGAAGAAAAGAAATACTAAAGACCAAAGTAGAGTGGAACTCGATGAAAAAGAAGAACAGAGAAAATAATTAAAACCAAAGCCTGGTTCTTTGAGAAGATGAATGAAATTTGCAACTCTACCCAAATAGATCAGGAAAAAATACTGAGACACTAAAACCAGGAATGAAGAGGAGTTACATAAATGGAGGTTTTATAAAAATTAAAAGGATAATAGAATATTACAAACTGCATTATGCCAGTAAATTTGACAATTTAAATGGAAAAATTCCTTGAAAGACAAACCATCAAAGCTTATTTAAGAAGAAATAGAAAACTCAGATCTGTATTTAATGGAAATGAGTCATAGATTTAAAAAAACTTGAAAGCTAGTCAGCTGCACTGGTAAGTTTTATCAAACTTTAATGAAAAAATAATGCCAATGCTGCATAATACCTTCTAGGAAATGGAAGAGGTGGGAAAACTTGTAAGACCAGTAAGTTTTTATGCCAGACAGAGACATTACAAGAAAACTACGTAGCAATATCTCTCATGAATACAGATGCAAAAGTGTAAGTTTAGCAAATCTAATATATCTCAAAGTGACATTTATCTTAGGAATGCAGGGTTGATTTCATGCTCAAAAAACACCCCCAAAGTTTAATTCATAATATTAAATTTAAAAAATGATTCAGATACAAACAAAAACCCTCAATTTCTGATGAAACTACAGAATACCAGCAAAAGGGAATTTTCACAACTGTTAAAGGGCATCTGTGAAAACCCTATAGCTACTGTCATTCTTAATGTCATTCTTAATCTAAAGAATTCTTAAAGAATTCTTTCCTCCTCATCAGAAATAAGAGCACATGAATGCCTGTTCTCAACACTTTGATTCAACATTGTAGCAGATATTCTAACAGGGTATTAGGCAAGGAAAAGAAAAGGCTTCTAGATTGGAAAGGAATCAGTAAAGCTCTCTTTATTTATTTGCAAATGATACAATCATCTATGTAGAAAATTCGATGGAATCTACAACTTGATATCCGTGAATTAGAGCAGATGTGATTTAGAACTGGTAATCTTGGAGATCTGAAAATTTGGAGGATATCTTGATCATTAACGTGGAGAATGTTATCTGTAAGAATAGAAGCAGGAAGAGTATGGTGGGTAAACGTTAGGCAAGTCTTGAATTCATTCGACTAGATTACCAGACTCCCTGAAAGTTGATAGATGGAAATGCAGAGGTCCATGTACAAGCAGATGCCACATCCTGAGGTGGGAAATTATGGTAAAGTGGTCCAAAAGCATCTTAAGGAACACATGCTTGTTCTGGGTGGCACTATTAGGGACAGGAAAAGTTCTGTTGGCTAGCGTAAGGAGGATGAAAAAGTGCAAGAAAACATTGGAGCCTAGAGAAGACTGTCTTAACAAAGCTGAGGTTCCATATGACTCAGTGAAAGGGCTCCATGATGCTCAAGGAAGGTCTGGCTTCGGAATGAGAGGCCTGAGGAAGGATATAGGAGGGAAGGGGTAGATTGGTTGAGGTAGGTTGGTTGAGTCTTGTGTGTTCACTGTAGCTAATGGAGGTGAGTAAGAGGGTGGAGCAAATAATTAGTGATGACAGAGGAAGGGGGGAAAGAAAGGCAGCAGAAAAGAGCCATACAAGCTGATTTTAAGTTCTTAGTGAACCCACAAAAACCAGTCGCCCCGGGAGTTCCAGATAAGCATGGCTGGTTGTGTTTAAACCTACTTCCTGGTTCTTTGTTTGTTTAGATCAGGTGTGTGTGGGGGGGTAATTGAAGAACAAAGGAGGTGGAAGGAATGTCCTAAAATAAATGACAGAGCCTAACAGCAAGAAAAGATAACTAGAGGAAAAAATTAAGTGAGAAAGCCACCGGTGCATGTGAACATTTAATGTGGGAGATAGAAGAACAGCTGCAGGACGCCAAGGAGAATGACGCACAAAGGAAGAGACCAAGGGCCAAGACTCAGTTTTCCAGTAATTCTAAATGCTTATAAACAAGACAAATGTAAGAAAGAAACAATACTGTTGAGAAATATTTGTAACAGGTATTAGAGTTTACAGCTGTCCCACTTGGATAATTCAATCATATCTACAAATAGTATCTAGAATGCAATCGATAAATTAATTAAAAGAGATATTTCATAAAAAGAATTAGTAGCAAAGAAATAAATGGGAAAGGTTCCACTTGGCCAGAAATTCAACTTGACTAGAGAATAAACAAGAAAGATGTTAATTTTATACTCAAATTTACCAGTATTGTTTTTTCTTTATGATTAGGCCCAGCACTTGGTAAGATTGTGGTCGCATGCGTTGGTGGTGGCATTGTGATTGGTGTTGTCCCTTTTCTTGGAAAGCAATTATTCATATAAATCAAAGGTCGCCAAAATGTTAACATCTTTCCACCTAGCAATTATACCACTTAGAATTTAAATACATAATATTAAAGAAACCATGCACACAAAGTGATTCTTTACCACACTTGCGTAACTAAAACTTTAAACTTCCTATAGCAAGGGAGTTTATTAATTAAATTGTAGTACCTCCACTGAAAAGATGATAGATCGGAGAAAAATCTTCTGTCGAAAAAATTTACATTTGTTTTTAAATTTAACTGTGCCTTTAAGGGCCCCTGGGTGGCTCAGTTGTTAAGCATTTGCCTTCAGCTCACTCGGGTCATGATCCCAGGGTCCTAGGATCAAGCCCCACATCGGGCTCCCTGCTCCTCAGGAAGCCTGCTTCTCCCTCTCCCACTTGTGGTTCCTGTCTTGCTGTGTGTCTCTGTCAAATAAATAAAATCTTTAAAAAAATAAAAATAAACAAAATTAAACTGTGCCTTTGAATGAAAAGCAAGAAAAGAACATGTAAAAAAAGCTGTGCTCTGATATGGCTGAATTATGTGTGAAATTCTGTTATTTTAAATTATTTCTTTATAATGCTTTGATAGCAAGCCAATTAAAAGTAAAATATTTGTTGGAAGAGTTGGGAGTGACTGAAAAGAGAATCTACCTTTGAGACTTTGTTTCTTAAAATAAAAGCGTAACAAGAAAGGCGCGTCCATCCAATTTTAGCAAGACAAGAATGTCTTCTCTTTTTTCAGAAGCCAAGGGAGTCCAAACTTTATTGGGTGGCTAACATCAGCAATCTTTTATCTTTGACATAATTTTTAGAAGATATTTAAGTTGTCAAAACTTAAAGGGCCAAGAAACCCTCCAGAGAGCGATTGGAAAACTTGCACCTTGGTGGAGAAACAAAAGTGATCTCTGTCCTGAGTGAATTCCTTGACTGGAGATGCATGAGGAATTTGTTGATAAAAGGGTTGTTAACCTGTTGATTACACAAAGACTTTTAACTGGAGGAATGGAGTTTGAAGGCTTGAGATAAAACAGTGATGTAACCTGGAGAAAGCTTAGCACCTGGAATTGAAAAAGATTGAAGATCTCTTCTACCGATACTTATTACTCCACTTGGAAAACAGTCGAGTGGTATGCCATTCAGTGAAAATAGAAAAAGATCCTGATGATTTTGAAAGAAATGTGGAAAACGTCTATGAAAAATTGAATGAGGTGTTTTAGAAACTTTAAGTATTTGCTGGGTATGTGTTACGTCAACAAGAGAAACAAGTTAGAAAATCCAATTTTGTTATCTGCTAAAGGATTCTTTAATAAATGCCAGTGGATTAAATTTGTTTTTAGGATACTGAAATCATATTTAGAAGAATCTCACTAGACTGGAAGAATTGTCCAATTGTCACAAAATTACCATGGCATAAATCATGCCCTGGTCTAAGTCAAGGCCACCAGATCTGTGGAATGCCTTTGTCTTTAGCAGTTGTTAAAGTGATCCAGGGATTTCAGAAGTACACACAAAGTGTCCGTGTGCAAGTGTGCAGAATTGTGTGTTAGGGGGGTAGGAGGGTAGTTGGGCTGTAGATCTAAATAAGATACTTATGTGTTCCACACAGTGAGTAAAAATAGACCAGCCTCACTCCCCAAACTAATTTTGTTATAATTCCAGGAATGCTTTCTCTGCATAAAAAATGTCCCATCCATCTCCCTCGTATCACAGGTTTTGCTGAATTTAAGGACTAAAAGACAAAAACTGAAAGTCTATGCAAACAATTATTTCCCCAAAGAGTTACTAAGTCATATATTTATTAAAATTTGTGGGGTTAAATCTTAGGGGAGGTTTCAGTCTTCCTAATGTAGCTGAGAGAGGCCAGGAAAAAATGACTGTGTAACTTAGGCTTCAGCCATCAACTTGTTTGAGTGGGGTCTGGGGAGACCTGCCCACGAGGCCTTCAGCCAAATACTAGAGGCCATTGATGATTGACTCCGTTGTTACTGTCATTTCCTCTTTCTTGTTTAATATAAATAATGGAATCCTAATGCTAGAAGAAACCTCAAAGAGTTTTTTGCAGATGAGGGATTCAAGGTCAAGGAAAAATGTGGCTAGTGAGTCTAAGAGCTGTGGCTAGGACTTGTAGGACATCAGCACAGTGACTGCCTGTGGAGAGCGTCAGAGGATGCCTGCTCTGTGGACAAGGAAGCCTAGCGTCGCGGCCAAGTTGGGCACTTTCTCTCCCGTATTACTAAGTTCCTGGTTTTGTTCATGCTGATGAAAAAGTACTTTCTGAACTCGTGCTGTTTTTAATCAGGTATTGTAGTGTGGCCCCAAGAACACTCACTTTGGTTCTTCATATTGCTTTATTTATAAAGAGGCAGAATAGTGGGTTGATCAGGAGTGTGCATATTTTGACCGTCAGTTCCACCAGTATTTAGTTCAAAATTGGACAGAATCCTGGGAGTCGGTCAGGTTGTTGGTGTCCAGAGGAGATGCAAGGCTGGGGGTGACGTTTTGAAGATAATATTTAGTAGACTTGGCAGGGCACCTAGGCCTTCTGGCTCACTTTCCTCCTTGATGGTAGTACTGGTGTTGGGATTGTTGTGACAGTTAAATCAGGAAATAAAAGCCCTCAGCATAGCTCTTTAAAGAAACACTGAGATCATGTTATGTGCCTCTACCTGGGGAACAGACCTAAAACAAAGAAACTGATGGGTAATTATCCCTGAAAATGACAAAAAAGTACTGAGTACTGGAAGAACATGGATCCCCCCTTAAATCAGCCTATTTCAAGAACGCCACGGAAGGCTTGCCTGATGAAGAGAAGTTAAAACTGCAGCCAAAGGATGGAGAGTTTGCCAGAGGGGCAGAGAATACTGATGAAGCAGAATGTACAGAGGCCCTGAGTTAGAAAGAACATAGCTTGTTTTAGGAACCGAAAACAGAAATGAGAGGGAAAGGATACAAAATAAGCCTGGAAAAGGAAAGAGAACCAGACCGGGTCGAGCCTCGCCAGGTGTTTTGAACTATAGCCTGAGTAGTGAGAAGCTACCCGAAGGTTTTAGGCAGGGGAGTGATGTGAACAGATGGAAATTTCAAGACAATCGCTTCTGCTGGTGTGCGGAAGGGACTGAGCAGGCCAACACTGAAGGCAAAGCTTTGAGTTAGGAGGCTCTCGAAGGTGTCCAGATGTGGTGGCTTGGTCAGGGTTATGGGGAGAAGTGGACCTATTTGAGAACTGTTTTGTAGATGGAATCAACAGGCTTTGTTGGAAAGGAAGTGCTGTGGAAGGTGCCAGATGTTTAGTTTATAAAAGCCCTCAAATGTTTTCAGTTCTGTAGGTTTAATTTTTACCACTGCTTTCGTGAAGTAGCAGACCTTGAGACCACATGCGATCTTGACTGGGAGAAAGTTAACGCCTCTAGTAGTCAGTTGGTGACTGTTAGTATTTTGAAATTTTAGTTTTATTTACTAAACACTTTATAGCACTGAAAGCCATCTGTTCTCATTTACAGATGAGGAAACTGAGGCACAGAGGGGTTAAGTAACTTGATAATGGTAGAGCTGGAATTGGAACCCAGAAATTCTTTCTTGGGAGCTCATGCTCTCCTGGTGGTTCCTCAAAGCAACCTTTGAGAAAGCTATTTTGATGGTTTGACCTTTATATCCCTACTAAATATTAATATTCCCCCCACCCTTTGACTTTGCCCAACCCAATGTCAAAGAATAAATAGAGTTGATCTGATAGTTCCCCTTCTTGGTTGCCCTTCTGGTGAACTGAAAGTGGGGCTTTAAATTTTAATTCTTTTTAATCCTTGCAAACATTTGGAAGGCAAACATTTGAATGACTAAATTTTTTTTTTAATTGTTTCTCTTTCATATGTCGTACATCTTTTCTTGTTTTCTGGACTGATTATGAAGGCTTTGTCCTCTGGACATTCATTACCACAGCTATACTGTAAAAATATGAAGACAGCAAAATGGAAGATTGTATATACCTTTGCAGTATAAATCTAGCCACACATGTTCTATTTGGAGAGAAAGCATGCGTATTCTGCAGAAACATTTATATGCCTATAAATAACATTGCTAGGTTACTTTGCTTAGCGTGAACATTTGAGGACATTTTTGCAGTCAATTTATTACATCTGTGAGGATTAAAGAGGGTAACAATGATATAATCTGCCTGTTGGATTATAAATTTCGTAAGTCGTATTTTACATATGGGTGCAGCAATTTCTGGAAGGCTGTGCCTTTCCTTGGGCACCTGCATATTGTCAGCTTTTAAGAATCACAGCAAATTAAATATCGCTGCTGTGCTCCATAACTGTGTCTTTTTCAAAGTTGGGGCCTGTCTCGTCTCTCTGGAAAATTCGTACTTGAGTTGTCCTGAACATAACCACCAAGAGACTACTGAATATTTGCATAGAGCTTTTCGTTTTCAGGATTTCACAATCATTGCCTTTTGATCCTGTGACACCCCTGTGAGGTAGGTAGAGAGATTCAGACATCCACGTCTCCTGCAGGCAGATTTCGGTGCCAGCAGGAATATTGTGATTGGCACTGACTTTCCTTAATTTCCCAGAGGCCAGACACCTGGAGAGGCTTTTCTGCAAACCCACGTACATGCCAGTGCTTCAGCCACACGGGGCTGCCGCCTCATTCCTTCTGCTGTTTTCCTAAGATTCAGTGACTGCACACACCATTAACCAGAACGCTGTGGCCACCATGTCAGGCTGCAGAAAACCCACACGGGTTTTGCTTGAGGGGTATGTTTCGGAAGACCCGTAGAGAGCCCAGTGAACATTCACATTCTAGACCACAAATTTCAACCGTTCACACTCCCATCCCTCTAATAATGGTACTTTTCATTCAGTGGTAATATCTGTAGCTCCAGCTAAGTGTTTAGATTAGTGAATAAGCCCCCAGGATTTCTCTTCAAGAGTGTATAATGTATTGAGGCAGGCAAGAGACATGCATAGCTAATGAGGAAATCATCATTACAGAGAATGCTAGCAATCATATATTGTATACTTATTTGTGTCAGGCACTGTGATAAACATAGTACGTAGGTTATATCATTTTTATAATTGCACGAGGTAGATTCTATCAGATTCTATCATTCCTGTTTTGTAGACGATGAGAGCCAAGGCTAGTAAGTTGCCCACAGTCACAGAGCTGATTTGAACCTAGTTCTGACTCCAAAGTCCCTTTTTAACCATGAGGTGATATTCACTGCCTTAAGTGGAAGATACTGTATAGAATTTTAAAGTGCTGGGACAACATATAGCAAAAGAGTGGTTGTAATAGGGCAGAATATAAAAAGATACGTATTGACTTCTATTTTTATACAGGAGAGCAGAACCATGCAAAAGAATTCTTATCCACAACCGACAGTGTATCTTTTTACCTTTCCAGGCACCTATCATAACTTTATGACTTGTTTCAAATTAAAGTATGTCTCTATCTGGTAGTTAAGTCATCTCTTTTCTAAGAAATCATCTTCAAATTGCACATACTAATGTGTAAAATCTTGGAGTGGTTCGAGATTACTGAAGAAATTAACTTTTACAAATTAGGGCTCTTAGTTGAAAAAGTCCTTGTATATAGCAAAACATTCAAATGACAAAAAAAAAAAAAAAAAACTTAAAAACCTCCACATTCCCAGTTGCTCCAGGAATCCACACTAGTTTGTTTCTCATGGATTCTTTCAGAAATAGTGTATTTGTTGGCATATGTGTGTAGGTCTATAAGCATGTATGTTCCACCTGCTAAGCTTTTATGCTAAAACCTGTGAACCAGATATGTTGAAGTCAATCATGACTTGAATGATAATAAAGTTATGTCCTAAATATGTAATTAAAAAAAACATAACTCTGAATATATTTTAACAGAAATCATTTACTGCATGTATCATAAAATGTGCATAGACAATTACGATTGCACTTTTAAGAAAAATATATGTATGATATTAACCATGTTCTTAAAATTCTGACATAAATCTTATGTAATTCTAATATAAGGTGGTTATAATTTAGGTACTTTAATCTCTAGAGTTGCTGAGTTCTATGTGAGAGATAATTAACTTTAGGAATTAGATGCAAAGGTCCTCACACATCTAATGTTTTCTTTGAAGTTTCTGTGTACTTCCAGATGTCTTTCTCACAACTGATAAAATTTACAAGTGACATAACATTTTAAAGAATAGAGCAGTATTTTGAAAAAGAGTTAGATTTTGCTGTAATAAACAACGTTTTGAAAATTTGAAGAGGATAATGTGTTATCAATGTATCTTGAATTGTTTCCAGCATAAATACAAACTATGAAAAGTAGCTCTTAATCAGCCTAAGAAAGGCTTTGAGCATTTTATGCATTTTTAAAAGAAAAGCTGCTAATTCCTTTTTTATGTTTTTGTTTTTTAATTTTAGGTTTTAGTATAAAAGCAGTGCCATTCCAGAATGCCATCTTGAATGTAAAGGAACTCGGAGGTATAACATTTAAATCCTTTCTGTGTCTGGCTTAAATTTTTGCTAATTTGGTATTAATGTTACATGTAATTAAAAAATTGTTTTTCTAGCAGGTGATTCATTTTTACCTTTTGGTAATAGAGATATGTCTTTCTCTTTATATGTTTTAAAGGTTGTTGAAGGGTTCTAAGTAATAAGCTTTTTTTTTTTTTTTTAAATTAGAGAACCATGCTGTTCATTCTGTTTCATATGCTACATATTCTTTGGTTTTATCTGTTCAAAAATTTTATTCCTGATCAAAAAGTTATGCAGAGTTTTTTAATATGACAGAAAGATAAGCCATGCATTATGCAGGGCAAAGAATTATATTTTAGAGTCGTTTGTATTCATACTGCAGGTTTTATTGTATTAGATCTTTTTAGAATGTATTTGTTCTGATAATAAATCTTTGCCAATGGGTTCTTTGCTGGTCAAGCACATTTATTGGATAGGCTGTACCCCAAACTATACATCACTCAGTCTTTCATTACACTCTCTGTCTGGGATTTTTTGGTTGTGTTTTATGTCAGTCAGGGTCTTAACCCATGTAAATAGGTTAACAAAGAAATCAGTCAATTCAGTGAACCTACTAAATTCTCTAATGGCACAGCAAAATGGTAAGTGCTGTGAAGTTCAGGATCATATTGGTGAGTTTAATGACTTAGAAGAAAGTTCTCTTCCATCTCTTTAATCACTTTGTGATATTGACCTCCGCCTGCCCCACTTTTTTCTAAGTTCATTCTAACTGACCTATTTTTAACTTGATGCAATTGAAATACAAACTTTATGCCATTTTAATAGTGTTTGATGCCACCTTATTTTTATCTCCCTAATGTATTAGCTCATCTTCTTAGGTGTTTAAAGAGTTGTATCTAGGACAAGTTTACTTCTGCCAGTCTTTTTTTTATAGCTACCTTTGACTTCATAGCATTAATATTTAAATCATCCATGGTTGATAAATTCTGGTTTATCCTTTAAGGCATTTGATTTTGTCATAGGACTACAAAAATTCTAAAGTGTGAGTGTTCTTGTCATGGAATCATTTTTCTACATAAATATTTTTAAAAGACTGCTCTTTTAGGTTGAATATTTTAATATGACTTTGTGGTTTCTAGTGACTCTGCTTCTCAGTGATCATAGAATTACAGTCAGAGAGTATATTGTAAAAGTCCATGGAATCGAAATGTATGGTTTGAGAATTTTACTGGTTTTGAATGTGGTTGATACGCCATAAGGATTTTATTACTAGGCCAGACACTTTTTATTGAACCCCCTCCAGGTGTAAGAAACTGTTGATTAGTTGATAAGGCGTTTATTATAGATGGTAGTTGGATGACACAGGTAGTGAAAATGTCTGGACAAATGAAGTGAACGCTTCAGGGAATTTTTGTAGCCTGGACTGTGTGCCACTATAACACTGAAATTCAATACAATAAAAGGAAAATTAGAGGACAGGGGCGTATAAGGTGGTGGGACTCCGTTCCCAAACAAGGTTTAATTTTGCTGAAAGACCTCTGCCCTGACAATTGCAGTAATGGACATCGCAATAAAGACGGTACCATAGAGTTTGGTGGTAACATTTTAGTTCCTGTGGATGGTTATTCTGTAATAGTTTGAGATATAGGTAAAAAATAAAACTTCCAG
The DNA here is from genome assembly GCA_028533885.1 of Nasua narica. NCBI lineage: Eukaryota > Metazoa > Chordata > Mammalia > Carnivora > Procyonidae > Nasua > Nasua narica. The sequence continues at coordinate 103,474,565 of CM052809.1, forward strand.
GATTGGGACCGGTACATGAGTTCCGGGCTAATGAGAATGTATTTGGCATGTAGTATCGTACCCCCTCAATTTGAGTCGATCTATTTTCCGTCAAGAGACTGTTTCAAGGAGAAAGTGATTTCTCTGAGCAGAATCTCATTGTGCATCCTGTGTTGAATGCTCAGAGGCAAGCTGTGGAGGGAGTTTATCCCTTGGTTGTGCCTTCACTAAGTCCCTTCCCCCCCCCCCCCCCGACTAAGTCCTTTATTTAACAGATATTTTTTGAGGGCCAACTAGTACTGCCTGGAAGAAGACTGCACTAGGCTCTGTCTCCCCTAAGAAGGCAGGAAAAGTAGGCTAACCCACAAGAAGAATGTAGCTTTCCTAGGATTCAGGGTATCTCTTATGTGGTAAGAAGCTCATCCCAACATAATATGTACATACGTGGCATTTAGGGAGATTTGTAACCAACCGAAATCCAGTTGCTTGAGAGGAGGTAGCTTGACTGAAAATTTCAGGAGGAAAGAGTGGAGTGTTTTAGGATCAATGTGTGAAGATACGAAACCTTTATATAACAATAAAGGGTTTCTCAGAAGTCCAGCCAGGTTGTGTGAATCCGGGGGAAAATCTTGAAATCAAGGGAGCAGTTCAAGGAGATCGATGGTAGAAATAGCAGTACTGAGTACCACGATGTCGCTGGCCTGGGCAGTGCCCAGATGGCTCTGCTTACCGAAGGGTAATCTCCTCAATTATCAGGAGATTGGCATGACCCCTGCGCCTCCCTGCCAGAAGGAGTACCCCTTTCAGCTGCTTCAAGGCTCTCCATCACCCTGCTTCTCAACCTTAAGTTAAATTTCTCACTTGTTCAAAATATGAAGAGGCATGAACTTGTATTCCTTATCTAGTGAGAAATGGAATGAGATGAATTAATAGTGACCAGTGGAGTTAAATGAAAGTCACTATTGGGAGATCTTAAGAAACTTTGTTTACATACACAACTTATAGATGTTCGTGTCTGTACATATATAAAACTTGTATGCATAGCATATACATACGTAGTTCTATGTTCCTACCAACTTTCTCTCAGGAGAGTGTTTCTTACATCGTTCACCTAAAAACTCTTAAAATTTTCACTCACATTTTCTCATGTGGTCTTTTCCTACCATTCATGCAATCGTTCTAGCACATTGTATATCAAGCAAGATTCTAGGAGGTGAGAATGAAGATACCTTATATCCTCTGTCCTCAAGAAACTTGGTTTTTTTTTAATTTATTTTTAGTTTTTAAATTTATTATTTATTTTTTATTATGGAGACTTTCATGAAAACAAATATTTGAAATCAATGAAATTTTGGAAAATGGAAGTTTTGAGCGGGTGGGTAAGTTCAAGGTAGGAAGGGACGCATAGACCTACTCACCCCAGCCTGATGGTCTATGGGCAGGTTCCGTTTCCCCTGTTTTGAGAACGACGGGCTCTCCTCGACTCCGCTCTCACACCCACCAGGCTGCACTGATGATGCCTGTATTTACGTGAAATTGAAACCCTGAATGTTTTTTCTCTCTTTTTGCTTATGCCGTTTCTCTCCCTCCGGTTCTCATTTCACTTTCGCAGCTTCGTGCCTAATGAGTAGGTGCTATGACTGTCTCACAGGTAATGCGACACAGGACAGCCAGGCACGGGGACCGAGTGACTCGATGAAGCCTGTTTGGAGGAGGTGGGTGTGCATGGAGCACTCAACCAGTTACTCTCTAGGTGGAACATTTTATCCCGGGCCTGGCACCAGAGAAGTGTTTCCACGTTACCCGCTGCTGCTTCTGTCGTTGATTTTCTCTCTCTCTCAAGTCAAACTCTTGTTCGCTTCGGATTCTCACTCCGCTGCTACAGTCCCGTTTCCCTTCCGATCGCTTCAAGCCTGGCTTCTGAATCACTTGTAACCTCAACTTTTCAGTGTATCTCGAGGCTTGCACAAACACATCGTTTTCATATTTTTATTCTTTTTATTTCAGTTATTCGACAGATATTTATTAAGTACCTACTACAGGCTCAGGCTGAGTTCTAGGAAGTGGCGGTTATAGTGGCAGGAGACATGCAGTCCTTGCAGAGGCGGGCCCTTGGACGCAAGGGGCGACTCTTGTGTGCTTCTCTCCTTGAGTAAAGCCAAATATTACTGTCTCCAGGCCCAGAACGAATTCCTAGGTTAATCCCCTCAATATTTGATGGGATTTTTAATACCATCCAGCACGACTGTTCTGATCTCTACAAAGGACATTCTGTAGTATTGCTCAGTGGATTTGTTTTTCTTGTGAATTCATTCATTTGGGCGGTTTTTGTTGAAACGAATCTAAATCCTTTTTAGTTTTAATTAATTACTCTGTCTTGTGCTATTTATTATCCCGGATGTTGTGCAAGACACCTCGCAGGATCCTGAACAAACAGAAAGATGAATCTTTCAGCAAATTTCCCTTCTTCCTATTAAAGGAAACCCAACCATTCCACATGATTCTAGGCCGAGTCCATTTTCCTGTATCTCTGCTTCCTTATCTGTAAAATATAGTAAAAGTAGTCTTGCACTATATAACCACTGTGAGGGCTAAATTAACGTAAGTCAGCTACTTAGAAATCGCCTGGCCCGTAGCTAACATTTTCGGAAGAATTATATTGTAATCACACCCTTCCCCTCACCCACCCCCCACTCCCTCAAAAAAAATCCCTTTCAATAAAGCCTTTTCCCCAAGGTGTCTAGAAATAACCCAAGTCACATATTGATTGCTTTTTCTCTTTGCGATCATGCCTTGCTCCCTTGTGGACAAGATGATCTTTTTTTTTGTTGTTGTTGTTATACCTGTTTAAACTATAAAGTCACAGGGAAGGGACTTCCTTGGAGTCTTCTGGGTAGCAGCCCAACATAGTTTTTGGCAGCACACATGTGTTAATATTAAATGTTTTTGTCCCATTTACCTTATCACCTTTCCCTCTGGTTTCAGTTTCCACCTGAAAAATCTCTTCTATTATGATGCCTCTTAATTGCTTTCATTCTGTTTGGCTTTATGTATTGTAACCACATTACTAAGGTGAATAAAGCATCTGGCATTTAGCTGAGTTGAAAGCACCAGTCCCGCTGCAGTGATCTTACAGCTCTGGTCATTTTTCATTTTAGAAATTTCCAGTTCTTAAATCTACAGATGCACTCAGAGATATTTTTCTCTTGATTTTGAAATTGTGCTTGCACACTGATAGAGCCCAGAGAGGAAATTTTCATTTCTTAACACATTTGGTTTGTTACCATGAATTGATGAGGATCCAGACATCACACTATTCCGTTTTCTTTCCCTGACTGAGTTCTGGAACCACAATTGGTTTTGTCAAATGACTTGTTTTCTGCCTCTTATATTCTAATGAGTTATGTCTGAGTCGTTTCCCCACCCAGTAAACTCTTGTCTTCCCCCTTGACACTAGGAAAGGCAAAAGCTAAAAAGCAGTGAGCCGTCTTCTCTGCCTCAGTATTTGCTACTATTTGTCAATCAGAAAGAAAGTTCCTAAGATTTTTGTTTGCACTTTTTTTTCCTTCTAAAGACAAGACAACTTTTCTTCTTCAGAAGGTGGTAAGGGTCGTGTGGAAAAGTGCAAGTTGTAGTCACTTACCCATTTACTTCAGCCCCTGCAATTGTGATTGAATGATTTCTGAGGATTGTCAGCTAAACCATTTTTTTAAAGGTTGCTTCTTTCGGCAGCCAAGCTGTTATATGAAACAGATGTTGACTCTGTCCTGTTTCTTTGTTTGCCTGGAGGAGTACGCCGCCTCCTCATAGCGAAAGGTGCTGTTTCTCTATATTCTGCTAGTTATCTTCGGGTGCTGTTAATCTGTCCAGGTTATTTGCATGTCTTTTTTTCTCCAGAAACTGTACAGGGCAAATTTCTTGACAGGCAACCCAGGGGGCACTGCTGCCTGCATCTTTTTAATTTCTGCTTTCTATACCTAGGCCATTTGATGTCTTTCACCAAAATAAAGCTTTCTTCCTTTAGAATCTTACATTAAAACTTAATTCAAAAGGAAAAATAGCTCTTCTACCTGATGTGTTCTCCCAGTCCTATATATACTATGATCATTGCCTCCATAGCCCCACTACCACCTCCTACTTAAAAAAAAAAAAAAAAAAAAAATTCCAGCTAAATACCTATGAATTTAATGTCACTGCCTCTGAGAGTCATACCATTCAACAGACAGAGGGAGGAATCGAGACCATATAAACAAATTGGTTGTATATTAGAAACAGTATAGGTAGGCTGGAAGACATTATTGCCACATCACTTTAAGGGACAAGTGGAGTTAAAAGATTTTTTCCTGGTGTAGGAGAGAACAGCTTGCCATTCAAAAACTCTTTCAGACATCTCCAACCATGAAATTCTCTGGAAGAGGTGGCAAGAAACCGTGACAGTGGCAAAGGAACATGACAGCACAGAGCGGGGGCCCGAGGAAGGCCAGGGCCACAGCATCCCTTACAATCATGCTATCTGCTAAATTATAGTCCGCTACACACAAGTGAGGATGTGTATTCCATATCTGATGTATAATTATAAGGAAGAAATGAGGTCCAGCAAGTAGAGTGTGGCCTCAAGACACTCTGTCCCTCTGTGCATTTGAACTTGTTGTTGTTTTCTTATCTGCAAAATGTAAGTTTTAATAAATCATCACTACTTATTTCCCAAGGGATTGGGCTGGAAAAGAAAACTTCAGTTGCCTAAAGCTCCTCAAGAGATGCTTTAAGATAGACAGTGGTCTTTCCACTAATTCTGTTTTTATAGTTGTGGTTCCAGTGTGATACGTAATATTGAATGATTGAAACTTCTTGATAGAGTATTGTTTCCTTATCTAGGAGAAGAACCAGACCTTTCTGGAATGGGAACAGCCAGTTAACTCCTGGCTCTCTGAGCTGTGTACTTTCTCACTTGGGCTCAGGCTCTACTAGGGGAAATGATATTGGTATAAAGCCAAGTCACTTGGATGGGAGTTGAAAGGCCACAGCTATCTGAATTGGTTGAACAGGATCCCAGGGTGGTGGTGGTCAGGCGTTTTTTACACTTGCTAAGGGAAAACTGAGCCAAATAGTCAGCAGAGCCAAATAAATGAATCTGGGGGCCCAGAAGTCTGTTACTGGCTGATGTAGACCTGACCTTAATTTTTGTTTTCTTCTGGAGAAATGCCCTAGGAAATTTTTTTGAATTTGCCTTCCCAGTCATAGTTTTGTGTAGTACTTAACAATCCACTCTTCTAATAATATACACACAGACACACATGCGCAGATATGTAATACATACACCACACATACATGCACACAATGTTCAAGAAACTAGTGTCCTGCTCTTTTGACCCTTCCCTCCCCCCCACCCCTAGAGAATAGGGGTTTCATGTGCCTCTAATGTAGGTCCCTCACCCATTGATTCCTGTTCGGGGCAGTCAGGTCATATCATATCTTCCAACTCTACCGAACTTCCTCACAGAACATTCATGCGGGGTTCTGCGCTTCTTAACCTTTAGAGGGGAATGAATAATTCTGTTTCTCCCAGGGGGTTGCCATAAGAGCAACGGATTTTCATCGTGTATTTGGTTTCATCGTGGTATCCAGCAACAGCCCTGTAAGTCAAGAGACAGTATTTTTCTCTATCAAACCAAGCCACGGGACACTGGGCAAGCCTCTTAACTTTTCCAGGGCTGCTTGCTTTTCTAGCAGCTGAGGATGCTGATAAGCATTCTCCTGTTTGATACAACAGAACTAGTATATTTTTATCTTGAAACCCGTAGTATCTACTTTATTGTGGTCTCAAAGAACCATAGAGACCAACTTTAACAACTATGTGTGATTATAGTGCTTTATTTTTTCTATTTTCATTTAACCTGGACTTCCTCTTTTTTTTTCCTTTTTCTTTTTTTGGTAGAGTAGACATTTTAATAAATCTGTTTTCTTTTTGTGTTTGTGTGAAACAGGTATACATACATGAAATACCAACTAACACTAAATGTGCTTGTCACTGCTGCTTACTTCAAGAAGCATTAGTCTGGTGTGGGAAATACTATAATATGATTGAGTGCAAGATGCTGTTAGGATCATCTAGAAAGGACAAAGGAGGCGTCACAGAGGAAAAGGCAGTTTAGGAACAGTGTGGGACAAAAGTCATGGAAGTGGCCGTGGGTTTGGTCTAATCTAGTTTCATCCATAAACCAAGTCTACTGTCAACTCCTTGACTTGTCTCATTTGGTTTTTTTCTAGACTCTTTTCCTCTGTAACGTCCCTTTCTTCTTTCAGTATGATCTTAATTGTATCTTGTACTCAATCCCGTTAACAGTATTTAGCATACCGCAGTCCGTAAAGTTAGAAAGAATTGAGAAGCACACTGTAATCTTAAGGGTTAATCATATTGTGATATGAAACATACCTGCAATTCCAAGCTGGAGATAAATTTGCCAAGTTATGCCCCCAGATACTAGAATAAGGCTAGACAAACAAAATGGTGTTTTATATTGAATTCATTTCAGTGAATACTTAATACTAACTATGTGCCATCACCTAAAGATAAAATTCCTACATGTGCATGCATACACTCATGAGCCCATTCCTTTGGATATTTTGATGGGAGAGTGATATTGGCCATAATGATTAGGAAGTTCATAGGAAAGATTAAACAGCTTTACTAGATTTCTATAGTTAGACTGACAACTTGACAATTGTTCAAAAGCTAATATATTTGGAGCTGCTCTGACCTATCCTAGAACTGAACAAAATAAAACTGGTTAGATTTGTTTTGAGGCATTGTAAATGTGTTGCTTTTAATTTCTTAAGGTCCAAAGTATTACCAAAATTCTATACCGAAAATGCTTGAAATTATAAACTTGAAATTCACTGATATTTTATGGCAACATTGTGAGAAGTAATGTAAAGAGTTTATTGTATAAAGTTAACTTTTTAATATGTACACTAATACATAATACTTATGATTGAAAATTGAAGATTGGTTTTTTTTAATGTCTATTCTCCTCCTTTGCCAAAATCTCATAAAATGACAAAAATCAGAAAACGATTATAAGTTAAATCTATAACACAGGTTTAATCTACAATGAATAAAGGAAAGCATGACAAAGACGGAAATATAGGCCATGGAAACTTGAAGTAGAAGGAAAATTCATCAGGATTATTAATCAGAGAGTTTATCAGAGATATTAATTGGGGCTTTACATTTGGAGCCATGCCTTTATTTTTCTTCTCTCCTTGTGTTAAGTAGTGGATAACAGCTGTGTTTACCCACAAACTAAATCTTGGAAGTGGGTGCTAGACTCAGGCCAAGGCAGTGTCCTAGTAATATACTGATTGCCAGGTGGGTTAGGAAGCCCACACACACGGGAGATAAGTCACTTGTCTGTCCCTATTAATCACTGGAAGTAGGCAGTGGTAAACAAAAGAGCTTGCAAACGTAGATTCTCAAGCAAAAGATAAGTATATAATTACAGCATACTACAATATGGAGGAAACCAGCACCATCAAAGAAAGCTTACCCCATCAAAAGAAAAAGTATCCAAGGACCTAGAGGTAATAGAGTGATCAGAAGAAGACATTCAGAGAGATGGGTTTTGTATTCATGAAAAGTAATCTATTGGAACTGAGGAAATAAAATTTAAAGGGACAGTATCTGTTGATACATCTCAGATGTAAATTAATAAAACTAAGGACTGCGCTAGGGAATTTCCTCAGAATACCCTGCAAAAGGACAGCTCTGAAAGCATGAGAGAAAATTAAGGAGACCAAAGGAATAGTTAATAGAACTTCTAACATTCCTCTAAGAGTTGTAAAGGGAGAGTAAAGAGAAACTGTAGAGGTTAAAATAATCAAAGAAAATAGAAAAACCTCAAATGTGAAAACAAACAAACAAAAAAAAGACTATTTGAATTTAATGGGTCTTCTGAGGCCAAGAAAAGACTTAAATCTACACATATTGTGAAGAAAAAGAAATCATTAATTGTAATCACAGGAGCACGCAAGTGAGTTATTTCTCATTTCAACATGAGAGATGTCAGGTAGAGAGAATCAAAGTATATTTTCTTTAGATTATAGATTATAATTAAAAGAAAGATTGAAATTTAAATATGTATCTTTAAAGATTAAGGGTAAATTCTAAAACAGTGAAAGGATGACATGAATAAATTTTTTAAAAATCTGAAGTTACATATTTACCTAATATAAAAAATAATTATCTTAAGGAATGGAGTGAGTTCACTGGGATCAAGTAGAATTTTTTTTTCTTGTGTGAACTTTGTTCATAACAATTTTTTTAAAGATTTTATTTGAAAGTGAGAGAGAGCGAGTGGGGGGAGGGGTGTAGGGAAAGGGAGAAGTCGACTCCCTGCTGAGCAGTGAGCCCAACATGGAGCTAGATCCCAGGACCCTGAGATCATGACCTAAGCTGAAGTCAGACACTTAACTGACTGAGCCACTAGGTGCCCCATGGGAATTTTTCTTTAAGAAATAAAATTTAAGACAATATACTATAAAGATAGAAAGCTAAGGATATATGATAAAGTCAGCAAAATGCAAAAATGGAAAAATAACAAAATTAATAGTCATGAGACATAGAAAACCTCTATGCATCAGTAATCAAAATAAATGTAAGTAGGTTAAATTCTCTTTTAAATGAGTGACGTAAAAACTGATCCAAGGTCAGTTGGGCATGAGCCCTCTATGTGATGAACCTCTTAAGATTAGTGAAGAGCTAACATCCTCCCCACTTTTTTGTTTGTTTTGGTTCACTTTTGGGAGGACTTCTGTTCTCTTTTTAGAATGACTCTGTGCCTCGTCTTGCTATCTTACTTCCTCTTATGACACTCAAGAGTCATAGGAGTACCAGCACTGCCTAAATCAGAAAGGGCCTGCGTGGAACCATCTGCCTGCTTATTTTTCCCTCTGAATCAGCAGGTGTTTTGAATAATGACCTAAGGTCTATTTTTATCCATGCATTCCCTCTGCATTTTGAATTCATGATGTAGGTCTTAGAATTTGATATTCTGTATTTCAAATTCTCACCTTCTGTAGTTTGGTCCTAAGTTACGAAGCACTAGATGGAGTCATTTAGTGGGACAGTCTCCCTTCTGTATATACTACCTCTGACTAGAAATTCCAGAGTTGTTCTTCACAGATTTGTGTTCCTTCCACCCTAACTTGATTATATTTTAGAGTGTTTTCAGACCCAAGGAATACGGGGTCTCCAAGATTCAAAGGACGCTAGGCTTCTTCTGGGTCTCTTGGATTCCTCCTGTCCACAGCCTCTTTTTTTTTTTTTAAACTGGTCATAAAATTAAAAATATAACTCATTATTCTTTGCCCTAGGAGATTTTATGTTCTCTATTCTTAATTCAGAAAATGAGTTGATCTAAAACCATTTATTCTAAACCTTGACTCATTAAACAGACTTCTAAATGAGTGACGTAAAAACTGATTATAAATCTATTCAGCTATATATCTGGTTCTAAAACTTCTGCAACAACAAAATGCAGCAAGGTAGAATAAAAGGATAGAAACAATATCATTGAAAACCATTGAAAAGAAAGCACTGGGAGATGAAATTCAAAACAACTTTAAGAATAGCAAGTTTTCGATGTTCTATTAGGATAACTGAGTAATCAGGAAACTTTATATATTTACCTACATAATTCTGAACTATATAAAATTAAAACTAAGAAAAATGTAAGAAAAAGCCAACAAATTCACAATCAGAATTTATCCATACTTTATACGACAATAGATCAAATAAATAAAACAAATGAAGGATTTAAATAGCCAATTAACAAACTGGATCTAGTTGATCATTACAGAATTTTGCACTCAAATGGAAAACATGTTCTTTTAAAATACACCTAAAATTTATATATGACCATGTATGTTTTCTGACTAAAATCCAATAAAATTAGGAATTAGTAGCAGATAGACAAAAATAACACATGAAACGAGATTTAAAATTACCCTAATATTGGACACTTCGGTGGCTCAGTCAGTTAAATGTCTGCCTTAGGCTCAGGTCATGATTGAGCCCTGCTTTGGGCTCCTTGCTCAGTGGGGGAGTCTTGGCCTCCTTTTTCCTTCTGCCCCCATACCTCACTTTCGCTCGCTTATGCTTTCTCTCTCAAACCTTTAAAAAAAAAAACAAAACTACCCTAACCTTATACCATGTTAAAAAAAAAAAATCCTAGACTTAAATATAAAGCCTAAAACTGTAAAACTTCTAGAAGAAAACTTAAGACGATCTTTGTGACCTTGGGTTAGGCAAAGATTTCTTAGAAGTATGACCAAAAGTATGACCCGCGAAAAGAAAATTGGTTAATTGGATTTCATAATACTTATGCTTTTTGAAAGACACTACTAGAGAATGAAAAGGCCACTTATAGGCTTGGTAAACATTGTTTGGAAATCATGTATCTGATAAAGAACTTTTATCCAAAATGTATAAAGAACACTCAATAATAAGAAAAACATTTTAAAAATGGCCAAAGACTTTGAACATATCCTTTATCAAAGAAGATAAATAAGCACATGCAAAAGATGCTCACCATCATTAGTTATTAGGGAAATATAAATTAAAACCACCACACACACACAATGTCTAAATTTTAAAAGCCTCAATATATCAAGTATTCTGGAAAGAATATGGAAGAACTAGAATCTCACTCACTGCCAGAAGAAATGTAAAATGGTACAACACTTGGAAAAACAGTTTGGCAGCCTCTTAAGATAAATGCAAACCAGTCCTATAATCAAGCCATTCCACACTTGGAGAAACAAAAACCTGTGTTTACACAAAATACTGTACATAAGTGTTCACAGCAACTTTATAATAGGAAAAATGGAAACAACCCAAATGTCTTCGGTTGGTGAATGGATAAACAAATGTGACATCTGTATAAGGAAATAGTATTCAGCAATAAAAAAGAAAGAACCATAGGTAGATGCCATGATATGGATGAATCTCAAAGTAATTATGCTAAGTGAAAGAAGCTAGACAAAATGGAACACATAAGGTAGTATTCCCATATTGGGATAAACTTCTATCTCATCTATAGAAAGTACTAGAAAATGCAAACTAATAATTAGTGACAAAGTGTTTCAGAGATTGCCTGAGGGATAGGTACAGGAAGCTGAGGAGGGATGGAATGGAGGGATTTGAAGGGTCATGAGAAAATTTTGGAGGTGATGGATAGATACACTTATTTTCGTGATTATGGATATGGTTTCACAGATGCATATGTATCCAAACTTCTCACATTGTATATTTTGTTATGTGCAGTTTAATATCTATCAATTATACCACAGTAAAACTATTAAAAATATCCTGTACTGTTAGAAATATCTCTGGTCAAAAGCATTCAATATATGTTTTATGAAGAACTTACAATCCTTTTCTTGGATTGTTTTCCAGTAAAGAGTTATTTTAAAAAGGCTAAATTAATATCCATGGTTTTAAAAAAAAAAGATAAATGTGACTGGGGAAAGACTTCACAAAGAAAAATATCAATTTCTGGACGATCATATGTAGCTGAATTGTTAAAATATGTAAGCAGTTAAAACTAAGATTAAGATGTTATCAAATCTATCAACTTAATGTGTAGATTTTAAAAATCTCATTGCTAATAAAAGAAGACAGATTGATCTGTCTGTGCACAGCAGCATCAATTAATCAAAGAAATTCATATGACAGATTCATTATACAAAGAGTGAGAGATTTCTCAGAATAAACCAGTTGTGGTTCATTCCATAGGGATACTCAAAATCATAGTGATATAATATTCTCTTTCCAAACTTAGCAGTTATATTTATGAAAAATATTCCTGTCGGTGATCATACAATGGGTAAAACGCAGTCTTACACAAAGTTAGAGGTTGGGGCGGTGGGGGAGGAACAGTAACACTAAAGCAAACCAATATATTAGAAAGCCTCTGATTCTAAACCGTATTGGAATAAGTCGTATTTTAAGAATGCATTTTGTGTGTCGGGGGGCGAAATACCCCTTTTCATTCAGGGATCTTTACAGCTTTAAATTATCTACTTGACCTGATCCTAGGCTACCCTGATTGTACCTCAGGTTAAAGATTGCTCAGCAGACCTTATTTTTTGTCGTAAAAAGGAATGTATTTTTCATTTGCATTTCTCTTTGTTTCGTTTTCGTAAGTCTCCACAAAATGCCTGGTCAAGATGGGTATAGGTATGGTTGTTGGTAATATTCTATACAAAATAAGCTCAGAGAGTAGAACATAACATATTTTCCGTCTGTACTTTGCCATTAGCAATCCCAACAAATTCTTTTGGGGTCTGCCATGTTCTTTAAGGTGATGGTATTTTTTAAATTGGGTGTGTAAATATAAAACCTCTTTCTCTTTTTTTGGTTTGCTTTTCTTCCAAAGTCCTCTAAATAATTTTAGGTGTCAATGAATTTTTCCTCCTACTAATTAGATCTTATCTCAGTAAGTAAGGACGGATCTCACACAAACTGCTAAGTTGAAAATACAGAGGCTTAGTTGTCAGTTGTGTATGGGGCTTTACAATAGAATAGATAAGCATGTTGGTATTCTTTTCAGTATGGGTGGTCTTTGATGCTGTTATTTTTTTAATATATGATTGTCTATTTTATTTATCAAGTTGTAGGACATTAGATCTCCTTGGGCAGATGAAAAATCCATTCAATTTTGCTCCCCATCCTCCAGAATTGTTAAATATAAATTCATTTTCTCAAGGTTCCATCAAAAGTTTGTTTTCCCAAAAAAAAAAATTTTTTTTTTCCTTTTTGAGTTTGTTATGTGGGTTACCACTATGAATTTTAAACTCTTGCTATGGATTTGGATGAGGACTCCAAGAAAAATCAATTATGCTGGGGAATTTTGACAGAGGTATATCAGGAATTGTACTGTGACTAATAGAGCAACACCAAACCCAAGAGTCTTTTTATTAGCGGTTACTTTTTAAAATTGCTTGGAGGTTACTTTGTTTTTTCAAATCCTTGAAAGAGCTGAGAGGAAAGACCCCACATCTAATCCTATGTTTTTACCTAAAATGAAAGAGTAACAATTCAGGGCAAAATAAATGAGAAGAACAAATACAGATGAAGTTGATACCAACATGGAAGATCCTTTTTTTCTAAATATTTATTATCAGCCTTTGCCATAGATCATGTGTTTTTGGGTTTTTTTAAGCAGCTTTGTCTTTCCTCTTTTTAAGGTCAAATGCCATTTTCTAGCCCTGTTCTAGGTCGGCCTGATGTTTTGGTTTTCTGAGCCTTGGAACTTCTTCATAGTGGCCCTTTGTGTTTCAGGTATTAAACATCTTCTTGACTTCTATATAGGGACCAAACTGTTCCTTTGTCCTGTGACGTCCTGGATCTAAGACAACATACAGCTTTCTCCTTAGATGAACCTTCCCGCCCATATCTTCCTTTCCTTCAGATTTCTAAATTGTGGGTCCCCTTTGATCAGTGGAGGGAAAAAGGAAAAAACATCAAGGAACTATACATGTTAGTTTTCCTTGATTTTTTTTTCCCCCCTTTGTAATTTGAAAGAGGTTGTAGTATAATTATTTTTGGGTTTTCTGTTCCATCTAATTCTTCCTTTCTCTAAACTGGTCACAATTTGAGTGTAAAGGTATTTATTTATTTGCATTAGGGAGTAAGGGTATGAATTTAATGAATCTTGTAAGATTTTATCTATAGTCTTTTGTCTGAGACTAATGGTCAGCTTCCTTCGCTAATACTTCCAAGTCATGATTTAGCAAAATGAGACAATTTGAACACAATGTTATGTATCATATATATCATGTAATATATATTATTATATATAATTGTATATCATATATATATAATACATTGCTTTATGCAAAAAACATCGAGTGCTGCCCAGATATGAAGATCTAAATAGTTTACTTCATTTTGCGTGGAAAAGAATTCTCTTTTAACATGGTGCTGGGATTTCAGGTCATGTGATTTTGATGCCACCATGACACCTCACCGCCATTATCGTCCCCAAATGCTGAGATTTTGCCAAAATCAGTAGAATGCTGGTTATCTGTCATTTACATTACCGAGTTTTTTCTGTTTTAAGATGTGTACAACTGTACTCTGCTTTAAGAAAACTTCATTTACAAAAATAGAAATATACATGTTAGTAGGTTTTATTAAATAATATGTAGTATTGTGGGAGAATTATTGGTTTTATAAAAGATTTCACTCCAAGTTTTCTTGAAGGTATTGAAGTTCTAATACATCTTAAATTATTTGATTAAATATTATCAAGACCATTTCTAAGGCATAAATTGACTCTGAAATTCTCACTTATAAATCTTAGTTACTGCGGTGTTTTATTGATTTCCTCGCACTACTGTTCTTTAAAAAGCAACCTCTCTTGGGGCGCCTGGGTGGCTCAGTTAAGTCCCCGCCTTTGGCTCAGGTCATGATCTGGGGTCCTGGGATCGAGCCCCACATCAGGCTCCCTCCTTAGTGGGAGCCTATTTCTCCCTCTCCCACTGCCTGCCACTCCCCCTGCTTGTGCACGCGCTCCCTCTCTCTCTCTCTCTCTCTCTCTCTAATAAATAAATAACATCTTGGGGCACCTGGGTGGCTCAGTGGGTTAAGGCCTCTGCCTTCGGCTCAGGTCGTGATCTCAGGGTCCTGGGATCGAGCCCCACATCGGGCTCTCTGCTCAGCAGGGAGCCTGCTTCCTTCTCTCTCTGCCTGACTCTCTGCCTACTTGTGATTCCTCTCTGTCAAATAAATAAATAAAATCTTTAAAAATAAATAAATAAATAAATAACATCTTTTAAAAAAAGCATCCTTTCTTAAGAGGATGCTAGTCTATTTTACTGAGTTTGAAAATCACTGCAATTTACTGTGTGCCACTATCACATAATCTTTACCTTCAGGTTGAGTTGTTTTGGGAAAATTCTCCATGAGCTGTTATGATATTAAAATCTTAAATACTCCTTCCTTCGTCGTCTGGGACAAAGTGTCTCTGTGAAAGCGCACAAGAGGAGCAAAGAATGAGTTACAAGATAAGGAAATCTAGTTAGAGCATACAACCTTTTGAGGTGAAACCCTGATTCTTTATTTTTGTATCTCCTATCTTAACTACCTGGACTCATCTTGGCTTGTTCGTTGGAAAAGCTGAACTGTGAACCTTGACGGGCAGTGTGGCTATTACAGTTTTTGTTTGTACTGTTTTCAAAGTTTTGTCTGTTCCATTTCATCTCTCTGGGGTACTATTTTAAAGAGAAGTCACCTGAGAACAGAGAAAAATTAGCGGCTTGCCAGATGATACCCCGAAGGGTCGAGCCCCATAGCAATCCAGTGTGAGCCCTGAGGCAGAACGGGAAGACTGCCCGAGGATTGCATCCTCCTTGCATAGTGTCCCTTTCTGGGAAACATGTGCAAGGTGTTCAATGGGGGCCGGTCACTGGAGGAGGACACATGGGGGGCAAGTACAGGACAGCCATGTGCGTTCTTTGGCCCATGTGCTGACCATGTGAAACCTCTGGGACTGGAAGATGCGTGACGTGGCTCACCTAGAATACATCACTCGGCTGGTTCCCGGCACCACCCTTGTTTCGAATGCGCGGCGGATGCCGGAGCCGTGTTGCTGAGCAGGGCGAGCTGGAACAACAAGCAAGCTATCCGCTGCAGTTCTAAATCGAGTTTTAAACCACAGCCTTGTAAGATCTGTAGCTGGAAGGGGAATGTTTGGAACTTTGTAACTGGCAGGCAGGAGTATAGCATCCGGAGAAGAGATGATTCTGGGGCCAGTTTTGGACACAAACTGAATCAACTAAACGGAACCCCTGGCAGGACAATATCCCGTCTGGCTTCCCAGTAAAGTCGGAGGGGCCAGTCCTGGCAGTACTGTGGATGTGTATGCTGGGACAGATAGAAGCAGCAAAATGCTCAGCCCTGTGGCTATAAAAAGAAGTCTTTTTATGATCTATTCGTGGTTTAAGGGCAGGCAGTGAATTTTGTTGAAGTTATTCCTCTGCAGTTCAAAAACCAGAATTCTATCTGCTCGTGAACTTAAGCTCTTTCAGATGTTTTTATTGTGTAACCTTGTCTCCAGATTCTTCTTTCGATGTATGTTGTCTCCCCCCACCCCCCAATCTGTTAAAAGATCAGTTTGTGTGAATCTTGACACTGGGATGTTATTTCATGGTTTCAATTTGAAAGTGAGTTGTTGCAGCTGGAAGCATATGATTAATGGCACAGACTTGTTTGTTGCAAAAACAGATGATATTTTACATTTAGTCAAGATGCTTTGAAAAATTGCTTATATTACACTGGACGTAAGTCACATTTTAATTCACTTTTGAATTCTTGTGATTTGAATTCTTCTGAAACACGTAGATGTGTATCTCTGGTGATACAACTGGCTATTGAAGGTATTTGAAAGGTGGCTTGAAAAATTGCGTATTTTATATACTTATAAATGAACTCTGTTGTTTGCTCACGTCTTCTTTATATAATAGATAGTTCATCACATAGTCAAAACTTTTTTGCTGGGAAGATTGTTTCAAAATCGTCAACAAGTCTGGGAGTCCGTGTGGGGGGAAAGAAAGATGGAAGTATGGCTATAGAGTTGACAAATTTGTTCTTCTTGATTGTCTATGTATTTTTATATATTTTGATATTGTACCTACATCTTCAAGGGCAGCTCCTGGTTTCCCATGCCTGCTGGCACGTGCAGAGTTCTGGCCACACAAGACATGGCCGCATCTTACCACCCCTCCGCCATCACTCTGGGTTGGGATGTATTTGCTGCAGTGACCCAAGCCGTCCTTCTCAAAAGCAATGTCAGAAAAGTTATGTGTGCAGTTTCCTTCAGAAATGAGTCTCACAAGTCATTTGAGACCGGTTACAGCAATCTGCCCTCCAGTTCTTCCATTGCATAAAATGACATGGAACCGTACATGTTAAATCAGATGTTACTTAGTCAAACTGGTTATCCTAGATATCCTAGATATCCCCCAGGTGTGGCTCTGCAGTCTCCGATTGAATACTTCCATGGTGAGGAAGTCCACGTTTCAGAAAGTGTGTATTTACATGCCATGTTGGAAGAGTTTTAATCATTACAATTCATTATCATTTGCCAAAATGGAACTTTCTGCTTCTTTGCTAAAATGAATCCAGTTCTGCTTTGTGGAGCATGCTCAACAAATAATATGTCTTCCCTAGACAGTAATTCAGAAACATGAAACTTGTTATCAAATGTTCTGGAAGATCCTTTTCCGAGCTAAATCTTTAATTTCTTCAACTATTTTTCATATTACATGGTGTTCAGGTTCATTACCATCCTTGTTGCCACCTTCTGTGGCGGTCCCTTGTAAAATGTGTATCCAGAAGCATGATGTTCTAGATGTGCTCTGACCAGTGATACTCTCCTCTTTTCTTTCGAATACTTAAATTTCTCTCAAAGCCAGCAGTCTGGGCCACAATACCCCATTGGTTCACATTGGATACGCTGTCAAAACACCCAGCTGTTTTAAGTCAGAGCTCTTCTGTTCTTGCACAGTTGATTTTTTTTTTAATTCCAAGTTCCAGACATTGCTTATATCTCTATTAAATTTCGTTGTGTAAGCACTGGCTCATTGTTCCAGCTTGTCAAGAACTTTTTAACTTTTTTTATTCTGTCATCCAACATATTAGCAATTTCTTTCAGCCTTGTGCCATCTGTAAATCTTGAAATGATACCTTTAAAGTTTTTACTCAATTAAAATGTATAAACATGTATCAAATTGCCTACTTTGTGCCAGTCTCTCTCTCCTAGGGATAACAAGACTAGCATGTAATCATTCCTTTAGGGAGCTCACAGGCTGTGGGGAATAACAGACCTGTAATTATATAACTATAATGCCCTGTGATAATTGCTGTAATAGAGTTATGTGTAAAGTGCTAGGAGTACCAAGGTTGGTTGCAAATCACAGAAGACCCAACACCCTACGTGGCACAGTTCCATGAATTTTTGGATATGGCCGTTAAATCGCGTATAATGCTGCCTAACTACTGTCATCTGATTTTCTTTCTTGCCCAAGGATACAGCAAGAGACTTGTTAAATATTTTGCTGAAATGATCTCATACTAGGCTATTCCCAAAATGTACCAACCTGGCAAGCCAGTACAAAAGGAACTGAGAATTATTTTGAAAGACTTCTTAGTGACTCCATGATGGCTCATGATGATCCCATTTTTTAAATCTGGGTTGATATTTGCCTATTCTCAGTCTCCTGGTAACTTTCCTATTCTTCACGGTTATATCACAGTGCTTGGAGGAGTTTTGTGAGGATGTCTGAGTTTTCTATCTTGGTATGTAATCTGTCTGGATCTGGAGACTTGCATTAACTTAAAGAAGCTTGATAATGCATTTTCTCCTCACCTCAAATTTACCTTCTCTTAACTCTTTCCAGTTAGGAATCGTTCTTTTTATGCCTACTCTTTTTTTTCTCTCTTATCTGTTCTTCATAACATTTTTATAAGTATAAATTCATTTTAGCCTCTAATTCCCTTTCTTACAGTTTCATTTTCCTTTAAAGTCACGGGCTGGTTTTCCTCCTCCTCCTCCTCATCTAATTATTATGTTGAAACCCTAAAGCCTAGCATAAATGGCCATCATTGGTATTATGGTCTCTAGAATAACGTATCCACCATTTCTTTGATGGCCACAATCCAGACATTTGAATTCTGTTGCTTGCGCACGCGTCTTTGCCATGAGATTGTGGAGTGAAGAAGATAGATATTTATCAGAACTGAGGACTTGTTAGCAGCCATGTTTAATAGCATCTGGCTGTGATAGTGGGGCTGCAACCACGACGGGACAAGTCCCGTGTTAGGCTGTGAACAGTGCTCTTAGGGTACTGTCAACATTTACCCTTTTCTTTCCTTGGGATTCTATCACCAACCCACCCCTTTCTCATTTTCTTCAATACAACTATCAGTACTCCTAATTCTGTCTGATCTGTGTGTAATTTTGACTCTAACGTGGCTTGAGTATTTCTAATAATAGATTAATGATAAAATAATTCGACTCTGTTTCTATGTCCTTGGTAAAGCTTCCCAGATCACTTATATATCTGTTGTCATATGTATTTTCATAAAGATCTGGCCTATGTCTATTCTGATTGTTTTGTAAAAGCACGTGTTTTTGAGTTACTGAATATTTTTTAGATATTAAAAACAGAATTCAGTTCAAAACATTTTAAGGCTCTTAATATATAGTACAAAATGGCTCTGTAGAAAACTTGCACAATTCCTATATAGGAATTGGTTCTATTATCTTACCGCATCTTTCCTGTTGTTGCTGACCATCATTTAGATTTTTTAGGCAATTTGATACTTGAAAAATGGTGCCATATAATTTCAGCTTGAATTGTTTTGATAACCAAGATTAAGTTTGTCACCTTTGTTATTGTCTTCTGTCTGTTTATCTATTTATATGGCTAGTTTTATATACTAGTTACTCCACGTGAATTTTTTAGGTTGAAAGATTCCTGTGAGATTTTGATCAACAATTCATGAAACTCACTAGTAAAACTGGAAAGAATTGAAATAATTATATTTAGTCTTCTCATCTAAAACCATATTGCGGTGCTTTATTCATATGGGCATTGTTGGTGTCATTCATGCAAATGTTGGGCTTTTTCCATGTAATTGTTACTGCATGGTTTTTAATTTTAAGTAGTAGTAAAAAGATTTTAAAACCTTTTAGTTTCATTTCTAATCACCTTACAGAACCATATTATTACTCTTAAGTTAACTCTCTTGGGTTTGTAGGTATACAGTCGTCATGTATAAATAATGATCATTTTGTCTCCTTTCCAACAGTTATTCCTCTGACATCGGTTTCTTGCCTTATTGTATTGGCTAGAACTTTTGGAGAATGCGAAATAATTCTGATTATAGCAGGGCCACATTCATTTTTATTCCTCCACACCTAGTATATAAAAGGTATCCGGCATATTGAAGGTACTCAGAAAATGTTTAGAGTGAGTTGACTTGAGTTTAGCTGTTGGAGCTATGATTCTCATTGGCAAACTAGAAACTGTGCATAAACAAAAATAGTGTAAGATAGAAAGGTACACATGACGTTAAAAAAAAAAAAACTACAGATGACTACTCTTTAGTGGAGAAAAAAGGTGATATGCCAAGTGCAGGAAAAGGAAGGGTTGTGGTACAGGTGGCATTTAATGCAGGACTTGAGAATAGATTGTGCTCAAAGATAGAAAGGTTAGGGAGAGAGGAGATTCCCAGCCAAGGGAAAAGTCATAAGCAGAGGCAGTGGTATTTGGGGAACATGATGGGTATCAGACGAAAATGTGAGCAGTTTGTTTTGGACACTGGAGAGGTTTTATACGGGATATGGAAGGATTTGAGTTTAGAAAGGTCACTTGGGTCAGAGCATCAGGAGCCTCGAATGGCAGGCTAAGCTATTTTGACTAACTAACGCTTTCCAAGACTTTTCACATCAGACGCATGGAAAATGATATTTTAAGGACATATCGGGATAAACTAGCTGCTTATTGTGAGAGGTGATGACACGAAGTGGGGGGATTGTGCCCTGGCCCCTACTGGACACCCTAATGGCTGTAGGAAATACAGTACATCTGTAATCTTTCCAAGGTACATATGTTAGGAAGGTGAGATTTTTATCGAGGGATACTTTCTGACTTCAGTTTGAAGCTGTTTTGAACTTTCTGCTGCACAAACTACCTCTTCACCTACACACACACACACACACACACACACACTCTCTCTCTACTCCTCACCTGTACCACATGTTTCCAGTTCCCAGTTCGAGTACTGATAGTCCTATTTATTTACTTTTCCTTCAAAACTATGGCTTCTAATTATAAGAAGAGAATACCAATCTCCCTGTGTTCCATGTTCTTTTTAGCTTACTATCCAGATTGTGGTTAACAAAGATAAATTTTAGATTTCTCAGGTGTGTATCATTATGATTGTTTCATCCTACTCACTTTTTAAGAAAAGTTTTTAGAGAATTGGGGGAGGGAGTAGGGGCAGAGGGAGAGGGAGAGAGAGTCTTAAGCAGACTGTGCTCTGAGCGGGGAGCGCAAGGCATGGCTCGGTCTCATGACCCTGAGATCATCACCTGAGCCAATATTAAGAGTCGGACACTCAACTGACTCTGCCACCCAGGTGCCCCCATCCTATTTACTTTTGAAGGATAATTACAACTCAGTACTAGGGCAGCTGGATTGTGACTTGAAATTCTCTCAAGGTTACCTGTGGTCCCCCAATAAGTGAACAGATCACCCCTGATGATTTCGGGGAACTAGTATATGGCTTTGAGATAATAATGAATCAAACTGTTATACTTCAAATATGTAAGAACTATTGTAGACTGTAAACAAAATTATCTTAATAAATGGCTTTTCCATAAAAGGTCTTCCCTTAATTAAACAAGTTTAAAATACTACAGTGCCATAATTTGACAATGTTACATTTCCATTAGCTGTTGCATTAGCGAAGAAGGTGTTTCTTAGAACACTTACTCGATCTCACTTGGCATTTAACCAATTAAACTAATTAAGAGTATAAAAATAGATTTTGATGAAATATTAAGACATTTTAATACCGAGAATGGATTGAAAGCCTTTCAATTTGATTTTAAGACTTTAAAATTCTTGTATGTTATACTTTCCACAGTAGCATCTCACTTGGACATTTTGGAAACAGATGAGGGTATACTTTTAGTACCAAAATGTTATTTGAACATCTGGATATTTGATGATTTTAAGGATTTGTTAATTTCTTTTAGATGTAATGATATTTTGGTTGTCTTTAAAAATCCCTTTTTATTTTTAAGAAACCTAGACCAAAATATTTACAGACAAACCTGTATGATATCTGAGATTTGCTTCAGAATAATACGACATAGGAATAGGTTGAGGCTGGAGTGGCCAGAATTGATGGTTGTCGTGGCTGAGTGATGGTGTTCGTCATACTTTTTTGGTTACTTATATATGTTTAAAATTCTCCATAATAATGAAAGTAGCAGGAGTACCATACATCGTGTATTTGTGAACATTAAAAACCTTGTACTACTGTCAAGAGGTCAGAGGGTGGCTCTTCCCTGCTGCATTGAATCTGAACGGCCGGGCTTTTTATTTCTGGTCTTCGTCTCCCCGCCCCCCCCCCCCCCCATAGTTGTTGATCTTGCCTCTCTTTTTCTTTTAAAATGTTCTAATTTTTTGATTTGGTTTCTTTTGTGGCTGTCTCTCCTTGCTACTGTCCACATGCCTGTCTCTGGTGGTTTCTGCTTCTCTGTCTCCCACATAATGATTTACTACTTCTAATATGCTCTGAGCAGAGAGCCAAGAAACTAAGTGCGATCACATTTTTTTTTCTAGGCAAGATTTTTGTGTGGGCCTGAGGGACTTTTTAGAGTGGTTAAGCATGTGAGCTTTAGAATGTTAATTTGGGGCCCTTTCTGTTGGCTGCGCCCATGGCTCCTAGTGTTTGGCTTTGTTCTGGATAGTTGAGGGATCCCATAGATGTTTAGATATGTTGTACAGTCCTATGCCTTGAGACTGCAAGGAGGATTTTTTCTTTTTTCTTTCTTTTTTTTTTTTTTAATGCAGTGATGATGACGTTGCAAGTGAAATTATTTTATTTACAACTCATCCAAAAGAAACTTCACTTTCCAATGGTTACTACTTTAAGGGAACTACTTTATGGGAACTACTTTGCAGCACGTGGAAGTTGAAGCCGAAATGACATAGTGTCATAAAGATATTATCAGTTCAATGACCTGCTAGATCATGAGGCCATGAGTCAGGCAGGGGCCACATGTACCGAATTGGCCACTGGTTTCCAGGTGCCCAGAACTTGGTCTGATACATAGAAGCCACTCAACAAATACTTATTAGTTGATTAAGTGAATGAGTATTGTAAATCAGATGACTATTTTTAGTTCAGCACATGTAAATTAATTGAGGACTCGGTGCCTGTCCAATACTGGGTCCTTGAAATATGCAAAAGAATTGGTCTCAAAGCACAAGTAGAAATTGTCAGTTCAGGGCAATCATAGGAACTGGACATACTAAAAACACTTTCATTGTTACAAGTATCCAAACAGTGAAGGGATGAACAGTTTGCTCTAGAATAACAAAGGATAAAGGCAGTAGTTTTGTAAAAATTAAAGAAGGCTTCACTTAAAGGAGATGAGAAATGTGCACAGGGTTTTTTGTTTTTGTTTTTGTTTTTTGGTAAGACACAAGTGGAGCAAGGGAAAAACAGCCAGAGAAAAAATGTATGGTGGAGTTTCAAAGTGTCCAAGAGCTTGGCAATTACACAGAGGGTAAAGTTGGGTGATTGATGATTAACTACTAGGAAAAAGGGATTAAGGGAAAAGGGTTAAGAATGACTCTTAAGATTCATAGTTTGGGTGGCTGTCAATCCCCAGACAGGGAATCCAGGAGACTGGTTTAGAAAAGAATTCATGGCAAGATGAGATCATATGGGGACAAGTTGAGTTTAAAATACCTGGGAAACCTCTAGAAGAGGTTTGATATGATAGACAGTAAGGAATAAGAATTTTGGGGCTTTGGAGAAAATTAGTTAAGAGCATTTGAACTGTCTTCAGGATATTAGAGGTAGCTGAAACAGTAGGAATAAAGACATTTCCAGGGAGGACGTGTAGTGAGGAGAGAGAATTCTGGGCAGAATCAAAGAATTTGGAGATCTGTGCACTCATGTCTCTTTCATGTTCTTACCTGTACAATAGAGTGTAGTACACGGCACTCAATTTGTTTTTTAAATATTGCCTTTGAAAGAAACATTTTGAAAAATCAGTAGATGCTATTTACTTAGAGCAATAACGAGTTGCCAATATGACTTAAGTTTAATGTTTTTCCCCCCACATTTAGTTCATTAGCTCACATTTTCCAAGTTGCTACCTAGCTGCAGATTCTTTGTTTCCTATTCTGTGTAACAGTTTACTACAAACTTAAAGGCTTAGCAAGGAAAAATGTATGATTTTTTTTTAAGTTAAACATGGAATTACCATGTGATCCAGCAATTGTACTCTTAGTTATGTACTCAAGAATTGAAAATAGGTGTTCAAACAAAAACTTAGACACCAATATGTATAGCAGCTCTATTCACAGTAGACAAAAGATAGAAACAGCTGGCATGTCCATCCGCAGATGGGAAGACAGAATGTGGTATATCTGTACAGAAATATTTAACCATAAAAGGATCCTTTCTAAGGTCACTTTTTTTTTTTTTTTTTTGGTGGATTTCAGTTCCTCAGGGATGGTTAGACTTAGGGCCTCCGTTCCAGGCTACCTGTTGGCCAGAGGATGTCCTCCGTTCCTGGGCTCATGTACTGTTGCAGTAGGGCAGTTGGCTTTATAAAACTATCCTGACTAAGAGACAACAGAGCTAATCTGTGGTTAAAATGGAAATTACAATCTTTTGTAACCTAATAGGGAAGCGACATCCCATCTCCTTTGCCACATTCTTTTTTTTTTTCTTAAAATTTTATTTATTTGAGAGCATGAGTGGGGGGAGAGGAAGTGGGAGAAGCACAAACAAGCTCCCCACTGAGCAGAGAGTGTGACGCGGGGCTCGATCCCAGGACTCTGGGATCATGACCCTGAACCGAAGGCAGACACTTAACCGACTGAGCCACCCAGGCACCCCACCTTTGCCCCATTCTGTTGGTTAGAAGTAAATCACTAGAGCAGCCCACATTCAGGGGGAGGAGTTTACACAAAGGACTTAACACCAAGAAGTGGGGATCGCTGGGGACCATCTTGGAGGCTGCCTCCCATAATGGATAGCTTTTACTGTTATTGTCTCAGTGAGGCTTTTGATTATTCCCATTAGGATGATTGTATGGTTTTCTTGACAGAACCTTCCTCATGTAAACTCAAAGATCATTTGAGTACCTGTGATTCCATTATGACAGGTATAAAGGAGAAGGTGTGGTTCCTGGCTTTGTGAAAATATAAAATGTGGGTCATTCTTTAAATATTTTCTACTTTTGGGCGCCTGGGTGGCTCAGTTGGTTGAGCAACTGCCTTCGGCTCAGGTCATGATCCCGGAGACCGGGGATTGAGTCCCATATCGGGCTCCCAGCTCCGTGGGGAGTCCGCTTCTCCCTCTGACCTTCTTCTCCCCTCGCATGCTTTCTCTCTCTCTCTCTCAAATAAATAAGTGAATAAAATCTTTAAAAATAAAAAAAATAAATATTTTCTACTTTTTTGCAGAGGTTATTTCTTAGCCATTGGTTATTTACAAGGATACAGAACCTTAGATTGATTTGTATACTAAGACTGTGTTCATATGTGTATGCAGCTAAGTGTGTGTATTGAATGAAATGATTCTTGAGGTTGACAGCAAGACTATCGTTTTTCTAACTAAAGAAGGGATAGGTCTTGAAGGATACAAACCAAAGAATGGGGTGCAGTGGAGAGTGTTTTTCCTCTCCTAATTGCTGCATGCATGGTTTTAAAGGACTCCGATCTTATGTCAGATCGGCATACTTTTACATGTCTACCCTTTAATTGTCTCACTTACCTAAAAGAAGGAGGACATGAATGGTGTGACATGTCCTCATTAGTCAGCTCTGAAAGTAAGCCCTAATATCAGAGTTTTAAGAAAACTCAGCATTGTGGAGCCCTATGGGATACCTAATAAATGTTTCTTTTCATATAATCTCTTCTTTATCCTCAAGCAAATATATTCTTTAGCTAACCCAATCTAAATAAAACTTAGTAGGCTTAGCATCATTTAAATTGCACTGTCTCTTTTCTTTTGAGTGTGTTCTTCACGGGAAACTGTATTTGGAAGTGAAGTGCTTACCCTCAGGCAGTGTTTCAAATTCATTTGTCTTCTCTTTGACTAGCACACTGATTCCTAATCTTTTTATGCTGTGACACTTTATTTTGTATAACCCTCTGTCCCCAAGTGCTGGATGAGGCATACATACTTAAATTTTAAAGTTAATTAAAATTAATTTCATTTTGAGCATTCATTTGCCTCTTGAGATAATCAGAGACCTCACAGAGGCGATTATTGATTCAGTGATGTAGTTACACATGAAGAAATCTGTTTAATGGTATGTGTGCTGTAGTGAGCTAATCTCATATAAATATATAGTAAGTGTGTATAAAGGAAAGTCCGATTACCTTAAGGACATTTTAAGTCATTCATCCAGCCATGGTTATAGAATTGACTCATTTGGAATTGTCTGAGGTGGAGTGATCTTATCACTAGTATTCCTTTTATAATGGCAGTTTCGAAGGACAGAGAGAAAACTTACTTCTGAGGACAAAAAGGAACTGGCCTGCTTTAGAAAGAAACTCAGAAGAGTATTTCAGACAAAAATTATGAAAGGAAGTGAGGGATGGGTGCCTGGGTGGCTCAGTCAGTTAAGCAACCAGACTCTTGATTTCTGATCGTGTCATGATCTCAGGGTCATGAGACCCTCCACACTCATTGGGGAGTCTCCTTGGGATTCTCTCTTTCCCTCCTCCTACTCATGCTCTCTCTCTAAAATCATAAAAACTTTTTTTTTTTTTAAGAGAGCAATAGAGGGTATTTTAGACTATATAAAAATGAGCCTGCTTATACTCCAATTCATGGGCAAATAAGGCACATATTCATCCCTTCATTCACTTCTTCACTCCAGCAAATACAGAGAGGCTGCTCTGGGCCAGAGTCTGCAGAGACACCTGGAGACATGGTAGTGAACCCCCTGAGCAAGGAAGATCTTGAGTACACTTAGCAAAGTTAATTGATGGAGACCTGATGAAAGTGGCTCGTTTACATAGAGCTACAAAAAAGAGTGTGGTATGAGAGTGAGAAAGTGGGTTATAAACAGATGCAAAAATTCCTTAGAAAAGAGGCTCATTTGTACCTTCACTTGCTTTTTCCTACTCATAATGCATGTATATTTTATTTAAAAGTAGTCCCTTAAAAAAATAAAACAAAACATTTGCCCCCAAAATGGCAACCCTGCCTTAACCCACGCTTCCTGAGTTCTTGCTAGTGGGGTCATACGAGTTGCTGAATAAGTGTACCGGGTTTTGATGACCCACGACTTGATAAGAAAAGGGAGGGGAAATGTAAAGTGTAGAAACAGCTGTGCGTATATGCATCAAATGTCAGCCTTCTGGGTAACAGCCACTCCTAAAGGTACACAGACACACGTGAGATCACTTTGTAGTAGTGACCAGTTGGGGCTTTCTCATCCCATAAAATGAGAGTGTCATCTTAATGTTAAATTGATAAATCGCACCGCTTCCTTAGAAACCAAGCTGAAGACTGCTGGTACTAAAGGAACATGTGTACTCATCTGAAGGGGAGAAGTCTCTCTGATGTTCAGATCCCTACCCCAACCCCAAACAACAGCAAGAAATTGGGGAATATAAAGTACTAGAGGCTGTGGGAGATATAGAATAAACAAGAAAGTTACTAGAAAGAGGAAAGGGTTCACCTCAAAGAAAAATGTGGATTATTTTTTATAGCATTGACTACTGGAAATTGCAGAGGAATGTACTCTATTTTGCCCGGTTTCTTTTAGCACTTGGTATACTTTTCCTTCCAGGCCTTAGAACTCAGGTTAGTACTGTGTGTGGTTCAGTAAGTTATAGGCTAAATGGTGGCCCAGTGATAATAGAAACAGAAACAAAATAACTACACTTAATGAGCATGTAGAATATTCCAAGCACTATGCCAAATGAGTTATCTCATTTAATCCCAACAATCCTATTGGGTACATTATTATTTTTCCCTTTTATCAAAGGGAAACTCCAAGGCTTAGAACAACCAAGCCAATTATCCAAGGTTACTCAGGTGACATGGTGGAACTAGATTTTGAACCCAGTGAGTCTGACTTCAGGGTCCATGCTAATCATTCCACTGTCCTGCCCTCTATCCCAACTAATCTGCCTCTCTGACTTAACCCAACTCCAGTGCTTGCCTTATTTTCAAAGAAAATTGTGTGTGCCAAGTTCTGTAAAAATTGGAGGCTTCCTAAAGTTCTGGAGCATGTGATTCGTGGCCTGACAACTGCCCCTATTTATAATTTGTAAAGTACATTGACTTGTCTAATTATACAACTCAGGTTATAATGTATATTAGCTTTTCTTTTTTTCTACTTGCTCTTTCATGCTTAAGCCTAAACATGGAGCCTTGCTGAATTTGTATAGTCCATGAGATTATACAAGCTCCTTTCTCTCAAGAGTCCATGAGAGAAAACTTAAATCTCCCTTTATGAGTTGTGATAAGCATTTCCATCAAGAATGACGGAGTATTGGGGCACCTGCCTTCAGATCAGGTCATGATATCTGGGTCCTCAGTTCGAGCCACACGTTGGGCTCTCTGCTTGGCCCTCTGCCTCTCCCACCCCTGCTCATGTGTGCACACTCTTTCCCCACCTCTTTCAAATAGATAAATCTTTAAAAAAAAAAAAAGACAATATTAAAAGACAAAAGGGTAGATATGAGTGGGATCAAATAAATGTTGTGAACCAAGCAGAATTCCCTAAGGGTTTTATTACGTGAGTTGGTTATTAGTAATGTTTTGAGGTCAAATTAATCACAGAATGGAAATTACAGTTAGAGTAAGAGCCTAATATTCTACCTTTGAAGGTCAAAGCTTATAATCTATTGTCCTAATTATTCTTTATTGCTATGTAGGATGAGACATTAGATGGTTGTAAACTTTTTCTGTGGGCTGTAAAGTTATGTTCATCTAGAACCTTGTGTTATTTGTCAGTTTTGTCTCATGGTTGGTGTAAGTCAAAGTTTACAATAAAAAGTACTTGGTGGGCGGCGGTTGGTAAGCTATGCTAGAATGCCATATCCTTGGGGCACCTGGGTGGCTCAGTGGGTTGAGGCCTCTGCCTTCAGCTCAGGTCATGATCTCAGGGTCCTGGGATCGAGCTCCTTATCGGGCTCTCTGCTCAGCGGGGAGCCTGCTTCCCCTCTGTCTCTGCCTGCCTCTCTACCTATTTGTGATCTCTCTCTCTCTCTCTCTCTGTCAAATAAATAAAATCTTAAAAAAAAAAAAGAAAGAAAGAATGCCATAGCCTTTCCACAGTATTAAAAGATTGTATTTCACCAGAGTATGCAACAAATGCCTTCTATTTCAGCCAGAAAATCTCATTGTGGCGCTTCCCAATTTGTTGCTTTAGTCAATGGCAATTGCAACAAAATTGTTCCCAGACTAGAATTCCTGGTCTGGGCACCAGATTTTCCAGAATACTACAAAATATGCCTTTTGCTCTTTGTATTTCGTCCCATAGCCCAGGAATTTGCTGCTTAGTAAACATTTGGAGCTGTGCACATAGTGATCACCTTGGTTTTGTGGGTCTTCTAGGCAGTAGGCCCTTGGCTTTTACAGGAGTACAGAAGGGAACATTTTCCCACAACTCCTCCCACAGCTTTTTCTTTCCACACTTGTAGTCTCTGAGGGCTGCTTGTTCTGTGGGGCATCAGGACAGGCGGATGGATCCCGAAAAGCGCAGGGTTATGCCCTCCGTTGTGTTTAGTGCAGTGCTCAGCACACGCGCCCTTACGGCTGCGCATTTCCCAGCACTAAAACAAAACTCTGAGAAAGGCAAAAAGCTGGAAATAGAGTGTATTCTGTATTTGTTCTTGTGGATGCAGAATTAAAGATTTTTTACATCGAAAATGTCGGATGAACGATTCCTTGCAGAACTGAGTATGTGCCAAAAACGTAACAGCCATGTGCTAATAAACAGTAAGTCAACGAACAACCACCATCCACCAAGAAGAACCCTTATTTCTGTATCATGAGATGCTTTGTGGGGCGAATGCTACATTCCGCATGTGAGAAAACTGAGTAAACATTGTATAAAAGATTAACTCATGGAAAAAAATAGTGATTGTGTAAGACTGTGTGAGAGGTATTAAGAGTGTGAAAATGAACGAGGTACACAAAGGCACCAAACTCCCAGATGGCTCTTTGGGTCTAACGGGGAAGATGAAATGTGCTTTCAGATAAGTCCGCTGCGGGGTAGAAAGTCTCGGTAGAAAGAGCACCAAGAGAAAGAGATTCAAAGTTTCTAAGACCTTCTTTCCGGCTGGAAAACTGTTGGAAGCCTTCGTGGAATCGGTGATCTGGCCGGTGCCCGGCAGGCGATGATTTGCCTGTACGGGAGCCGAGGGGAGAACGAACAAGGCAGGAACTCCAGGCGGTGGGGGGGAAATAACACAACCAAAGGTGTGACGGTGGAAGCCTGGTCTGGTGCGGGAGAGGGCAAATTGCATTCCTGGAAGGTACAAGGAGAGGACTGGAAAGATGGGACAGGAATGGCCCTTTGGAGCCAGATCACAGAGAACCGTGAATGCTGAGTCGTGCCGTTTAGGAATTCCAAGTTTTAGAGGCATTTGATGTTTTTGGGCAGAGTGGTGATAGAGCCTGGGCTACTGTCCTGGTTCAGTATTAATATTATGTCATCAGAGCACTGCCAGGACAGAAGCAATGAGACCAGTGAGAAGGCCACTCTGGTGATCCAGATGGGACGTGATTGAGGGTGTGGACCAGAGCGAGAACGTAGAGGAGGCCAAGGTATCAGGTGGCTGGCGGAGTCCTCAGTACGGTGTTAGAACTTGACAGTGAACGTAATGATGTGCAGTTGCGCTTTGAGTAACCCAGACATCCAGAATCCTTGTTTGAGGGGCAGGATAATGTGAGAAGAGGGCAATTGCTATATCAGCTTCAGTATAGTGTTGGACATCTTGTTTTTGTAAAGGTAGACTGAGGAGTGTCTACTCCGAATTTTCTGGGGATGTGCTATTTGAAGTTCAGATACCAAGGCTGGACGTGTTGTAATAACCTTTCTAGGTCCTAACGCATGTGACCACTGGGTTAGCATTCCAACATAATGAGACCAAGGAGACTAGTCCAATTCCTGTATAGACCTCTTAGTTTTGTGATTGTGCTCCCAACTCTGGCTGACCTATCTTTGGACAGGAGATAGGGTGAGCATAAAGATAGTTCAGTGTAACACGTTTATTTCTGCTGGAAAACAGCTCCAAATATGCCTGAGTTTTAATAGATCTCAGTGGTCCCTTTTGCGTATTAAAGATAAGAAGTATGTACAATTCTAAAGTCCCTGTGGGGTCCTTCGCTCTCAAGAATTATTGAGACCTCAATGCCTTGGCAAAGCTGGAGATGGTAGGAAAATAATGTGCAGTCCTCCTCAAGCAACCACTAATGTGAGGTAGGTGGATGAGGCCTCAAACGCTTCGCCACTGGTGCCTGGCTCCCGGTTCTAGCCCAAGTCAGTTGAGCCTACCCACAGTGCTTGCTGTCGGGATAGCCCTTTTTGTGGGTTGTCTCTTTCCCTCTCCCACTTTCTCATTTGGCTACTAGCATTTTCCGTAGTCACCACTTGAATAAACCCTTTGCCCTGGGGGAATCCAAAATAAGGCAGAAACTGTTGACCTGTTTCCTTTACTGACTCTTTTACACCCTTTGGGAGAAGGAAGAACTCTTTTTCTTTCTTGCTCACATTATTTTTACTTCTCCCTAAGAAATTGTATTGCTAGTAAATACAGGAATACCTTAATAAGCGAATCTTTTACAAGCTCTGCAGTTAGCTTATGTCCAAGAGTGTGAAGAGTGTTCATGTTTAAAAAAGTTTTTTAGATTTTTAAAAAATTAATTAATTAATAGAGAGAGAGCACAAGTAGGGGAAGCAGCAAGCAGAGGGAGAAGCAGGCTCTCCATCGAGCAGGGAACCTGATGCAGGGCTCGATCCCAAGACCATGGGATCATGACCTGAGCCAAAGGCAGCTGCTTATTGACTGAGCCGCCCAGGTGCACCCCCCCCCCCGCCCTTTTTTTGTTTAGTTTTTTTAATTCGAGAGTATTCATTTTTAAGGTTTATGAAATCTAGAGGCTTGGCACTTTAGGACTGGACGCAGCCCAGCTATTTGTAGGTAGTACTGTCTGCCCTAAGTACTAACAGGTAATGGATAGTCGACAAGGTCCTTAAGCAAGACAAGACTACCCAGATAGTGCCCGGGCTCTGTAGTAACTCTCCATTTACTGCTGCCTCGCGCCCGGACACTGCCTGACTGACAAAGCCATCCATATTCTGTCTTCACAGTAGCCATTACTTGTCACTGGCTGAGTCTTCTCATGCTCCTTCTCTTCACTGTGCCCCACCACCCACCCACTCCTGGTTTCCTCTTAGCTTATGCCCCCAGCCACGCTCTCCCCACTGGGACGCCTTTGCTCCTCTTCTCTCCCTTTCACTGGAGCCTCTGACACTCTCTGGGAAGCAGCACCATGTAGTAGAAAAGAATCCATGGTCTTTGGAATCAGTCCAAAATCTGAATCCTGGATCTGCCATTTATTAGCTGGGTACGGAGAAAAATGCTTAAACTTTCTGTCCTAGTTTCTTCATCCATTAAAGAAGGATAATAACTCCTAAAAAGTTAAGCGAGGTGATGTATATAAACACCTTTACAAGGTTGGATGTGATGTAATGTGTCGGCGAGGCGGGGGTGGATGACGACTGTGTGTTAATCGTCTCTTATATTCTCCGTGGGTGTTCTCGGCGCATCTCCCTGTGAGCCTGTGGACTGTGGTCTCCTGTAGCTCAACAGTTTATCCTGTTTGGTGGTGGTTCTCCTCCCATCGGGCAGACCACATTTTCGTTTCTCATAATTTTTTCTAGAATTTTTTTTATTATCTAGCATGTTCTTTGACTCTGAAAGCAAAAAAGGACAATACACCTCCCTTAGGAGAACTTGACTTTGAATCCTCACATTTTTATACTTTGTATTGACCATTTAAGGAGGGCTTAATTTAAACTATTTTGGCTTTTTGGGGGTGTGTGGAGAGGTCCGTAACGAAAGTTTGAGTTTAGATATATGTCTTAGTCCTCCCAAACTCTTCGTGTTTCAGTTTTTGAAAACAGGTTGAGTGAGTTTGGTGTAGAAAAGATGAAAAGAATGAAAGGAACCACCCATCAGAAGGACCCAAAACTCCACAGATGGGAGGGGTAAAAAAAAAAAAAAAGAATTGAGAAGTATTACTTTTCTATTATGTCTCCTGTCCTGCTTTTTCACATTTTTCTCCCCATGCTAGAAACCATTCTTCTTAAAATAATACTGCTGAGGTGACTCTTGTTCCGCGGATACATCCTCCTTCACTAAGATTTGAAGAATTAATTTACAATTGAAATTCTCCAAAATTGGCTTCGTTTATGGGTTCTCCAGTCTCATTAAGTTTTCCAGAGGAAAAATAATCTTATTCTTCTTCATTTCCTTAAGACTGTGGTAAGAGGTTGGAAAGAGAAGACAGTCTTGAGTCCTCAGCCTCACTCTGTGTGTCACAACAGGGTGACTGAGCGCAGGGGATGCCCTCGTTGAGCCTGGTTAGTTACACAGAGCCCCTCGGCAAACCGTCCCTGGATCGGCCTGACCACACCGGCTCCTCCACCGGCCTGACTACCTGCTTTTCTTCTCAGATGTAGGATTAGATCTCTAACTGTTCTTTTTTTTTTTTTTTAATTTTTTTATTAACATATAATGTATTATTTACCCCAGGGTACAGGTCTGTGAATCATCAGGCTTACACATTTCACAGCATTTGCCATAGCACATACCCTCCCCAATGTCTATATCCCTATCCCCACCCCCACCTCCCAGCAACCCTTTGTTTCGTGAGTTTAGGAGTCTCTTACGGTTTGTCTCCTTCCCCATCCCATCTTGTTTCATTTCTCTTCCCCACCCCCCCCATAACCCCCTGCCCTGCCTCTCAAATTCTTCATATCAGAGCGATCATGTGTCTAACTGTTCTTGTCTTAGGGGTCTCTAGCAGTCAGCAAGAAGTAAGAGAATATCTATAATGCACTATCCAGCACAGTAGCCATGAGCCACATGTGGCGTCTGAACTTCAGATTTAAGTAAATTTAAGTGAAATTCAGTTCTTCAGTTGCACTGACCGCCATTTTAAGTACTCAGCAGCCACTGTGGCTGGTGGCTACCGTATGGAAAATACAATTAAAAAATTACTTTATCACAAAAAGTTTAGTTAGATATCACTGGTCTGAAGGTGAGATTTTCCATAAGAACAGCCTTCCTTCTGCCGCCCCCCTTTCATAGGGACAACTTTGAACAACTGTGTTTATTGTTGAGTCCTGTATATCCCTGTTTTGTTTTTTGTTGGTTTTTTTGGGTTTTGGTTTTTTAG
Source organism: Nasua narica (assembly GCA_028533885.1). Lineage (NCBI taxonomy): Eukaryota > Metazoa > Chordata > Mammalia > Carnivora > Procyonidae > Nasua > Nasua narica. The sequence continues at coordinate 103,508,802 of CM052809.1, forward strand.
CTCATTAAGTCTATCTTTCAAAGAACAACTCTTGTAACTTATTTACAGCCTTATAACTTAGGGGGAACTAAGCATTTTTTTGGCTGCAAATAACAAAAAGCCTTCTAAAATTGCCTAGAATAATAGGCATTTCCTGTACTCCAGACCAAGGGGTTCTTACACTGTCGGTGGTTGGAAAGTGCTGTTCAGCGGTGTTCTGAAGGACCCAGGCCCTTGCTGTCTTCACATTCTGACGTCCTTACTGTGTTGGTGTGTCTCCTTCAAGATTGCTAGTGGGTTAACACAGTTCAGAGCATCATCTTATCACCTAATGAAATCAAAAAAGGAGGAGAGAGAGGTGACTCTCTCTGGGCATCTCTCTTTTTATTGAGGAACACATTTTTTTTTTTTTTCCAGAAGCTCCCAGCAGACCTTTGTTGAGTTTCAGTTTACTAGAACTGAATAATCTGTCCATGCTGGAAGAGAGAACTTGGAAAACAAGTACTTGGCATTTTTAACCTCTGTGGTGCTAGCTGGTCCTGCTGATAAAGAATGTAAGCCCTGTGAAGACGGAAGTTTTTGTGTTTTGTTTGCTACTATGGCCCCAGCACCTGGGATGGTACCAGGTGCGCAGTAATTGTCTGTTAGATGAATTAATGAATATTAAGAGAATGTTCCATAGTTGTCCAAAATGTACCATAGAAATGTCCATAGTTGCCATAGTGTGGCTTTAAAAAGAACCTTGCATAGTGAAGACACATTGTGCTCCTGTCTTCTAGCTTTCTTCTTGTGGTTGCCTGAACCAGGCTCTCCTGGGTGATTGGCTCTCAGAATGAACTCTTAGATTATCAGGGGCTCCTTACAACCTTTAGTAAGGCAGTGTCGGACCCTCTCTACTCTTGATACCCGTTTGTTTTTTAATCAGTGTACAAAAATACAGGCTGAGTTTGAGTTGGGTGTTTAACCTTTTTGTGTAAAGAATTTAAGTGACAGAACACATGCACTCTTCAGTCATTAAAATGAATGGCCCCAGACCACTGTTAGATGTGAGTCCTGTGTTATGTTACTCCCTTTGGACTTGGTTTGTGGATGAGGAATATTGGGATGTGGAGGTCAAATGGGTGTTCCAAATTTTCCCAGTAAGGCTCACTTCTCAAAGCATCTGGTAGCTAGGTTAACGACGTATCCGTCTCTCATTTTAATTTGGTGGCTTACCTAAGATCCATTTGGCCAGATGGACTGACTTTATATGACCCTTCACCCCACTGCTGGTTTCCTGGGCCTAATCTGGGTTTAGGCTACTGCTGACCAAAGCCATTGGGGAAAAGGCTGAACTGGAATTTTGAATTCCAAGCTCAGTGTTTGTGATGAACATCAGACATGCTAAGATTGGGCAGATAATTGGGTGGCAGCAGACTAAAGAAAAGGGTCTTTTCACTATTAATAGTGTATTATTCACATACTATGTCATAGATGGGACATTTTAAGAAATTATGACATTTAGGGGCGCCTGGGTGACTCAGTTGGCTGTACATCTATCTTCAGCTCAGGTCGTGATCCCAGGGTCCAGGGATCGAGCCCCATATCTGGCTCCTTGCTCAGCTGGGAGCCTGCCTCTCCCTGTCTGTCCGCCACTCCCCAGTTGAGCTCTCTGTCAAATAAATAAATAAAATCTTGAAAAAAATTATGATATTTCTCTTTGGGTTTGTTTCCACCAACAGTCGTTGGATTCACCATCATTTTGTCTCTTTCAGACACCTATTTTCAGGTGTTTTATGTGCTCCTAAATGTGGCAGATGGAAATAGTTTCTTGGTGAAAGAGATGAGCCGCATGAGTTGGATTTTGAGCATGTCTCACCTCTTTCCAATGGAAAAGTTCCATTGGAACATGCACCCAGTATTCTTCTCTTTATCCTTGATTCTCTGCACACCCTCTTAATGATGTGGCTGCATTGATTCCCTCTAACGTATTTACAGGCCTTGTTGTAGTTCTTATTACTTGACAGAATTTGAGGATTTGCTCTAAAGGGAATAATGGATTTTTAAATATTTCTCACAGGTTCTTGCTTAGTGACTTGTATAGAATAGTACTTCATAGTACTATTCATTGAATTCATTGGGTGGAAACGTTCTTGGACATGTTCCTACCCTGAGCATTAATATACATAGGCACTTAGTACCTTTTATTCTAATAAGTTGTGCCCCCGCCCCCCCGTGCTTATGTGTAATAGTTCTTTGTTCAGTTTTATCACCTTCCCAGTCAATGATCCTTCTACTTCAGTCACATTAGACCTAAATATATATTTTAGGTGTGTAACCTTGGCCACATTATGTAATTGTTTCATGTCTTAGTTTTATTATCGATAAAGTGAGAGCCATAAGAATATCTGCCTCTTAAGGTTGTTAAGGTAAATGAGTTAATATATGTAAAACACTTAGCGCAATCAACATTTATTTTGGAGCTGTACTTGGCCAATTGCAACTGTTGGTTGACTATGGATACAAAAGTTGGGCAAAATCATGGAACCACTTTGTGAGCATTAATGAGCTCTATGAAATTTACAGTAAAGCATGTTGCATGTCTTAGATGAAAATCGTGTGCTACACATCCTTTAGTAAAATTCGTAATAAATTATGTACAGATATGTTCACGCAAAGTATTTTTGTTTTAAACATTTACCATCAGGTAACACTGCTGCTACTTTTGCTCCTCAAGCTTATGGATGGTTCTCTAGCATATGGATAATGTCTGGATGTAGCTTGTAGCAGATGCTGTTGGTATCCTACCCAGATCTCCTTTACTGGGCCAGTGCATCCATCTCCCAGCTGCTGCGAGTATTGGCTGCTAATGACTCACACCTGTACCCTTCTCCAGAGGCCTGCCCTTGGCTGACCGTAATTGCCTCAACCAAATATGTCTGGGAGAGTATGAGATCACACCCCTACCCCCCTCCCCATTCTCTAGGGGTGGCTCATAGCCAATGACTGTACAGGAGTATAGGAGCCCAGCCCCCTTGCCTTTGGACTGGACAACTTCTGTGGTTCAGTCCCTGCTCTAGAGCTCCTCATTGGATCCAGCTGAGGCTAGATTTCTGAAACCATATTTTTGCCTAGCTCCTTCCCAATTCTAGCTTGCTTTTTTTCACTCCTGATTTCTCCTGATAGTACTGTAATTAGGCATTCAAGAAATGCCATCTCAGACTCTGCTCCTAGGGAACCTGGCCTAAGGTGTTGCTAATTTCAGTGCCTCTGTTGTTTTCTTAGTTCAGCCGTCACTTATGCAACTACCTATCTTAAATAATCTCTGGCTTAATTTTTTTTTCCTCCTTGGGCTTTGTTTTGTTCTGCTTTCTTGGTTGGATGTTACCTGATCTGCATCACCCCTATTCACATCCCATGTCTTTACTTATTGAAGGTTACTCAGCATTAAGTGTCCTTGATCTTAGTATATAGCCGGTTGTTTCCGCAAAGTGTTATAACAAATACCCTGGATTGTAAAAATCTGAAAATTAGTTTTAAATCCCGAGTCAATTACACCTCCCTCTTAGGGTGGTTGTAAGAATTATATGAGCTCTTCTTTTGAAAACACCTAGCCCTGTGCCTGGAATGTAGAAAGTGCTTAGTTAAATGGTAGGTGTTTGGAAAATGCTATTTTTGAAGAAAATTACCCAATCTGGTTGAGATGCTCTCATCCTGCTTAAGGACTACCTCTACCAGAGTGCTTTATTCTTTTATTATTATTTTTTCCTATTCTCCCAGAAAAATGTGGGCCTCTTAACGTGTTATCCAGTGGTGTGTTGGCCTTCAGGGGAAGATAAGACCTGATGATAGCTGTTGTTGATTTTGATGGTGTCCTTGAACACAGACTTGATAGAGATGCACGCATTTGGCCATTGCCAGTTAGTGCATACTAACTCTGGTCCTTAATCTCTGTACCCCTAGCGCTTAGCACAGCATATTCAACATAGCAGCTAAATATTCAATGGATGGCCACTGTGTAGTTACTAACTGGTTAAGACTTGATCATATGCACTAAATTGATAAAATACCTTTATCTGATTTTTGTTGTATAACCAATAAGCCGAAATCCCCCATTGCCCACCCCCCATATACACACTGCCAGTGCTATTCATGAATCAAATGAAAGTAAAGGAAGCAGTCATCATGATGTAGTGGGGAATGTCCATGCCCTTCCTGGATAGGTTGTCTACTTAGATGCAAATCTCAATTTTGTGATGGACTAGACACATGATTGGGGATTACTCACTTTACCTCTCTTGGCCCCAATTTCCTCAGATTGTTGGACTGGACAGTCTCTCTAGGTCTTTCTGTCTTAAAATCCATAAAGCTTAATTAGTGTATAATTTCACTTCCTCCTTCCCTCATTTCCCTCATTCCTGCACTGAGCTTCAAGTTCTATATTATGGTGGATATTGGGAATCCAGAGAGGAATAAGACGTGGCCCTGACTGATGAGAACCTCAGTGTCTTTCTTGTGAAAACCCCTTCATACCAAGGCCATGAGGATGCTCATTGCCAAATGGGTTTATGCAAATGTATCAGGATTTTAATTCATTACAAATTTCAGCACTTTGGTACATGAAGGTATTGTGCTAGTAGTTTTCACTTTCTAGGTGACATTAAACAGGCTACTCTGATCAGCAAGGAGTTCTTTTAGAAAATAACAAGCTAATTTTCGTTGTCTTCGCGGGGGAAGCCTCTCTGAACAGCTAGGTTACACTGCTCTCTGAGTTAGGCTCAAACTCAATTTATAAAGGTAGAGTTTATTTAGAGCTAGTAAGCAATATCTGAAAACATTTTGAGTTTTGATCTAAAAAGTATCCTGGTTTTTCTCACGTATTTTGATAAGAAAGGTATGAAGAATGATTCTTCAACTTCGGTGATATTCTTCAAGGCCATATCCATACCTGTTGGCTCTCATGCCTTTGTTCTTCTCATCAGCCATGTTTTCTGCACTTAATTTTTAAAAACTAGACTGGTTTCCAGTAGGAATTACTGTTGGGTGTTCCCAACAGTACCGTTCAGTGTACTTTCAGTTTCCGAAAGCTATTTTTAAAAAGAGAATTTGTTTTGTTTTTGACAGGGGCTGATAATATCCGGAAATATTGGAGTCGCTACTACCAAGGATCTCAAGGGGTAATATTTGTATTAGACAGTGCCTCTTCAGAAGATGATTTAGAAACTGCTAGAAATGAACTGCACTCAGCTCTTCAGCACCCACAGTTATGCACTTTACCCTTTTTAATATTGGCCAATCATCAAGACAAGCCAGCTGCTCGATCAGTCCAAGAGGTATGTCTCCTTAATGTGACAACTCTTTGTCTTGTTTGCTGCACCTTTGCCGCCGCCTTGGAATCTGAAAACTTACCTATAATTCGGGATATGCTGGTTATATTGTTTTTCCACATGAAACCGTGATTTTCTGAAAACGTAGAAAGACTATATCAACCTATAGAAATTATTGTTTATATATCTTTCTCGACCTGGAAAGCATAGTTTTGGTTTTTTTTTTAAACTGTTTAGCGAAAGTTAGAGGACTTATCTGAATATTTTTCTCATTTATTTTCTCATCTGAAGACCTGGTTATTGAACATGTTTTTGTCCTTAGTTCATTCTTCTCTCCAGCTTTTCAAGGAATGCATCATGCATATTACCATGCATCACTTGCCCTCAAATGTCATGTTCTTGTCCCTCTGAAATGCTCACTGTTGACTAGAAGCATTGAGTCCTATTCTGTAAGCAGCCAGGCTGAAAATTGATGGCTTATCTTGCAAGTTCCATGCCACCAAATATGCTTTAATATGGACCCATTCTTTATCTTTCTCATTTAATTTCATTATTTTAATTTTAGCTTGTATGTCACCTATAAAAACATGAGTCTAGTTCTGGGGAGAGGGGGGGAATTCAGTGTCTCACCCAGCAGAGTTTCTGATTCATGGATACTAAAGAAATAAGATAGGTGAATAATCTTTAAAAACTTGAATTATAGTGAATTTTAACCTAAGTACAGTGAAATCAAAACTTTTCATGTATCCTTTATACCTGTAACTTTCAAAATAGGTTTCTCTTCCGTCCTTCAGAAAATTATGTGCTTCCTTTAGTGACTCCTAATAAGATAATTAAGAGGAACAACGGTGCCCTGTAGTCTGAAAAATTGGATGAGTCCAGGACATAAGATGTTCTGACTCCAGACTTCTCTCACACTTAATATGGGACCCATGCAAAGAGCTTAGTTCCTTCGCTTGTCTTCTCATCAGTAAGATGGCAATAATGCAGTTTTTGTTTTGTTTTTACTAAGTGAGTGGGATGATTTTAGGATAATTCGCTTCAAAGTTGACAGTACTAAGCAGTAGAGAGGTACTACATAGAGAATTTTCATTTAAGTTTTAGGAAAATAGTAAAGAAGGCAAGGATTTCTTATTAAATAGAACTCATGTCTATCCTCTGTTGCTTCATTGAGCATTAAGTGGTCAGAGCAAGCACCTTTTTCCTTTTTAGATTTTGTGAAATCTAGATAATATTAAGTGATTAAGATAAAAACAAAGCAATGCGAATCTATTCAGAGAGTCATTAATGTGCAGATCTTCAGCATTGGAGTTGTGGTGGCTTCCTGATCTGTTTTTAAGGATTTGGGTAAATCTTTTAACTTCTCAACACCAGTTTTTCTGTCTCTAGAATGGAGATAATAGTATCTAGTGGTGGGTAGTTTGTGAGTGTTACATTAGTTTATAAGGTACTTGCTGAAAATGCATTGTTCTAAGATTTATTGTGGGAAATACAGTATGTATTAAGAATACAAATAGACTCTAATGTTTTGTACATAAGTAATACGTAATACATCTGTAATAAAACATACGAAATACGTACACAAGTGACCTTATAACTTAAAATCCCTTTCTTTACTCAAGTTATGTACAAGAGCTGATTTTTTTTTTTGCTTTTAAATTTAAGAAACTGTTTTTCTTAGACATCATAAAATTGAAACTGATGTTTTCTTGAAATCAAATTCACAACTCAGTGTAATCCTCCATAAAATTGAAGACTGTCACATTGAAGAAAGGAAGCTTTTAAAGTTAATTGCTCTGGAATATCCTTTGTGTGTGTTGGCTAGCTACCTTTCCTAGGAAACGGGCAGATATCTTTTTATGATTCATCTTTTACTGAGACAGAGGCTGTAAACGTAGAAAATGATTTGAAAATTATTGAGAACTTGTATATACTGGAACATGTATGACTTTGACTTTATATCAATTTTAAGTGAATTTTCCTCAAAATTTTTACTGGTAATGGAATTTGCAAATGCCATTTTGAGGACTGTTTAAGGCATTTTCCCCATGATTATTTATATAAACACATACTATACAGGTGCATGTTAACATTTTAGGCTTTAACTGAAGACCTGGGCAAATTCGATTATAGATCTTGACATTTGTCGAAACATAATAAAGTGCTCATACTTTGGATTTGGCAGAAAAAGAAATTGAAACTTCTTCTTTTGCTCATTGCTTGAAAGACAAAGAGGTTCCTCAGTATAGTACTGATATGGTGCCTTGTTGAAGGACCCCCAGAAATGTTTTAGGGATTAAATCGATACCTTATTAATAAGTTAACATAAAAGTGGAATTGTAAAAACTGATCTTAAACTTTTAATGAATGGTAATCTCAAAATGGTTGGGAGGAGGCATGGGTAGAAGAGGGGTGGAAGATTAAAAAGTGAACAGACTTACCTGTTATTTGAAATACGTCTTGACTTGGTCATCGGTTTACTACTCCTGCTTTCCTTATTATAAAGGTATTACCTGCCCTATGCTCTGCTGCATATAAACATTTTGATTTATTTGTACCTAATTTGTGTGCATGTCATGTAATTTCCAAATGCTAAAAGAGTTGGGTTTTTACTTTGCAAAATAGATGCAAATACCTGATTCTGAGGCAAAATTTTGTTCTTTCAGAATCAAGGAAAATATATTCGCTTTACCAAAAACACTGAGCAAGTCTTTTATGCAGTTAAGAAAAGACAATGAGTCATAAGGGCTCATTGATTCCTACCCTCCTCTCATTGAAATTATTACATTTTGTGCTTAATGTATTATGCAAAAAATTTGCAATTATTTATCCTGTCACTTGAGTAAAACTTTAAGAAGTCATTTATCACTTAATGAGGAAACCAGGATATTGTCAGGTTTAGAAGCCAGTGAGATCCCAAGGAGAAAGCTGAATTATCACTGGGTTCGCAGTGGAGGATGAAAATCTCAGGAGATTGTATATTTAGCCCCCTCCTCTGCTCTGAGTGTTGAGATGTTTGTGTAGAGGAGTTAAGAAAGGAAAACAATGGTTAAAATTACGTGGCAACTCACAGACAGAGGGCAACATGCCCAATTATTTTGTTACCCTTTTAGAATGCAAGCGGAGTCTTGTGCATTGCATAGTTTGCCTTCTATAATAAACCTGCTAATGACCTGTGTTTAACTTAGAATTTTAAGATTTTACCTTTTGGGAATTGATAGTAGAAACATGTTTCTTAACAAATAATCTTTTTTTAAAAAATAGCAAAACACTGGGAAAAAGAACACCCTTTACATACTGTCTGAAAGCCAAGCAGTTCTTGCAACAGATGTTTGTTGTATTCACTTTGGGGAGGTGTAGTTACCACAGTTTTCCAGAATTTACTCCTATCAACTATGTTTCTCTATAGAAAGTATAATATAAAAATCTATAATTAAGTCAAGGGGCCCGCATAATTCCTTAGGGAAAATTGTAGTCCAATTTAAATAATAAAGCTCTAAACCAAGAATCATCTTAAGGGTAAATAGGTTGGCTTGTTATTTGTATTGAATTGTAATTGTATCTAATTTGTTTTACAACTCCCATAGGAGAACATACTTCAGTTCTGAAGTTATTTAATAGATCAGGAGGATTTTATGAGAAGTTAAGTTGATATAGTAGCCAATAAATGTAATCCTATTTTCCCTCTACACAGTTGCTGATTGAGACTCTTTTAGTTCCTAGGTTTTTAAAATTGTATTTTTGTTTCGTTGGGCATTACCATGTCTTATAAAATGACACATTTTGTTAACATGAAAGAAATAGTTTAACCTTTCAGCAGACTAGTCTGATTGGATACTTGTCCATGTCCTTAATTCAAAAGCATTTCACTTTTTTGGAAATGGTACATCAAATACTGAGTCAACTCTGTCAAATATTTTTAAACTCTGTCAAATATTAAAAAATGTGGAAACTGTGAAATAAAGATTTTTGAAGTGAAATTATAAGGTCAAATGACTCTCTTGGTTACATGGCTCATTAATTATAGCATAGGAAGAGCCAGGGTTCAATTTTTTCAATTAGGATGTCAGCATTAAGGCTAAAATTTGTGATCAGGCATTTCTCAGTTTTCTTGCAATTGTCATTCAGTTTGTTACCATGATGTACATAGAAAGTGGTGTTCTACTGGAAAAGAACAAAATGTAAATGTGAGAAGAGCATTTGCAAGTATTTTTATGATGATATAAACATTACTTTTTTAGCCCATGTTTTGTTTTGATTATAAATATTCATATTTTGGGAAAAATACTTTTCAATATTCAGTGTATCAAGAATACTTTATCTAGTTCTCACTTCTTAGTCTATAGACATCTTCTGGAAGAGACTGCTAGTATGTATTTTATATCGCTTGACCACTGCATTTACATATAATTCATATTTAAAGGTAATTATTTCTAAATTGTATACTTTTCACCTTCCTAAAAAGGGTCAGAGAATTTTGAAGGATTGAAATGTTTGGACATTGTCTGTAAATAGTAAGACTCTAATTTAAATGATTGTAAAGTGTCATATACTTTAAATCTTAGGAGCCTTCCAAGTATCTTGACCTGTGTCTTGGCAGCATTTTAGAATACTGATTTGATTTCACATAGAGCAGTGTACATACCTATCGTGTGAGCAGTCTGAAAATTCCCTTATGGGACAGATACTTATTCTAAAATGATATGAGATACAAATTGTTTTTTGTCCATTCCTTACAGATGTACTTTACTCTGTTATAATTTAATCTTGGGGAAACAACGAGAGGGTTTGGAAGTCTGTTTTCCATGCAATGACTCCGTAGTCTACTGAAAATGTTTACTAACGTGCAAGAGAAGCTGAAAATAACCATCATTTCAATAGGTAGATACATTTATAATAATGAGGCTTTTGTATTTTAAAGAGCAACTTTTAGCCGAATACCAAAACGATATTGTACATTCGTGAACTTATTAAATATATACTCCTTGAAAAAAATTTATATCTTTGATTTCATCGATTCTAAATCTAGCCACTTTGGTCTTACCATTTAAGGGAGCTCGTATACTTGTATTTCTTGCACCCACCAAGCAATAATCATGAGAATGTGCCCTGTCTACTGAAAACTAGTAAAATTCCCATTAACGAGCGTTATATTAGGAAGGGTCCAAAAAAAAAAAGGAAGGATCCATTATTTAGGTCAGATAACAATGTATAATACATTTAGAAAATAAAACAAGAATTCATTATGTTCTCTTATAAAACCCCTATTCCTTTCCACTTTCTTCCTTTAGTGGGTCACACGCATATCTTTGTTTTATGTAAAGCTGGCAAATTTTGGAACCTCTTTCAATTCTTACTTTTATTTACTGTGCACCTCCAGACGTTTCACTGCACAGTTCTCCCACTTCTGCAGTAGTTCTCAGTTTCCTGATTGCATGCATCCTCAGATCTCCCTCTTCCCCCCCATTCCTCAACACAGACCATTAAGAGTCAGATTTTCTGTCTTCCATGACACTCAGGTTAAAAACCAGTACTATCTTCTAATTCCTTCTAGAAGCAAATGAAATGCCACTGATCTCATATGTTCCTGTGCTTGATAATTAAATTCCCTTCTCTTTTCTCACTCACGTTTAGCTTCTGCCCACTCTTTCTCTTACCCTGGGAAAACCACCTAACGATTATAGGTGACATCAAGTTTCCCTAAACGTTGAAGGCTGAGCTGCGTGTCCTCCTTTTGACTTCCAAAGGCATTCTGGGCATAACCAAATCATAATATCAGCATTAATTGCCTGTAACTTTTCTGTCTACAGATTATCTACAGATTGTAAGCTCTATGAAGGACAGGGATTCTGGCTTGTATAAGTCTCTGTGCTTAATTATATGTTGTTGGAATGAGTACGACATTGGAGTCTTAACGTACATGCCTGTGCTTTCCTCTTGGCTTGGACGCCATCAGCTTCATCCAGATTCCTTAACTCTACCCAGTCTGACTCCTGTTTCCTCCACACCAAACCTGACCTTTGACTCTTACTCCTAAATCACATCTTCTGTGAAATCTCACCACTCTGACCATGTTAATAGTTTCTCAGAGGTTCAGTCTTCTAGCTACCGGATTTACACCTCTTTGTTTTCTTGTATTTTTATGTACTTATTTCTGTTTGTCCGCTTGAGGACCTTGCTTATACAAGGTTGCTGTTTTCTTCCCCAAATCTCTCCTAGAAAGTAGCAGGACATCTTGGCTGAATAAGTATTCCTTTAATACATCTTCATTAATTGCCTGTATTTTAAGTATATAGAGCTTATTTCAGTTGCTAGCAAACTTTTACTTTTGCTCTTTCTCACCTGGAGACCAGTATATGATAAAGCTCGATGGGCACCTAATTGAAATGATTTTAAAGCAATACATTCAATTTATTAAGAACAAATCTAGCTTTGTCGTAAAATTGCTTTACATTAAAATTAAAGGATTTTTTCATTTCTTACATTTAACATTTTTCTTCCTGTATATATGCAGATATTTTACAATAATGAATCATAACTACACAGTTAGACTTTGACTTTTTCTTTCTGGGTCTTTTTTGAAGCAGTAGGTATGTGAGTGGTTGTGGTGGTGAACGTCACCCTTTTTTCAATTTTGTATTTTGTAAAGATCAATCTTTCATTAACTCTTATGCAACAAAACCAACAAATTATTCTGAGGCAAAAGTTTACAGAATGGTTTCTTTGGCCCTAGTTCCACTTACTTATTTACTTATTTCATTTGCAAAAGAAAACTCAGTTTACTACACATTGCACGGTGTACAGAGTTAATAAAACCTTTGTTGAGGGCCATCTGGGTGGCTTAGTGGGTTAAACCTCTGCTTTCAGCTCAGGTCATGATCTCAGGGTCCTGGGATCGAGCCCCGCATCGGGCTCTCTGCTCAGCAGGAGCCTGCTTCCCTCTCTCTCTCTGCCTGCGTCTCTGCCTACTTGGGATCTCTTTCTGTCAAATAAATAAATAAATAAAATCTTTAAAAAAAATTTTTTTTGTTGAGTTAAATGAATTTGAAAATAGACACATGGTTAATGTCAGTAAGGTGCTTTGAAGATAAAAAGCACAATAAGCGTTAGTTATTATCATTATGATAATTATTTTCATTATTATTATTACATAGTGTCTGCTTAAAAATACCTTTGGTTACTCCAGGATGACTGAGGCTAATGAGAGGGGTTTCCCTGCTGGGTTTTATCCAGAAGTAAGGAGTTGAGACATAAGGCACTGAGGTTTTGTTTTATCTTACTAAATCAAGAGGTGGTTGTTCTTTTTCCTAAAAATAAAATAAAATAAAATTCTGTAATGCAGAAGCATTGGAACTCATTTTGAATAGTTGGAATGTTATATAATCTTGAAAAAACAATATTTGAGGAATAACCACATCCTCTGAAGGGCTCTGAAAACGTAGGCATTGATTTCTAACTAGTAAGAACCCTTTATTTCTTAGTTAAATAATTACAGAAGTTGTATAGAACTCAGATTTATAAACTAAAAAAGAGAAGAGGGCATAATTATGGGAAGAAAATGTGAAAACTTAATTATCACAAAAATGAAAAATTGTATCTTTGGGACGTTATCAAAATGTAACTAATTACATGAACTAACTCCAATGAGAATATTTCAAGGAGGATTATTCTTTAGAAAGAAGACTTTAAGGTTAAGCCAAATTCCTTACAAGATCCTACAGCGATTGTCATCACAAGTCAGAGATAAAGGAAATATTGAAACATTTTAACAGGCGTCTATATGAAAGTCAACCGTACATCCAGCCTCATAATCAGGAAGACGTTAGTGACATGTCTGAAGAAGACATTCCCTAATATTATTGCAAATTAAATAAGAAAAGACCTTCAAGAGAATGAAAAGAGAAAAGGTGCCTGGAGCCAATGAATTACAATTGACAACCTAAAGGCAGTTGAAGAACCAATTGCTGGAGTGATTGCAAAGCTATTCATAGTGTGCAGCAGACAGAGCACACCAGAAAGCTGGAACAATGCCTTCAGTTCAGCAATATTGCTTCAAAAGAATGGAAAGAGGGGACCGGGAAGAGCCACTGACCCCGACACCAATTTCCAGGCAGCTGCACAAACTATATACTGTAATTAAAGGTTTTGACCAGTAATCAGAGCAAAGCCAGACTACAGAAAGTCTAGGGAGCCAGCAAGGTTTATAATGAGGCAGACGTCCTTAACTTAAAGCATGGAAAAAGCAGGTAAGAAAACCAGTCCGTTTTTGACAGTGGCTTTGAAAAGCTCTGCTGTATTAACACAAATATGAAAATCACATAAATTTGGCCTTCTTTCCTCTAAGACCAAAAACGTGCAATGAAAGATACCTGCTTTCATCTTTTGAGATGAATAGAATACTCTGCTACTAAGAAACTGAAATTTTCTTCTTGCTGCTTTTTTTCCCCCGTTACCTGTGAATCAAAGATGTGCCTTTGCTACAAGCAGTGGGTAAGCCGTGTGTTGTGGAACAGATGACAGACGCTCTTCCGCTTACACAGACGACGCCGGTAGAAATGAACTAAACCACACCGGAGTACTTTGGCTATAGAACCTCTTTCCCCTTTTGTTGACGGATAATCCAGAATCTCTTTTTCTTTCTTTAGTAATATCTCTTGATGTAGACATCCATATTCAGCCAAGACTCTGAAGTATTTACTTAAGACCTTAGAGAAATGGGGTATCTAGTGGTCTCGAATGAAGGTACAGTACAGACTTCCAATACAAACGAAAAGGTGTCAACACAAGTCTACTGAACAAAAGTGGCATCTCACTTGGAAGATATCACATAGTTCTCCCCAGACTGGCCTATTAAGATCTTTGCTGTGTTTGATGTCACCGGATCCAGTAGTGAAACGGAAATTACCTTCTTGGCTAGAAATTGTGAAATCAAAGTTTGTACGCATAAACCCCTGACAAAATAAAATGACAAGTATTCTGTGTTATAAAGGAGGAGTCAAGTAGGGTTTCATTTTGTTTTATTTAGTCTTAGACTGCGACACCTTACAGGGTCTGGACACGTTACGGGGCTACAGGGTCTGTTAAACGTGCAGTGCATAGATTGAGTTTACTTGCATTCCACACCTGAAGTAAGAATGCTCTGTGAAGAATGCTTAGGTAGTAAAGAGTCTCATAAAATAACTGGAATTGTTTTCATCAATGATAAGTGAAACCCACTAAACCTTACAGGAAGAAGGTTCTGCGTAAGAACCGTGAAATAATTTGGAGGTTCCATAGAACATCGCAGTTTTAACATGATTTATTTTTAGACTGTGGTGATGACTAATAATTTATTGAGCCAAAACAAGTCTTTGTTGAAAGGGGCCAGAGTGGAAAATCTGGGTAACTCGCATATAGTTTAGACAAGGAGAACAAAGAAATAATGAAACGAAAATAAGAGCTTGGCAGAGGAATCCTTAGAGAACAGCTGGTTGAAGAGTTACAATTGTTAACAGTGCTATAAAAGAGATTCTCTCATGATGCTTTCATATATTGCATTGAAGAGAAGACTGGATAATCATTAGAGAGATCCAAAAAAATGGGCCAAAGATGATCTTGAGATAGAGGTATAATTTATATGTACTAAGTAGTATTGTTATTACAGTTATTGTCATTATACAGAAGCAAATCATTGTGCCCAGGCCAATGCCCTAATTTTCCAAAACATAAATCCTTAAGAATTTTTCTTATTATATATAAGAATATTTACATTTTACTGTGTTCTAGAATAGTTTCCTTTAAAATGGTACTTGCATAACTTACTGAAAAGTTAAGTTCAAATATCCGAACTATTTAAATGAGTGGGAAGAGATTCATTAAGTGTTAAAATGCATGTGTCTGCATGTTTAGGCAATAAAAAGAGATGTCAATTTCCCATATTTTTATATGGACTTTGATGTTTTTCTTTAATTAAAGCTCAAGTTTGGACATCTTTCTGTTTTTCCTTAATTAATAATGGCTTTTTAATGACTTTTATATTAACAAGCAAATTAAGCCCGTTTTTTAGCTGAAAAAGGGAAAACAGACTTTAAGGTAAAACATGAGATCACTAGATTGCTTGAGTCTGTTATAGTTGACAGCAATTCTTTATTAATATAGTTATCTGTTTTATACTTTACCAGAAGCTTTTCTTTTTCTCTCATATTAAGTCTTTTAAACTGTATCAGCACAGTTTTCTGCTCTAGGGAAATACAGTCTTTAATTAGGCTAATGCGCAGTGCCCCTTTAATTATCCAGAACATTTAGTTCTAGTAGTGTAGATGCAGAAAGTATGGGATATTTTGTTGAAATTGTACTAACTTCATATAAGGCCCTAGACATTGCTTTTTTTGGTAGAACACTTGAGATGAATCTGTGTTTTTGTAGTTTTATCTGTTAAAGATGGAATACAAAAATTGTAATTCCTTTAGTACTTGTTCTTATTTGGATTCTAGTTAGTCAAGATTTTGCCATCTGGTTCTTTAGCCATAGTAAAGCTGAATTGAAAAATATGTGCTATTAAAAATGTCATATTTCTAAGATGTTAAAGCAAGAGAGATGGCTATAATTGCTGGGTTTACTTTCACTGAAATTATTTTTGGAATAACGTCTCTTCTTCAGCTCTGCTCACAAATATGTACGAGTTTGTAAGGAATTGTGGTTGACATTACCTGATCCATTCTCTGTCAGTTAAGATTATATGACTACTGTCCTATGGAAAATGCGTGCCTGTTGTTTTCATTTGGATCTCCATGGAGTATTACATAATCTTTTAAAATCCATTCATTTCAATTTTAAAAATCCATCTCATTTAAATTAATCTGAATGACTAATAAAACCACATGGTACAGTTTTTTTTAAAAAAGATTTATTTATTTTAATGAGACGGGTGGGCGGAGGCAGAGGAAGAGAGGGAGAATCCCAAGCCGACTCCCCATTGAGCAGGAAGCCTAGACGGGAAGCTCTTCTCTTGACCTTGAGATGCTGACGTGAGCTGCCTCCTCATGTGCCTTGGTCTGTTCTATCTTAAAACTCTCAGCCTTGGGACGCCTGGGTGGCTCAGTTGGTTAAGCAGCTGCCTTCGGCTCGGGTCATGATCCCGGCGTCCTGGGATCGAGTCCCACATCGGGCTCCTTGCTCGGCGGGGAGCCTGCTCCTCTCTCTGCCTCTGCCTGCCTCTCTGCCTGCTTGTGTTCTCTCTCTGTTAAATATATAAATAAAATCTTAAAAAAAAAAACAAAACAAAACTCTCAGCCTTCAGCCAGGCTACTTGATTACCAGACTTTGAATGTCAAAGGTTAGAAACACCAACTAAATGAATTTTGCTTAACAACATAATGAAATATGGACTTTATATTAATGAACATAATTATCTTTAAGATGGTACCTCTAAGACAGGTGCAATAGGACAGTATAATAATTTCGGGAAAGTTAATTTTAATACTTTAGTTTCTAGATTGTTACCTTAGGTTTTAAGCATTTTATTGGGGGGAGGAATTTATAGGGAGCTCCAACTCTATTTCAGAAGGAGGTATCTGTGAGCAGATGAGAATAGGCATCTAAGGAATCCTACTTCTATCACTATAAGTATGAAAAACTTCAAAGATACAGATAAGTACAAAAAAAATGATAGAACAGTGAAACTCATCCACCCATTATCCAGATTCAGCAAATTCTAACACTTTACCATATTTGTTCAGATCTTTTCCTTAAAGAAACAAATCTGTAAAACTGCATTTTCAAAGCCCCTTCCCCTTGCTTCTTCAGAAGTGAGTGTATCTTGAAGTTGGTATCTTTCCCAACAAACATTTTTATACTCCTAATACATATGCATGTGTCTCTAAGTAATGTACAGTAATGTTTTGTGTGAGAAAAATTTACATAAGTGGTGTCTTAGAGTGTATACTTTGTCGTGCTTTTTCCATTACATTTTTTGAGATTATATGATATTTATAAATCTAACTTATTTATTTTCACTGATGTATTATGTTCCAAGGCATGACTATGCCATAATTTTATTTATTTATTCTCATTGATAAACTTTTAGGTTGTTTCTGGGGTTTTGTGATTACAAACAAAGCTGTTGACGAGTATCTCTGTACACGTTTCCTTGTGTGTATATGCAAGCATTTCTCAAGTGTCTAGATGTCAGATTGGAATTGCTGGCGCTTAGGATATCCACACTTAACTTGATGGGTATTTAACTTGACACTCTGAGCTTAGAGGTGACAGGCCGTAAGACTCTGAGGTCAGACCTTCTGGATTTAAATCCCTCGGACTGTTGACCAGCTGCATAATATTGAGCAAAAACTTAAATCCAGCTCCTCATCTGTAAAATGGGGATAATTCTAGAACCTACCTCAAGTAGTGAGGATTAAGTGAGAATTGAGCACATAGAGTACTCACGATTAACTGTCAGCTTTTCAGAGGTGTTAAGAGGATTAGGTGGCCCTTCTACCTGTGCCTGGCATGGTGTCGTAAGTGTTTAAGTACAGAGAAACGACAGAAAATGCAGTTTAGGGACCATATGCTTTTATACTTTGGAGAGTGCTTGAAGAATAAATTATAAATACCAAAAAAAAAAAAAATTCAAAAACAGTGAAGACCTTAATCAACTCTTACTTTGGTTAGATTAAATTCTAAGCAATCAGTTTATTTTACTGCCATTCATATGGACTGTGTTCTTGTCGAACTGTTTTTTATCACTATGCTGACAAAATACTTTCTTCTGCTGTTGTGAAGAAACCAGGAAAATCAGATATTCTGGAGATTTTCACTTGTGAAACGTGGTACTAAAGTTTGTTCTTTATGGTGTTCCAGATCATTCTGCCTTAATTTTTAGATTTGTCAGTTTTGCAATACTGTTAGTAGCTCTACCTCAAGAAAAATAATACAAAGGCAAATGTAGAAGGTTGTGCTTTGCATGAAAATGAAGGAGATGCTTGAGAAGCCGAGGACCTACCTGCAGATTTCTAGGTTTTCGTGAGGCCCCACAGAAGCCCAGAAATCTCCTTTTTTACAGCGTGTCACTTGGTGTGTTTTCATGATGTGATTGACAGGCTTGTTGTTCCGTCTCTTTGAAGGCCCAGGAGGTTACTCGGATTATTTTAGGGTGTTGTCGCACCGATTCTTACGTTTAGATTTAAATAGAATCTCCCCAAGCCTTAAAGGTGGATTACTCTGCATTACTTTTATTGTTTTTCAAGTGTTTTTGGAAATATTTAAGGGTCCTCCTAAAAACTGGATTTCCTGGAGTGTGTTTTCTCTTGGGGGAAATTTTAAGGATTAGTCGTAGACTTTCCAAAAGCCCAAAAGTTACTCAAAAGGACCTGATTAAAAGAAATTACTTAATTAGAAGAAGAAAAAGAAAGAAAGAAAAAGAAAACCGAGCATAAGAGAAAACCCCCATCGCATCTCTGTATTCCTTATAATAAATCAGACCTGTGTGTGTTTTTAACAAAAACGAGGGTGTGCTTTTTTTCCCCCTTCATTCTCTGTTTCTTTTGATCATTGATCTGGGTGACCCCACGCTCAGGGTTTTTTTTCTTCATTTGACATGGACAGATTTTTGAAGTATAGCTCTCCTTTGGGAATCCCGGGCGGTTCCACTTGACTAACCTGTGATCTAATGAGTAGTAATGCGGGGTTACAGTGGCCATTTTGTGTGCTTTGAGGAGGATGCTAGACAGAGTGGGAGGAAGGCGATGTCTGCGGAGAAAAAGAGAGGCAGGGTGATCGAACAGTGTGAAAGAGACTTGTTAGCCCACATTAGTTTGCCTGATTTACTTCACAACAGGTCAGGAAAGGCCAGCAGCAGGGTTGTTGTTAAATTGCCAAGTTGAAAATCCTGGTATTAGAATGCTTCACGATCTCAGAGTTACTAATTCCAGAGTCGGTTTTAACTCACCTTTGAGTTGCACCACAGAGGGTGGCGTCAGACTTCTCTTCAGTCTCTCTATAGATTTATGAAATCGTTTTGCAACCCTCAATTCTTGTTGAATGCTGCACACTTAAAACATCCTGTCATGGTTGGGCCGTTCTCCCATGAGCTTGGATGTGACAGAGAAGCCAAACACTGAGCCAAGTCATCACACTTTTTTTTTTTTTAAATGCCTGATGTTTGTTCGACCCTTAATGAGGGACCCATGCTTTCCATTTGGAAATATTGCAAGAGTACATTTGTGAATTTCTATCCTGATCATCGGAGGAAGCTCTTAAACCTGTCCCTGCACATCCATGCTGATGGATTCTGATGTGGGTCTGTGTGTGTAAGCATGCACGTGTTCATAGCTTGTCCCTATAGGGTATAGTCAGTCATTGAGAAAACCAAACTAGATTTCAGCATCCTTCCTTTTCCACCTTAAACTTAAACCAGTATATTTTACATCTCGTTGTTGTTTATGCCTTTTACGTGGAAGTGAATAGATGACTTACCAAAAAAGCCCCCAAGTTCCTGGAACGTGTTGCCTGGCTTTTAAATGTTATTACAGAAACCTAAAAATTATTTTCTTAAATTTGTTATGTTTTTCCCTTCACATTCAGAAGTCTGTGTATTACCCCAAAGAATTTTAGTCGTTGATCACAACACTGCTTTTGTTTGACTACCATTTCTGTTAAGACTTGCCACTAAAAGGCATCTCCCCATGGGATTAAAGAACAGTTGTTATTGCTAGCTTTTTAATTTTGTAGAGAGAGAATGTAGAGAGAGAATATTTAAAACCTGTGTCTGAGATAGAAACGGAAGCCCCTGCAAATGGCGGACAATGCCGCATGTAATTGCTTCTTGCCTTGGGGGCATAGAATGGCTGTAGATCCAAGTGTATTCTTTGTGCCCTGAGAGGCCTATGAAGACTTATCTGTAGAAACTCCTCCTTATAGATACGCCTTTCTATCTGTGTATTGGCAAAAGGATGCTTCACAAAGAACGATACCTTGCTTCAGAATTTTAAGCATACTTCAGTGTTTTCTAAAATTAGTTATCTAACAAAACAACTGTTCGTTATTTCAATCAGTATTTTTTTTGCACACTTACTGTGTGCCCAAATACTCTAAAGAGACACAAAGATGGATAAAATGTGGCCCCTTCCCTCCAGTCATGTACATGTAACCGATGATTACGGTATGTTATGGTATGAGCCAATAAAAATATGTTCGGAGTACTATAGAAACACAGGAGAGACTGAAAGGAGTAAGAACTAACACGTGTGTAGTGCACCGTGTTTCACATACGGTATATCTAGTAATTCTCGATTGTCCTGGGAAATGGGGTATTACTTCCTTATGAAATAATAAATTACCCAGGATTCAACTAGTGACCTGAATCCATGTCTTTGGACTTCAAGTCATTTGCTCCATTGACTATACCACAACAACCTCTTGTCGTTGAATTAAAAAAATAAATATAAATATATAACTTAATTTTTTTAAGTCTTAGTCATAAATTCTTCTCTTTTTTTATAATTTTTATTTTATTTTATTTTATTTGAGAGAGAGAGAGAGAGACTGAGAATGAGAGGGGAGAAGGTCAGAGGGAGAAGCAGACTTCCCACAGAGCTGGGAGCCTGACATGGGACTCGATCCCGGGACTCCGGGGTCATGACCCGAGCCGAAGGCAGTTGCCCAACCAACTGAGCCACCCAGGCGCCCCCATAAATTCTTCTCTTGAATGTTTCTTGCTACTTGGACAGGCCTCAGCTGCCAATTTGCAGATGAACCCTTTTTTTTTTTTTTTTTTTTTTTACAAGTGAGCTCCATCGAAATGAGAGTAATATATTGAAGAAACTAAGCCAAGTATGTTTTTATATATTTGTGAAACAGAATGACTATTGTATTCCAGTACTTGGGGGAGAATTCTGCTGATTTGGGCTTAACTTATGTCCAGTTCATCTTGGCTTTTAGAAAGAACACAAAACTGAATTAGAGAGTTGAGGACACCAAAAGCAATTTCTGTAAACAGCCGACCTCCTCCCTAAGTTTTCCTGGCTGTAACCCACTTCTAGCAGCTTTTAGGCTCCATTCATATGTTTCTATTCATCGGTTTTTATAAATGAGAGACAAGAAGGGAAGGTGGAAAAGAGTCTTTGGAGACAGATGGAACAAGTTTAAGAAAAACAAGTTTAAGAAAAAGAGTGGAGTTCTAAAACAATGGGTCATGAACAACAAATTTTCTAAATGTAACCCTTGATGTTCTTGAATGGGAAGCACCCTTCATAGAGTTAAAAAGGTACTTTTGCACCAGATAATAGTTCCCATTTTTAGTACCTGTTACGAAATATTCTGCCCCCCAGGTAACATGTGCTGGGGAGGACAAGGCAGACTGGCATTTTAGATCGACAACTCCTCTGACCTCAAAGTGGCAGTGGATTCCTTAAATTCTCCCTATCTATAAAATGCTGCAGGCCCACTGAAGGATAGAACACATTGGAGAATATCTCTTCACTCTGGAAAAAATTCCAAGTCTTAATTATACCACCATTTTCTCTGTGTACTAGAACGGCACCATGTCTCTACTCCGGAAGTAGCTGATGTTCTTGTTAAGAGGCTGCCGATCAGGGTTCAGTTGGTTGAGCAACTGCCTTCGGCTTAGGTCACCATCCTTGAGTTCCGGGATCGAGTTCCACATCGGGCTCCCGGCTCCATGGGGAGTCTGCTCCCTCTAAACTTCTCTCCTCTCATGCTCTCACTTTCTCTGTCTCTCAAATAAATAAATAAAAATCTTAAAAAAAAAAAAAAAAGAGGCTGCCGATCTGCCTTTTATCATATTGGCAGATAATTCCCTGGGGAAAGGGATCTGTGTTTTGATGACTGGTAAATGCGTAGGTGCCTGACATAGCTCCTCAAACATAGTAGGTGCTTAATAAATACTGTCAGATAAACTACCTCATGCCTGTGGTGGGCCAAGCTGTGTCCTGCGTAGTGATCACGATGGACCAGTTCCCTTCCTTGGTGCACTGTTCCCAGGGGGCAGTTTTCAAAACTGTTTTCTTTTAGTAAACTAACAGTGGCTTATAAAGAGGGATAAAATAAAAGATACAAATTAAGGTAGCATTTCCAAAAACACTTTAAAAATTTTTAGGAGCATATTCAGAGAAAATGGCAAGACACTTAAAATACCTATCTGAATTACGTACCCTGGTACCTATTTTGTTACTGTTGTTTTTATTTGTTTCCAGTTTCTGTGTCTGACTCCTGAGGTACAGTTCTTTCATGATGTCCTATGAAGACAAAATCCAGACATTCCTGACAAGAGTTTGTCGAATTCTTTTTTTCTGTATACTTTAAGAAATGGAAGCGCATTTACTGTATTGGAGACATGTGGCCATTTCTAGGGAGCTCTAAATGAAAACCCTTAGGAAATGAGTCGTGGTAGAACTCAGAAATTTGGTGAACATCAAGATTAACTGGTATGACATTTGCTAAGGCAGGTGGTAAATGTCAAAAATGTATATGGCCCTGTATGGCATATATGCATCCAGTCTTGAGAACCTTTGTGTCTCTGGGGTAATCATCTGAAATGCCTTTCATCTGCTTCACAATTGTTACACAGACTAAACCCTGTTGAGAAACCTTCACATGGAGACCACACTGAAATCACATCTGCGTTTAAAGATACAGATTTTTTTTAAAAAAAGTATGCGTATATATATCCACATAAACTGGTACTTAAAACAATCTATTTTTATAGCAGACCCTTGATATCTATCAGGGTATATTCTAAACTTCCCTCCTAGAGGAGTCACTTAAATAATGTATAACATTGATCCTTAAGAGAGGAAAGAGTAGTTAAAGTCATTTCTGCACATTTTTCAGAAATTATTTCCATAATTAATATTTCAGAAGAGGTTTGACAACCCGTCAGTCTTTTAATGGATAGAATGTATAGGAAGCATAATTGCACTGGAGACCTTGACACACACCTTCTGCCTCTGGATTATGAGAATCTGAATAGCCCTGAAGGAGATGCGAGTTCTTCATTGGGGAAAGACAGCAATCAGAGTTGCTAAACGTGTGCCGAAGTGTGTGGAGGGAGTCAGGAGGCCTCTTGCAGCATCCTCACCCTGGGGCCAGATGCTGCCCAAGTCTTTTCAGTTCATGGGAGGCTAGGTTTGGGGTGCTAGTTTGGTCTCCGAGGGAGCCCATCAGGATCCAGAGAACACTCTGGCCAGGCATTTGGCCCAGTGCCAGGGTGTCTTTCATGTTTGAGTCGAGCCACGAAGCATGCACCTTAGAACAGAGCAAACTCCCTAGACGAGACTTCTGTGAACGTTCTATGTTCAACAATAGACACTATTCTCAGTGATTACCAAGAATTCAATTACATGTCCTTTTCAACACCAAAGGGCTGCATCTTTAACATCAAAGCATGGCTTTGTGTTTGTCCATCACTCATCCTTTATGAATACTTCCTTTATGTCTGCATTTAAATGTGCCTATAAAATGTATGTATGTGTATGGGATATAATTATGAAGCAGTTAGACTTAAAAAAAAAAATGCCTCCATGTGTATGAAGGCTGTCTCCTAAGCACAGACTTTTAAAATTTATGACCTACTGTGTTGCGCCGAAAAAAAATGATAAATGGTATAATTTGGATTTATTTTCCTAATTAAAATATATTGAGATTTCAAGATTTGTGCCATTTATAAGATTTAACAGAGCAAAGAACAGCCTGAGGATCCTCTGGGTCAGGGTTATGACTGAGATCTGGTCAAAGATACCTCTGGAAGCCAGCCCTGTAAGGGAGAGGAAAGCTCGCTGAGGCCTGCTGCCTTAGTGACCTTAGGACTAGAGGACAGGGGAGGACTTAGGGGAAATAGAGATGAACCCTTTCAGGAATAACACAAAGACAAAGAGGTTGATATTACCTATGTTTAAGATTACCGTGAGAGGCTCTGTTACTAAGTCTCATTTCAAGCCATGCCTCTTTTCCCATTGAATTGAGTCTCTGGTGATAGGAAAGTAAAAAAATTAAGAAAACAAAACTAAACAACAAACACAAAAACACATATAAAGGGTTTTGTGGGTTTTTTTTTTTTCAATTTTTTTGCTTTCCTATCATCTCCTATCACTATTTAATTATGAATTTGTGCAAGTGTCATGTGTTTTTGTTTCATCCATTTGCTCATTTATTCACTAACATGTATTTATTGAACACCTGCTTACATAGTTCAGGCAAAGGAATTTTATTCTTTAAAACCAAACATCTTCATCACCCAAGGTACTGACAAGAATATGCCAAAGATTCTAAAGCCAAATACCAAAAGAATTCCAGGTGGGTTTTGGGCATCACTTGGAATGAATCTACAGCATAGAACTTTGAAAGGAGATTACTTTTTTATGTGTATCCTAGCCCTAAAAATTCTGGGGTCAGTAGGTATAGATTCCATATCCTAGTGTTGTTTGTTTTAAAGCTTCAGCAGTCTGTCCATTAGCCACATGTAAGTAGCTGGAGGCAGGGGAGGGAGAGGAATGTACGGAAATGTGTCTGACTCGGGATGTCTCGTTTTCCAGAATTCCTGCCAAGGGCTGGCAAGCCCAGAAAGGCAGAGGCTGGCACCATTCCCTGTCGCTCTCCGCCCTCCGTGGCATCCCCCATCAGACGCCTGTTCTAGGCGTGACCTAGATTCCCTAGCTGATGCCTGGGTCCAGCAGGGCCCGTTGCTTTTTTTTTTTTTTTTTCCCCTCCTGTTTCCTCATCTCTTCATCTCAAGTCTTGTTCAGCCATTAAGTTAAAGAAATGCTCCAAAGGCCTGTGCCAAAATGTGTCTGCCCTTCTTCTCGGTGGCACATGTCCAACTGTCAGTTGACAGGTGGGCCTACCACCTGGGGAACAGTTAACTTCCCACAGCAGATGGAGGTTTGCTGGTCCCGGAGAAGGCCCACAACTGGGTTGCTGGAACAGATGCTCTGCAGACAGTTTCTGGATCTCCGTTTTCCTCCTCCTCCTTGGGCTCCACCTTCCCTCACGGCATTTGTGGACATGAGCCGAGCTCTGTAGCATGACCGATGTCCAGGCTTAAAATTTCTCTACTGTCCCTCATGTTTGAGTAACCATCTCCAGCCCCTTCCAAACTTGAGAAAGAAAGTCTCTAAAAACAGAGATGAGCAGAACTATAGAATCCGAAGAGTGACCTTAAAAACGTAGGTGATGAAAACATTTATAGCCACATTTGCCAAGAGGTGGTTTGGCTGGTGTTGGGAGTGTTGACACTTTAATTGGCTTTTTCACTTCTTGATAGCACAATTTGGATTTCAGGGAATTTACGGTAGATGGTCATACATAAAAGTAGTACCTTCCAGATTTTCAAAGTGTGGAAGAAAAATTTCCTCTGTGGTTTGATACATTTCCTTGTTTTATTGCAAATAATTGAAGAAATGTGAAAGTGGATTCCTCAGCTTTCCAACCTAGTACTTAAAAATTTTAGAGGAAATTTAATCTTGTGAAACTCTTGTTTTTCCAATAAGAAAATACTAGCGTTTTCAGGCCTGCCTTTCAGCCATATCAATTATGGCCGTATTATGACAAGCGACTCGTCAGTGTTAGCGAAAGGAGTCTTTGAATGCTGTTCTATTACAACCTCTTACAGACGGGCGGTGGCTGTCACCTGCGGACTTACCCCCTCCTACCAGGGAGGGCACCACGGGAGCCTTTTTATCTCAGCATTTGAAGGAGTTTAACGTTTCCGTCCGTCCCTCTTCTTTCCTTCCCTGTTGTGCAATACACGATAAATGAAAAAGTGTATAGTACATACACATGTAGTTTTAAGGAAGAGTACAGCAAATCCCAGTGTCCTCCCCGCTCACATCAAAGAACAGACCACCACGAGGGCCTTTGTGCTCCTCTGCTTTTCAGTTGCACATGTCCCCCTGTCTGTCCGCCCACAGGTAGTCACTGTCTTAAATGTTCTGTTGCCTCCTTTCTATGCTTCTGCCGTCTGTGTAAGGATCGCTCTGTCTATGCCATAGTGATGCCTGTTTTGAACTCTCTATAAGACTGCGAATCAGACTAGATGCATTCTTTTGTGATTTTCTATGTTTGTTCATGCTTATCTTCTTGAGGTTTCCCTGTGTTCATCTCTGAGGTTGTAGTTCACTCCTCTTCATTACTGTGTCATAGTCCACAATGCATAGATCACTGTTTCTCTCCTGTCGATGGACATTTTCCATTGTCTTTTCTGTTAGGAAATGTTTCTGCTATGTATTCTGCTATGTATATGTAAATGTATTCTGCTATGAATATTTCTGGATGTATCTTGTGTATACATACAACTATTTCACAATAATTATGCGTAAGAATGTGAAGCCTGTAAGATACACGTGTACACATCTTATTTGGTACTGCTAAGAAGTTTTCCAAAGTAAGTAAATCTTCCCTTCTGTCCATAACCTTGTCAGTATATGTGTTATCTGGCTTTTTACATTTTGCCAGTCCTTGTGCATAATTTGACATTGTCTAACTGGCTATTGCTGTTAAATACAAGAAATTTACATTTGCGTATTGATTTTCGTAGCTGGAAAACTTGCTAGACCATTAGTCCTGATGACTTACCTGTATATTCTGTGGTTTTTCTGCGTGTACTAATTCCATCAGCAAATAAGTTTATTTCTTATTTTCTGTATCTTCTATCCCTTTTTCTTATTTTCCTGCACTGACTTGGGTCTCCAGGACAATTTTGAAGAGGACTTGGTGATGACAAATTTTCTTATCTCCTTCTGGCTTATAAAGAGGTAGCTTTAAAACATTTTTCATTTAGGTATGGTGTTTGCCTCAGGCTGCTGATTTATTTATGCATTTATTTAGATAAATGCCTTAAATCCAGTGAAGGATGAAGGGCATTCTTGTAAAAGATGTCCTTTTCTATTGTGAAGTGGATTTTAGTATGAATGGATGTGGAAATTTGTCAAATGCTTTTTCATAATTACTGGCAGGATTATGTGCTTCCCCCCCCCCCCCCATTAATAGTAACCTATTAGTGTGGTAAATTACCTAAATTTATTATCAACTATTTAATCACCTTTGCATGGTATTCGATGTGATGGCTACAGAAGAAATGTCAGAAGTTCTCTATTCTTAATTAACTTACAGTCTAATTGAAGAGACAAAACATGATTAAAGAAAAGTTAATAGATGCCACAAGGGTACATTGTAATTTGCCACATTAATGGGGCTTTGAGTTAGTTGGCAAAAACCGTTACAGGCTATAGTGGGCCGAGCCAGCTTCCTGGAGGGGGTCCTGGAGCTGAACCTGGAAAAATGGCTGTTGATCTTTTTATGATACTTGGAGTAGCATTACTTTGGTTTACCAAATTACCTGCTTTTTGAGGTTTTAACACACTGATTTCCTTTTTTTTTTTTTTTTGAAGATTTTATTTAATTATTTGACACAGAGAGAGAAAGAGGGAGAGAGCAAGCACAAGCAGGGGAAGCGGCGGAGTGAGAAGGCTCCTCGCCAAACGGGAACCCAATGCGGGCTCCATCCCAGGACCCTGGGATCATGACCTGAGCTGAAGGCAGCCACTTAACTAAGCCACCCAGATGCCCCATTAACACTGATTTCAAGTAATCATTCATATGGGGTCATATTGCATCACTGAATTTTGTCTGAAAACTACTCTGTTCCCAGCAGATGTTTTGCTGCTGCCCACTGTTTAGGTAATTAGTCCCAACCTCAATTTGCTGCCACAATATAAGCTTCATAAATATTTGGACTTCTTTTTTTCTTAGTAAAGTATTTGATTCTCAGGACCGATTGGGAAAGAGGACTAAACAATTTAATTAATCAAATATTCATAAGGCACCTACAACTTGAAAAGGACTCTGCTTGGCTCCCTTGTAAATATCTAATGACACTTGCCCTCTGGAAGCTTCCTACTAGAGAGCTTAAAGTTCAGGGAGATTGTCCTGTGCTCAGTGAACATTAATTAGAACTCTGATTGTTTTTCTCACTGGGAATGACTTTTGTGTCCGCGGTTTCAAGAGGATTAACTCTACCTCCGAGCAGGCTGAGAACATCATTTTCATGGTAGGTAAAGGCAAGGACTGGAAGATGCTTAAACTTTTCAGTGGCCAAAATAGACTATTTTTCATTATTTTGTCTTCAAGTTCTGTGTGTACACGAATTTTCTGTTCCATTTAGCGTAGTCCTGCAGATGTCTTTGTTTGCTGGTTTTTTGGTTGGTTGGTTTCTGTTTTGTTTTTGTTTTTTACAATTCTTTACTTCACATTTTCTGCCATTTTAGTCATATGTATCTACCCCAGTTTTGACAGTCCTGTAAGAACCTCTTCAGTCAGTCCCGCTTCCTTCACATTCTTTTGCCTTAACTTATTTACATCCCTGTCCTGACAACTCCTCAGTTTTAAAGTGAGTTATTTTCTTCATTTGGTCTTCCTGTGTATTGTTCCATTATCTCTACTCATTCTTTGTCACTTTTCCCTGTGCTTTCTGGAAACGCCATAGTGGTTGGCAGTGTATCTTGCCATATTCATGTGAAAATTTTAGTGGATGATGCCCAGGATGCATCCTGTTTCGGTGGCTGTACAATCAGCTGGTATCCAAAACAGTGTCGTGATTATGCTTATTAATATTTGGAGCCACTTAATTTCATTTCTGGTGGCTGTAGATGCGGTAACAAGTGTTTCTGGCTCCTTCCATTGTTGGCATTGTACATGTGAGAAATGCCAGCAGCAACCAGTCACATGTTCATGTTTTAGCAAACTGGAATAGTTGTGGCCTGGTGTCTCTGCCATTCCCTGTAGCTGTCCAAACCAGAGGTGCTACTTCCCGCAAGGAGAGAATTCAAAGAATCCATAATGTGCTTTTGATTTTTGTTATTAAGGAGATCTGGGACCACAGATTGCTAAAGTAGCATAACATTCGTGGTTTAGTTTAGAAATGGGTTGGAACCTCCAGTTGTCGCAGTACCATTGAAGGTTAGATGAGTCAGAGTTCAAACACCTTTCTTCTGCCTACCCTTTTTTTTTTTTAAAGATTTTATTTATTTATTTGACACAGAGGAGAGAGATCATAAGCAGGCAGAGAGGCAGGCAGGCAGAGAGAGAGGGAGAAGCAGGCTCCCTGCTGAGCAGAGAGCCCGATGCGGGACTTGATCCCAGGACCCTGAGATCACGACCTCAGCCGAAGGCAGAGGCTTTAACCCACTGAGCCACCCAGGTGCCCCTGCCTACCCAACTTTAAAATGAAAATAATCTCTTCATCCAGCCTTGAACAAAGTTCATTAAAACAGTTTTAAAACTATAAAAAGTTTATAAAACAGTATTCAAACTACAAAAATTGCCATAAAATGTATTGAGTTTGCCTGTATAAATTTCTCATCCCTCCCTTATGTCTTTGTTTTGTCCTACAGTTTTCAAATCATTGTCTTCTACTTATAGGAACTTGAGTCTAATTTTTGCAGAAAGTAAACCCAAAGCCCAGAAAAGGAAGGCACAATTCATTGTACTTATCATTAGGCCATTCGCTTTATTTGTACTTGAGCCATTCTGACCTTTGTTCCTACTTCAACAGAATGGTGTATATTTTTATGGCCAATTAGCGTACATATTTCATAGACTGTTAGGATTAACTAATGATAAGTAATATATGTGTGGGGGGGGGTTATATTCTTTGTTTCCCCATATATTCTGTCTGGGGAGGTCTTAAAATGTACTGTAGTCAGAGTCAGCAATCATCACTTCAAGAAGTCTCTTCACCTGAAAGCTTGATGAAATTTACATTTGACGAATATGCATGTGAATTCCTACAAAATACATAGATGATTTCATTTCTGTAGTAGCCCCTTCATCGCCTAATTGTCTTTAACACTCCTCTCAGGTCGTGAAACCTCTCCCTAAAGCTCCTGTGAGCAGGGTGAGGCTATTTGCATTTATGGAATTTTAGAACTAAAGAGCGATAGTGGGTTTTGTTTTTTGTTTTTTGTTTTTTTAGAGTGTGTAACTTCCCGGAGTGATCATTTACCCAAGTAGTAATTAGATCTGACCCAGATTATTATGAAATGTCCAGATGATAAGTTGTATGTGCGGTATCTTGAGCCTCGGGCCACTCAGGGATGAGTACCATTATTTGTGAGCCCATCTGCCCCAAGATCCGTCGGCCCCTTCTCTTTTCTTCATAGCTATGGTTACTACCACTACCGAAAACCTTCCAAAGAAAATAGAGGCAACTGGAGTGTTCCAAATGCCAAGGACATCTTTATATCTAAGAGTGCAAGTTACAAAGTGTTGATCTAATAAATTCTGCAGCGATTTGCATGTGAGTAACTGGAGGGAATTTTAAAATATTTTACATGCAGTTGCCAAATGTTTTAAACCAATACTATTGAAAATGTTCCTGGTGAAGGACCGATTCCCCCCTCCAACCCGAATCCAACATGGCCCAGTACTTTTCATCTACACATTCAGTGAGATAAGACCAAAGTCATAACCATGTTAAATTCCTTCAAATATCTCTCAGTATCCTCAGTTTCTATACTTATTTCATTTGTGGATGGATCTTGTTCTCAGATCACACTTTGAATAGTACTGTTCCAAACTATAGCAAAGATTAAGGAAATGAAATCAACAGGAATAAAAAGGATAACAGATATGGTGACTACAGTTGTGAAACTGGGAAAATGTTAAGTAAAACCAAAGATTATTCTGGACGTTTTTTGATCCCTGATAGTTTGCCAAGCAGTGTGAAGATGACAGGGTTAAAACAATCCATTCATTTTTGCCGTTCTCACATTCTGTAGTGAGTAGACAAGATAGGAGTGTCCTCTCTGTTCACGCAAAGTGAATGAATTCAGCCTTGCCCAAAGTGTAGTTTCCAAGATACATTTGTTCTATAATTTCAATGAAGTGGTTTCTCAAATTTCATGGTGGTTTTTATTAAAATCCGTGTATACATACACTCAGACATTAGCCAAATCAATAATATCTGAACCATAAAACAGCCTCACTAAGGGTTCATAAATATGACCTCTCCCACCCAATCATTTTCAAATCATGTTTGTCCCTGTAGCAGCTTTGCAGATGATGTTTTTCAACTCCCATTACACCCTAAAAATTTGCTTGGATGAGTGAAATCAGTTGCAGTCCTCCTTGCCAGAACATGGTGCCACACCCTTGGCAGGTAGGCAATGTTGTCTTCATGTGTTTGCAAAATTACTGAGCATTAGCACTTTGTTCTCCAGAGAGCACCCAGCCCTGCCCCCTCAGCTTACAGTGCGGTAATGCCACAGACAGAGCTGGCTTTGGAGGGGAAATGGCAGTGTCGGGGCTGCCCCCAGTTTCGTGCAGGCAGAGTTCCTGCAAAAACAGTGGTGGTCTTACAGTCTCTCCCAGGGAGATGGTGATGCGAAGGGTATTGAAATGGAAGGGTGGACACAGTGGTGGTTCTTTCTGTTGGACTTTTTCTCCTCAAAAAAAAAATCACTTTAAGTTACAGTCCCTGGATCTTTTCCGATGAAAGTCAACACCACTGTGGTGGCCCTGAAACTATCCTACTCCTCCACCCCTCTGGGAGTCTCCAGATCTCTAAGATTAGATGAGCCCAAGAATAGTCTTACCCCACCCAGTCACTCTATCAGCAGCCATCTGTGGGCTGAGACTCGGCTCCCATTTTGCAGTATTACGGTGTCCTGAAAGGCCTCGTAGACCTTTTGTGGGTTTCGTCACACAAGCTGAGGGTGCCAGGTCTACTCACCGAGGCTCATGGTACAAGAGTGTTCCAGGGGCCTGCAGTGCCCTTCACTCCTGGGTTGGTCAACTTCCAGAGGTCCTCCTGGAGACTAGGGGACTTAGCCCCTTGGTTCCCATGCCCCGCCTCCCCCCTCCCGCCACCTATGGGATAAACACAGACAATGTGGGGCTTATTACCCCCGCATAGATCACTTGGTCATTTTGTTGTCTGTATGATTAATTTCCACAACCCCCATTCTACTGCATTAAAGCATTGTAGCACATGCTTAATAAGTCTGTTGGATAATGAACAACTGATCAGGGTAATGAACCTTTTCTGAAGTGGTGGTGTCACCCTTTGAAACAGAAAAAACCCTCCCCTATTAAATAGAGTAAAAAATCCTTAGATGTTGTGCAGAACTCCTAGTTCTGTGTGATAATAGTCCTATATTACAACTGTAACCAATGATTAGGAACTTCTTGAGCTGAAAATGCAGCAGCTCGGTGATCCAGTGTTCACTGTATACCTGTTAATATTTATAAACGTTTTATAAAAGCTGCTAAATACAGAGAAAAGATATTTTCCCCTTGCTTTTAGCTGTAATTGGAGATATTTTCTCGTGGAAAAAATTTGACCTGAAGCAGCAATATGTATGGCATTTAAATATATTCAAATTTATCTCATTGTCAGTATCCATACGGAGTGCATTTAATTCTTGCACAACCACTGCTACAATAAGTCAAATGAGTACTCAATCCCCATAACACAGAATATTCAAGAAAATTATTTAAAGTTTAAAATGTACCATTGAATCCATTCCAATTGCATTAGGAGTTCTCCCTTGTTCATGAGTCCCGATTGTTTACGTCGCCACAGTGGCACTATATACTTGCTTACACAAACACGCAGTAGAAAACACGAGCTTTTCTCTGTCCTCCTTCTTGCTTAATTGGAAGGCATTGCTCGTGAAATGCAGTTCTTTGATTTGTTCTCTTGATGGGAGAAAGACAGCATGGTTATTTCTTCCTCGATAAATTAAGTCTTACTGTCAAACACAACTACTGAGGGGCGCCTAGGTGGCTCAGTCGGTTAAGCGTCTGCCTTCGGCTCCGGTCATGATCCCAGAGTACTGGGATCGAGCCCCGCATCAGGCTCCCTGCTCAGCGGAGAGCCTAATTCTCTCTCTTCCTCTGACTGTTGCTCTGCCTATTTGTGCTCTCTCTTTGTCAAATAAATAAATAAAATCTTTAAAAAAACAAAAACACAACTACTGAGAAAAAGAAAGGCCCTGTGTGACACAGCAAGAAGGTAGCCATCTGCAAGCCAAGAAGAAAATCTTCACCAGAAAATGACCATGGAGGCACCCTGAACTTTTGGACTTTTCTACCCCCAGAACTCTGAGAGATAAATTTATGTGTAAGCCATCTAGTCTGTGGTAATTTGTGATGGCAGCCCAGGCAGACTAGAGCAGCTTATAAGCCTGAAATTTCAAAAGCTTCTCATCACCGCCTTCTTCCAATAAGTGAAGAGAGAGTTGTTCTATCTCCACTGCTCCAGTCTGACATGTGTGGGACCTGGTGCTTCTCCAGCACTCAGCTGAATTTGCTCCAGTGAATAAACTCCTCAGGATTTTTTTTTTAACTCTCTGATATTTATATTTTATGAATTTTGAACTATTTTGAACATGAATATTTATTTGAAATTAATATTTCAATACTTAGTTTTAACATGTTTTCATGATTATTTCAAGTGAAGTTAAGGGGAGAAAAATACTGAACTTCAGGCCTCTGATTTTTTTCTTGGAGGTGATGAGAACATGATTCAAACAAAAATAACTTTATAGCCATATCTCAATGCCTATTTTTAAAAAATCACTGGTAGGCTGAAATTATCCACCCCACCAAGACATCTTTGAGGAATTATGCATAAAAATGAAAAACTTGACTTATGTACCACATGTTAGACTGCCCGTTGTAACCAGTGGCCCTGAATGAGTTATGCGTTTGTTGCCCATGACCTTTGTTCCCCTTACTGCTCCTCTTAACTTTCCACCTAGCTTTTCCGAAATACTTAGAAATGTTTAATCTTCAGGAAAATTACTGGTTTTTTTTGTTTGTTTGTTTTTAGATATTTTATTTATTTATTTGACTGAGAGAGAGAGATCACAAGTAGGCAGAGAGGCAGGCAGAGGGAGGGGGGAAGCAGGCTCCCCGCTGAGCAGAGAGCCCGATGTGGGGCTCAATCCTGGGGCTCGATCCCAGGACCCTGAGATCATGACCTGAGCTGAAGGCAGAGGCTTTAACCCACTGAGCCACTCAGGTGCCCCAGGAATATTACTGTTTTTAAAGAGTGCCTAAACCTGTTCCAACTGTAGAATTTCTATATCCTGTGTTTTATTTCTGTATCTTCTCTTTTATTGAAAATGAGCATACCTCCTGGGAAGTGAATTGTGATTCCAGTGTACTTAGTTCAGGGCCCTGTTCGTTGCTCCTAGGAAGGTTGTTTCTCTAAGGTTTAAATTAACATTTTAAAATTGATTTCACTTAGAATTTTTGGTGTTTTGGGACGCCTGGGTGGCTCAGTTGGTTAAGCAACTGCCTTCAGCTCAGGTCATGATCCCAGCGTCCTGGGATCGAGTCCCACATCGGGCTCCTTGCTCAGCGGGGAGCCTGCTCCTCTCTCTGCCTCTGCCTGCCTCTCTGCCTGCTTGTGTTCTCTCTCTGTTAAAATAAATAAAAAAATAAAATCTTTAAAAAAAAAAAAAGAATTTTTGGTGTTTTAACAGTTTACGATGCTGCCTATACCCTGTTAGATTATCTACTTGATTTAGAGTGAATATCCAGAAGAGGAGACTTAAAAATTTGTATCTTTCTTCATCAACATTTTATGATTTTCCTACATTTAAAAATAGAAGGAAGGGGATATTCAACATGAGTTTCAGACAGTGTTATTATGTAGGTATGCAAGTGAAAAGAATACTTGTCAGGCAGTAGAATTTTGCATTAGCACTTAATGTTGGCACCTATTTGCTTGTTGCTTGGTTCCCTTATAAGATCCATGGTTATATTCGATTTTCTTTCAGTTCTTTATTCTGTGGTTATTGGGTTGGATGGTTTTGGTTCTGTTCAACAATGGATGCTTTGAGTAACAAACTTCAATGCATAATTATCCAGTGAAATCATAGCGAAGTGATGAGATGACAAAAAGCCAACTTATTTCCAGGAACTAAAAATAATGCTATAATATAGGCATTAATTCGTACATGAATATTCTATCATCTGACTTTATCCTGATCATTTTACATGTTTCTATAAATTATAATGTAGAGTTATTAATTGTTGAAATATTGCTTGCTGTTCATCTTTTCCCCTTGCTTTTTTTAAAGCACTAGGTTTGATATTTTAATGAAATCCATGAACTACTGAGTCTTTTGTATTAAATAAGGTATTGGTAGCAATTCATTTAGAAATCACTTGTTCCTTTGTCAGTTTAGTTAATTTACAGTAGCATTTAATTACAGTAACAATTTAAGGTTATGTTAAGCTGATTTTCATGCTAGCAAGGATTACTCTGATAGTGAGCTTATGTATAATCATTCTTCTTATGATTTAATAGTTTAGCAAAGAATTTTTGATAGTTGAAAATGATGTTCATTCTAATTGTTTAGAAATTGTGCACTCTGTCTTAGTGTAATCAGTTTAACAATCTTAGGGAGATCAGTAATTTTGGAGGAAGCTTCTGTTTTACCTCCTTGTGTGAGGAAGGGACAGAAGAAGGGTGGATATTTACAATGGGCCAGTGCTCTTAAAACTAATTTATGGGGTCTAGTAATGCCTTCTTCTGGACAGTTGACCCTTGAACTACCCGAGTTAAAACCCCCACTCTCATGCCGTCGAGAATCTGCTTATAACTTTTGATTCCCCCAAAACCTTATAGCCTACTGTTGACTAGAAACCTTACCAATAACATCAACAGTTGATTAATGCACATATTTTTACATACTGCTTTTTACAATAAAGTAAGCTAGAGAAAAATCATAGAAAATCATAAGGAAATCATAAGGGGAAACACATTTACAGTACTTCACTGTCTTTATCAAAAATAATCCACATATAAGCAGACCTACACACTTCAAATCTGTGTTCTGCAAGGTTCAACTGTGTATCTAAATCGAAGTTTAAAATAATACTCATTCCTGAAGGAGAGTTACTGAGCTCTTAGCATATGTCATTTGGTGATTTGAAGGATCTGTGTGTGTTACATGTTTTTCTTATTGTGTTGGCAGTGATTTACATAGAGGGCGTGCAGCCACTTCTGCTGCCGGGTTCCTCCTGTGTTGTAAACATTACTGTTACTCAGATCAGCCTATGGAGTAAGCACTATATATATCCTAAGCAAAAGCTGTTTTGAGGATTTTGACTTGAATGTGACACATTCATGCTTGGGGGCAAATGGGGTTTAGCAGCAAAAGAAGAAAATCAGTAATTTGGGAATGAGGAATAACTCACTGTGTTTGCCTTTTTTTTTCCTTATAATATTAACCTTAAGAGGGCATATAAATAATGGACAAATAAAATTAAATTCAAAAGAATACTATGTGGGCAGGCCCTTTAAATATTGTAAATTCTATTGTTTGAGAGAAATAATTAGTTTAGAATTTAGATTCATTGTAATCAAATTAACGTAATTCAAGAAAGACGTATAATTCAGGAAAGTCATCATTTGTTTTTCCCATAATGCTTTATTAATTACATCTTTTGAAAGGAATGGTTTCTTAGATTCCAGAATCCACCAAAATGTTCACAAATGCATTGTAAAGTATTCTTTGAAATGTAGTTAAAAATCTGAGGTTATGATAGGCCCTTCTATACAACCTCCCCCTCCCCCCAACCATGGAGTAAAAACCTCACAACTTTGCCAAGTAACAGAAGACAGCTTACGTGGATCGAGGTTGACAATTTAAAACAGAATGCTGGATAGGTCTGAAGGTACTTACACACTATTAAGTCTAAGAGTTTTATCAATTGTTTTTTATAGACCCAAGTCTTTATTTACGCATGTTAATTAAGTAATGAGAACCCCATGGGAACACTTAGCATAAAGGCTTGAACATTTTTTCCCTTGGAGCAGTGCATTTTCCCCACAGAATGTCGAACATAGGACGTTAAATTCCTTCAGACCTTTTTAATCCTCTCTGCCTTGTTGGAAAGGGGGTTTTCTTTGCAGTGAGTCTTTACATGGACTCAGTTTCTGAGTACATTTCTTTGGAGGAATTCTTCATGGAGTCCACAGCCACCACTCTCGTCTCTGAGTAGTGACTGACCTTTGAAAAGCTTGATGAACTATCAGGGTGAATTTCTCTTTGGGCAGCTTTTTAAGTTGCTGTTTTGCAGTCATGTTTTCTGCATTATTTGAAGGTATTCTACCACATGCTTTGTTCCAGTAGCCGACCTCCTTAAACAGCCCTGTTTCTCAAACTGGGCTTTGTATTCCTCTCAAAAGAGGTCCAACGTTTGAAAACTTGAAGTCAAATCAATGAGTTGATGATAAATAAAGAGAAGTTTATCAGTAGTCTTAATTTCTCTCTATCGAGTCTGTATTTTTGATGATGAAGCATAACCAAATTATCTTTGGGGTTACTTTGATACATCCATAAGAGCAGAGGGAGGTTCTGCTGGGTGGAAGAGTCTTGCCAAGACATGTAATGGTCCAATGGTTGGCCTCTTCGTGAGCAGGGTAATAAGTGATGTCTGCCTCCATGTTTTTTTTCATAGTCTGGAGAATTTACAAAAGACCACTCCTACATGGGACCCAGTTAATGTTAATAATTTTATTAGTTCATTCAGTTTTATCTCTTAAGTGTTGCAGTTATATACCTCCAGAATATGTTAGAACTTACTACTTTTTAACAAAGTTGTCAACCAGAAATGTAATGTTTTGGCCTCAGGAAGATGATTCTTTTTTCACTATAGTTTAATTCTCTGGCGAGTATCATCTCAAAGATAGTTTATGTGTATTTTTGGTCATTATTTGAAAGAACTGAAGGAAGGAAGGAAGGACGGACGGACAGACGGACTTATCACAAAACCTTAATATATTTTATGAACTGCACCAGTTACTTTTTATCCCATTACCATATATACAATCCTGATTTCTTCCTTTGGTATTGAGTATCTGCCAGGAACTATGTGACGTGCTCCTTTATCCTCATATCCACGAAGTAGTCTCTGTGTAAGTGCTGCATACACTTATCCAGATACATTATTTATTATGGATAGATATCAGAAAGCTAATATATTAAAAGACTGCAGAGTCAGTACAGAAATCCATGTCTGTCTGATTCCAGATCTCATACTCAGCTAGGGCCATAGGCTTCATTTTACCGCGTTGTGGATGGTAATGAAGGTTTTACCTGTCCTTAAGCTTATAATTTAAATATAAGGCTAAGTAATTATGCCTTTAAAGCCTCATATAAAATATATTGTAGTTTCTTTAAAAGTAAATATATGTATATATTTAACTAAGACATTATTTTGTTCTAACTTCTGTTTTTTGTTTTTCATTTTGGCTGTCTTGTGAATAATATGTTAAACGACCACTATAGAAGACTCAAGAAAAATAGTATTAAATTAGAAAAAATATATGCACCCCTCTGTTTACTGCAGTATTATTAATAAGAGCCAAGTTATGGAAGCAACTCAAGTATGCATTGATAGATGAAGGGGTCAAAAAGATGAGGTGTTGTGTGTACACATACATACACAACGGTGGAATATTAGTCATAAAAAAGAATGAGATCTTGCCATTTGTGAACATGGATGGACCTAGAGGTTATTATGATAAGTGAAATAAGTCAAAGAGACAAAGAGTGTGATTTCACTTATATGTTCAATCTATAAAAAGCAGAAGCAGAGCCATAAATACAGAAGACAAACTGAGGGTTGCCAGAAGGAGGGGTGGCGGAAGAATGGACAAAAATGGGTGAAGGAGAGTGGGAGATAGACGCTTCTAGTTATAGAATGAATAAGTCATGGCGATCAAAGATACAGCATAGTTAATAATACTAGAATAGCATTATATGGTGATAGATGGTAGCTATACTTCTGATAAGCATAGTACAATGTATAGATTTGTGGGGTCACTTTGTTGTACACCTTAAACTAATGTAACATTTATGCCAATTATATTTAAAAAAAAAACAGTGCTAGTTAAAACCTCATAGAAGTCCATATGAGGAAGCTTCATGTCTGCTTGGGGAAGAACACATCAGTGTCTTCAAGTTCCTTGTTTGGCTGGTGACAGTAACAGAATCCTAGGGTTGGAAGAATTCCCTGTATTTATTCTCCCTAACTTGGCAAAGATAATGAGCATTGATTTTTGCCATCTAAATTAAGAGCTTCTCTGGGCCAGAAGACTTGAATTCATTTAAAGCAAAAGGGTAGCATGGCAAGCCATGGCTTTTCTTGTCCTTCTGTTTTCAGTGCTGAGAATCATTCTGTCAGGTCTGCATTGGGTTTTTGTCAGTGTTTCTCTTCAGCTTGGTAGACCTTAGGATCTTCTGGTACTTAAAGTTCCACTTCTGATATGCTGAATTTATATTTCTAGACCTTTGGTGTCCCATGAGGACACAAACCTCCAGGGATGTAAGAAATAAGAAAATAAAAACATGGAGACTTTGCTACCATTGAGACATTGGATGGTGAATATGGGCAGATGGACTCAGTTAATTAAAATTCTTTTTACCTTTTATTTGCTTATACATATCTTTTATTTGAGAGTTATTGTACTAGGTATAATTTTAAAATAAAGCTATACAGTCAAATGGAGACAATCACAATGAAGAAGAAAATAGGTATATATTAATCTGTACCCCTAATACCGTTAAATTAAAATCTCCTTGAATTGGTGAATGGTAGAAACTGACAGCTCTGAAAACTTGTGCCTTAACATCATAGCAATTTGTCTTCTCTCTCTGGTTGCGGAAGAACATTTAAGCTCATAACAGATTTCAGTGCTTTCATGCATCAAACTTTACAAATGTAAATACAAACTAAAAGTTGACAGAATGTCATTTTGATCTTTACCTTCTATATTATTCTCTCCTTCTTCCCAACTGTTTTTAAACTTTCTGTTGAATCCACAGCATTTTTGGGGGGCAATCTGGTGGTTTATGAACCGTGTTATTCCTAGTCTGCCATGTTGAGGAGGAGAAAAGGAATGATAATGATCTTAGCAAAACACCACACGGTGAAGTATGTGTCATCACGTCCTCATTCCACAGATGAGGCTCAGGTGGCGAGCAGTTGACGTGGTGTTGGAATACCAGTATTTGTTCAATTTACAGACATGGGATTTTTTTTTTTTTTCACATGGAAATGGGGCATATAGTAAAGATTCTAATGAACAGAAAAATTTCCAAATTTGTGAGCTGGAAGAGAGGCTGACACAGAGTGTGACTATCAGATCAGCACCCTATGAATGAAAGAGCTCCACTCTGGTTTTCCTCTGCTGCCAGTGCACAGGAGACTGGAAGGCAACCCACCCAGTCGCCATGATGCATCTTGGCATTCTTACTGAAGCTCTTCAGAAGCTGGAATGTTAGAGAAACTCGTGCGAGGCCCAGGCGTCAAGATGCGTTCTGTGCTTGCAGGCAGTGCTACGTTCCCACCTGGCTGATACTCCGGCAGCCGGTCATAAGGTTTCTTGTTCCTGCTAGTTGGAGCCACCTTCATGTCTCCTGGCTTTTCTTTTAATCAAGGGGGCCGAGAAGATGGAAAACATTTCTTTACGGTTTAAATGATGTCAGTAATTGGCAATAGGAAAAAGGAAATTTCATTTGGGAAGATCACAGAGTCATTGGTCTTTTCCTTTCATCTACCTATATATACTTACACTGACACCATCAGACTATTCCCGTTTGCTTTACCCGGAATGTGACATTGTTGACTTCATGTAGGGGTTGCCCATATTTTTATATGAAGGCATTTTTCAGCCCTCTTCTGAAGTAAAATGTTAACACTTTTTGCTTGCTTTGGATTTAGTACATTGCACAACACGGGAGTTTGCTTCAGAGTTGGAATCTTTTCGTATATGTGGTGAGAAGTTCAAAATTACCCCTTATTTATACAGCCTTTGGCAGTTTGGGCAATGCATTTTGTCACCTGTTTGCTGTCTTACAAAGAGCTGGAAAGTTTATGAAGAAATAGAAAATATGACTTTGAGCCCTTGACATTTTAAAATAAATGTACATATTGTTAGTGACAGATTGCTAAACTTGGCTTTAGACACTTAGCTGTGTTTCTTGCCAAAAGTAATCCAGATGTGCATAATTTACCCGGCTGCCATATGTGCACTGACATGTCTTTCTATAATCAACTGTCTGTTCAGTACGGTTACAGTTAAATGTTCTTTTTTATCAACAATCTTCTGAAATAGCACTGGCTTGATAACTCATTTTAAATTTAACAACTTCTCAAAAAGTAACGCACATCGAGTTTGGCTTTAAACCTAAGTGACCAGACATGTTGAGTATCTAGAAAAGACACTGACATTACCAGTCCTCCGCGGCCCTGTATTTCTCAAGGGGGAAGATCTGGGATACCAACTTCAGTGTGTGATTCCCTTTCGCTGAGCTTCTCAGGAGCAGGGAATGGACGGTCTGTGTACCCAATAAATGTCGTCAAAGCCACCATGAGTAACATTTCTAATGAAGTAAGTCATTTTAGAAAACAGATGCAAAAAAGAAATCCCGATACAGGATGAAATAGATAGGAGA
Source organism: Nasua narica (assembly GCA_028533885.1). Classification (NCBI taxonomy): domain Eukaryota; kingdom Metazoa; phylum Chordata; class Mammalia; order Carnivora; family Procyonidae; genus Nasua; species Nasua narica. The sequence continues at coordinate 103,550,557 of CM052809.1, forward strand.
AAAGAGGATGCTTTTATTTCATTTACTAACTCGCTATCTTTGTGCTAAGTGCCGGTGACATCTGTGACTTTTCTTCACATGAGTTACAGAGCTGAGGTGGTTGCCAAGCCCTATCTTTTTGTTGAAGAAAGGCATTCTTTTAAAGAGAAATTCGATAGGGAAATTTTCTGGAGAAAATGTATGTATGATAGGAAATGCTGCTTCTCTATTACCACTTTTTATTGATATTTAAAAATCACTGTGGAGAAATTTAGACCACAGGACGATAGCACTTCCTGAATGATTGTAACTATCCCTGCAAGATAGTTACCTTGAAACCATGTCCTTGTTTTTTGTGCTCAGTGACACTGAGCCACTATCATGTCTAGACAGGGATGTTGTCGACCATGTGTGTCCTTGTTTGTATTTGTCCACAGCTGCAATTAGGTTTTTCACACTGTCCCCATCTGTGGCGGCTGGCTGCGCAGTGACCTTGGCCAGCTCAAAGTCTGTTTAAGCCCATGCGTGGAGAGCACTCAGAGCACAGATGGTAGGACTGGTGAGGGGGAACCGCAGTGCTAGTGACCGGAGTCTCCTAGCCAGCCTGTCCCGTCTGCAGTATGATTTAAAAAGATGTATCCTAAAAAAAAATAACGATAATAAAATAAAAAGAAATATCCTGCAACCTGCAATATTAGGACGAAAACTGGCTCAGAGTCAGTTCAAATGTCCCGACCAAGATGAGAGGGATCAGTGGCATTCTTGGAGGGGGAGCTCTTCTTTATTGTTATTGTAGGCAGTGTGTAGCTCTTGTCTTCTAATCAGCTGCCACTTTCTCCTGCACGGTTCAACAGGAGGTTCTGAACGCTAGTGCACCACGAAAGCCCAGAGGCCTGTAAGAATCGCAGGTTTCTCGCTTGAGTGCTGCAGCTTGGGTCTGGTTTTGAAAACAGAATATGCATTTGAAAAAAAACAAATCTGATTTAGACTAAACTGTAGCTCTTATTTACCCTGCTTGAGCTCACTTGTCAACTTGGAATCTTCTGTGAATGATTTGCAGTTCTTCTTTGCAAATTTGAATGTTCAAGCTCTGTCTTCTACAAGCTGCCAATCATTTTTTATGATTAAAACATTTATTGGTATATCTGCAGATAGTTTTTTAACACGCGTGTATGTATATAATCATACAGTTAAGTCTTTAGAGGGAAAATTATTACGACTGCCGTTATTACTACCACCATCTATTTTTGGCTTTTCCTGATCAATTCTGAATTAATACAAATTTCCCAAATTACTAGATTCATCCAAATTTAGAGAACTTATTTTTTTTTTTACTTTCAGTAATTTTGTGAATGCCATGTTATCTCACAGAAGCCCATGATTCTTTAAAATAAATTATATATTCATATAGCATTTTGGAAATAACAATGACAACAATTATAGCAGATATGTATTGAGCCTATACATTGTGCTAGGTCGTGTTCTGACTGCTGTACTTGGCTTGCTTTACTGTGTTACTTTAACAAAAAGATGAGGTGCTCACCACAGATGAGGGTGGTAAGTTACCTAAAGTCACATAGCTAGGAAGTGGCAGAGTGGAGCTAGAAACCAGGGGATATAGCTCCGGGACACTGTTTCCCTAATTACTGGCTCCAACCATACCAATATTAACATGTCAGCCTTAAAAAGAGCCTGTCCAGGAGGTCGTAACAATGAGAGGACATGATCCTGATAAACATTTCCATCTTTTGTCCTGGGGAAATTTCAGTTAATATGAATATACCTCAGGATCTCTTGTCTGCTTTGTTGAGGCTAATGCCCCTGTCTGACAGTTTGCTCCCTGTTATAGGATGGATCTCACCGGGCCTACCTGTTGAAGTCACTCTGCAAAACTGGGACCAATGTTGTGTAGTCGTTCATTCTTGAAACAAGTTAGAAATTAGAGCTACAGACAGAAGACCTAATCTGTTTCCTCGAGAAGTTCACTTAGAATGGCCCAAATGGGAGTGACTGATTTTCTAGAAATGTGGGGAAGAATTGACTTTCTAGAGAGTATTTTGGAAGTACGTGGAATTGTCCCTATCAGTTTCTTGAATTGTACTTTTCTTTTTCTCAGTGTTGGTGTCAATGCATAGGACCCACTAGTTGCATCTTATCTCCAGATGCTGAACATCTAAGCCACCTTGTTTTATTTCATAAATTTCTCTTCCCACACTCTACCTCCACTCTTATTTTCACTAGAGTTTGATAAAATGGGAAGAAGATACTATGGAGTGATATGTCCTTGGCTCATATCTTAGGTCTACTGCCCTTTCACTAGGGGGACGGTGGGCAAGTTCTCAGAGCCATCATTTCCTTATACTTTTGACCTATATTGAAGAAAACATCAGAGAACAATGTCAAGATATGGTGCTTGCCCTTGAAATGCTGACACTTTAGTAGAAGAAATAGATATAAAAATTACCAGCAAGTGATTAAGTACTATGGCGGTGGTACAAGCCACCTGCACTAAGGACGTAGAGGTGGGTCCTGAGTTTTGGTGAGGGACTGAGTGACACTTAAGAAAGGGAACTAAAGTATAAAAGACTCCTTGTGAGGAAATGTGCCCTGGACAGCACAGGGAGTCATTTTATAAATGTTCACTTATTCACATAGTATTAATTGACGTCTACCATAGGGCCGACCTTGTGCAATTTGCTGGAGATGACAGAGGCCACGGTTACCCCTCCAGGAAAACACTGAATTGTCCATTGCTCTGAATATTAAGTAGAACCACTTGAGTTTTCTGTGGTCAAATGCTGTGGCATAAACATTGGATGCACCATGATTAGAACTTCCTAGTATCAATAAATGTATTTAAATAGGTATTAACTTGGTAGCTTTTTATTTTAAAGTCTCCATTTTGATGTAAATGACTAAGAAAAGGGTGAGTGTGTAAACAGCTTGCAGATGCACTCTCTCATGTCTGCCAGCAAGATGTATATCCCTGCTTTTGTGAAATCTTTAACCAGTTCATCTGTTAGTACAAGTAGTTCAGTTCACAAATAATGCGTAGTTTTTAAACAGCTGTTACGCAAGGGTAAGTTTCATGCCTCTATTTTTCACCGCAATGATGCAAATACTGGAGAAAATTGTCAGGAAAAGTCTCTCTTCTCATCTCTTCCTAAAATGCAGTGTAAATAGCATATATTGTCAAATCTTAGTAATAATAACACCCATGAAATACTACTTCCTCAGAGGAGTGAGAAAAACATTTTGATGTTTAGCAAATGCTATCCCAACAGTGGAGGGAGTGCCAGTTTCCTGTTGGATGTTGAATCAGTCTTTCTGCCTGCAAGAAGTGATTGAGCAAACGGGCAAATTTTAATCTATAAGTAATTTACATATATTCGTTTTGGTTGTAGTTTTCAGCATATCTAAAATACTTAAAAGGAATCTCTTTAATAGACCCTACTTCAGCATCCCCTAACCATCCCCCATGTTTATCATAACCAACTATGTTGGTAGTTATGATGTCGTTTCTGTGTTCCTCTTTTCCAGTAATTTTTTTCATTTATGTTGTAGAACAACATAACATAAAAATGTGGAAAGTAGAATAGAAACAAATTTATAATCCCGTTATCCTACTACAGGGTTTTGCAGTTTCTATACTGTTGACATTTGCAGTTGGAGAAGTCTTTCTTTGGGGGGTCATCTTGGATAATGTAGGATGTTCAGAGGTAGACCTGTAGTATCCCCTGAGCTTTGAAAACTGAAAATACCTCCCCAAATTTGCCACCTGTCCCCTGGGGATAAAACTGCCTCTCCACCATTTGAGAACTGCGCTGATAGGAAGTTATTATCAATTAAAGTGTTCCTGTCAGCTTTTCACTTACATAGAGGTCCTTTGACGTAAAGGGTATGTGGGATGCCATATTCTGATTTTTATGTCCTTAACATCTAAGCATTCTCTCCTGTTAAGTAGGTATCAAAATTATCACTTTTTAATTAGCCCCCTATTGAATTTTTTATGAATAGCATGACTAATAACATCTTTATGCATATTTTCCACTTTAAAATTTCCTTTTAAAGTGTGCGCTGTGTTGACTGTGAATTCTTTTCCTGATTTTCCTGTTAACGTATGGAGGCTTCGGCTTACATGAAACGGAACCAAGAGTGGCTCTGTTCCTGGGAGATAAAGCTCTACCCAAGTTGTCTCTAAACTCTGTGAAAGTCTGTTTTAAGACTAGAGGGTTTACACATCCACAAGGTGGCCTGCTGGGGAAGGGCTGGGCTCCCCTTTGCTCCTAGAAGTCCCCATTTCCCCTCCTGTGCCTCTAGTTCCACATGTCCCCTGGTACAAGAGAAACCTCTCAGGCTTTGGAATCAGAGAGATGTAGATTCATTCCTGCTCCAAACACTACTGGCTTTGTGATTTGAAGCAGTATACACTCTGCAATCCTCTCCTTATCTATAAGAAGAGAGGAAACAGCTTATTACACAGAGCTATTGTGATACTTAGAAATAATGTTTTAAAACATCTAGCAGAATCTGTCCTCAATAACTGATGGTTAGAGGTTGTAATAGTAAGAACAGCGTGACTTCCTTTTCTTGATCTAAACCAGCGTGGTCCAAAAATAGATGCGGACCACAAATATGAGTCATAGGAGTAGTTTAAATTTTCTAGTAGCCACATTAAAATAAATAAAGAATAGGTGACATTTTAATATTCCATTTTAGTTAGCTCAGTATTTCCAAGCATTGTAATTTCTGTATGTAATCAGTATTAGAAATTCTCAATGAGATGTTTTATTTTCAAAGTTTTTGAAATGTGATATGTGCTGTGATAAGCAATGCGTTTTTGTACTTACAGCACAACCCGGCTTGGACCAGCCACGTTTCAGGTGCTCAGGAGCGGGATGTAAATAACTAGTGGCTACCTTACTGGCTAACATTGCTCCGAGCAATACAGGGAAGATGCTAGGTTAACACATGCGCATTATTGGCAAGTCAGTTATTATTGGACACAATAGCCACGTCTCCCTTAGAGATCTAGGAGTTTTAGCTACCCTTGAGTTTCCTTTTTTTTTTTTTTAACATTGATTTATTTGAGAGAGAGAGAGAGAGAGAGCGCGGGCCTGCACAAGCAGGGGGAGGGGCAGAGGAAGAGAGAGCGTCTCCAGCAGATCCCCTGAGGAGCGCAGAGCCCGCTACGGAACTCCATCCGGCAACCCCAGGATCATGACCCAGCTGAAATCAGGAGACGCTTAACTGACTGAGCCACCCAGGTGTACTACCCGCCCCCTGCCTTTTTTCTTAAAGCAGGAGAGAAAACTTAAAACTCCTGTGTTTCAAACTGCACTTCTCCATTTTGTTAAGTTCTGTAGTTGTCTGTAGAGATAGCTTACAGGTACTGTCATTTGAATGCGGATCGTATCTTACTTGCTGTTCAGTTTAATGTTTGGCTTCATTTGTGCAGACGTTCCCGTTCGGCAAACATTTACGGCACCCTGAGTGGGCGCTGGCACTGTGCTGAATGTTCTCTCCCATTGACTCTTCAGTACTCCCGCAACTTCCATGGGCAGAGGCCCTATTATCCCCACTTCCCAAACAAGGAAATTGAGACAGAGTGCCCGGGTCCCGTGCCCGAGATCACACATCCAGGAAGTGGCAGAGTTGGGATAAGAATTCAAGAAAGCCACTGTAGAGCTTCGTCCCTTTGTAAGGGTGCAGCATTGCTGGCTTGTTCTCCAAGCTTGTTTGTCTCAACACGATCCCATTCTGTTTATTTGTCCCATCATAATACTTGGTCAGGATTTGTGTCTCCCAGTAAATGGTCACGTCTCCTGCTGAGTTTTCTGCAGTTGCTGTCAAACTCTAAGAGTATTGGTTTTGTTTGTTTGTTGTGGATGTCGGGGAACTGGCAGAAGAGTATACGGATCACAGGCCACATTTGGAATGGATCATACCCTTTGTATCCTTTCTGTTGAGGAATAATCCTTCGTCAGTATTCCAGTATGGGGTTGGAATACTGTGGCACTTCTTGTCTCACTCGCCCAGTCTACGTTCAGCCTGGAGGGAGGCGAAACAGACGGTGAAGAATAGTGCTTGGTCGTTACTCAGCACCCCTGCACTTCTGTGGGGGGTGGGGGATGGGGAAGAGCTGCCTCTGGATTTCTGAAGAAAGTCAGAGAAAGAAATGTATTATGCGAGTCTGACTCACTGAGCGGAATGGGCAAGATAAATGGTGGGAAAACCAAAACCAACTTTCCTATGACCTTCAGTGAAATTCCGCTTTGTGCCCTAAGAAAAATGTTAAAAATGATGTGGTCGGAGCTGGGGGAGCTGCAGCCAAGAGACTGTCTTGGAAGGAGAATTTCTAATTTTAAAAAGAAGCTTGCTAACCTCCTAGCCGCTGCTGATGGCCGTATAAATATTAATAAAGCTTTAAACACCTCCCAGATTAGCTTTATTTTTAAATCAAAAGTGCAAGACATGGAAGTGGTAATTTGTGTTAGTCCGGCAGACACAAAATTAATTGAGGTAAAAACAAGAAGTAGCAGGCAAACCCTTTGGGTGACAAAATAATGAGTTCTACTAACTCGCTTAGACAGTTACGAGTGAAACATGGGCGCATGAAACGAGTTCCCGTTGTAGAACTGGGAGCGGGCCCCGTGTGCCCGCACGCCTCGGCCGTCAGTTGTGAAGGAAGCCGGAGGCAGGTGCTGCGGCCTTCTTGCTTGCCGTCGTCTTGCGTGAGAAAGCCGCACCTCGAGGAGAGCTTTGCTCTCACGCTCGGATTCCGGCTTCAGCTGTGCTGCCTCAGGTCTGCTTGTCGGCTGGCCATTCGGGACGGCAGAATGAGCGTGGCCATGGCGCACACAGGCAAGCACGGGCCAAGGGAGTTTGTTGGCACCTCCAAGCCTGCTAGGTGTTTCCCGGCACAGTTGAGCCACACAGTGTAAACAGCCTACATGCTCATCGTAGTTTCTAGGAACTCTCAGCCTGTCACCCCACAGGCTCCCAGCCTGGTGGCCGGCCCCTGGCCCCTCCAGGCATTAGTCAGCTGGACATGCCAAGTGCCGCGTCCTTGTGGTGCCTTCCCTTTACAGAACTATCATTCCATTGTTTCTCCATCCTAGCATCCTCTGCCTCGTGTAGGATGAATTTCTTTCAGAATTGATAAAATGATTCTACTACGAAGAGCTAAGATTGCACAACTGGGGAATTTAAACAGAAAGAAGCTAGCAGGCAACCTTCTAGAAACTAGGGACTCCTAGGAACCATGACTATATAAGGCTTGGATAAGGCCTCTACCTTTAGCTACTGTGAAAATTTGTATCCTTCAGTGGCTGTTTTGTATCCTTGCTATTTCTTACGGGCTTCCTGGTTAGCAACCTGGTTTTACTATTATCATCCCCGTTTTTTCATTTCTTTTTTTCTTTGTTCTCATTTTTGTTTTAAGTAAACTCTACACTCAACAGGGGACCTGAACTCACGACCCTCAGATCCAGAGTCACATGTTGTACCGACTCAGTCAGCCACGTGCCCCGGTCATCCCCAATTTTTCATTCCTGGGCCCAACTTCTATTCTCCACTAACCTTTTAGCCAGATTTTCTTCTGGTATAGAACCTGATTGAGGGTATATAACCTGATAAAGGGTATGGAATGTTTTTTAAAAATGTGTTTTACCATTATCAAAGGTTCAGAATGTGAGTAGAGCCAGTACTTTGTTCAAAATCTAAGCTTGAAAAAGAACTTAACTATTTCCAGTATTTGATTAGAAGTAGAATATGAAATACAAGTATTAGTTTTCCATGAGCTCTTTTTTCCACACATGAATAATAACTACCATCTAATTCAGTAATGCCAAAGGTACCAAATAACTAACATGGATCCTTTAAAACATTAACTGTACAATGAGACAGTAATTTGCAAGAGTACGTGAGACATTACTATAAAGCCAAGTCTCTTAATTACCCTACTTTCACATGCTACTTCCCACTTCACTCCCTAGAGGTAACTATTGGGACTGGTATGTATCTCTCTAGAACCTTCTGTGTGTTTTCTCACATTTTACATTTATCCAGAGAAAATGGAATGTTTTCTGTATCTGTTTTTGCATAAATGCGGTAAGGCCGGTATATTGTCTTCTAACCAAGTGATGAGATAAATGAAAAGTCCACACTGTTAACTGAATATAATGGGTTAAGTTGTCAATCGAAAATTAAAGTCCTTGCACTGTGTTGAATGCAAACTTTGAAAAACACTGGAGGACACCTCAGACCAGTTTGAACTAATCTTACAGCATGCCAAAGGTTGCCTCACCTCACAGTGAAGAGACGGTATCAGAAGGAGGGCCCAAACAAACAAGAATTAGTTCCTCTAAGGTTGTTTTTTGGTTTTGTTTTAGATTTTTTTTTTTTTTAATTTTTAAGTAATCTTAAAAAGTAATACCCAATGTGGGGCTCGAACTTACAACCTCAAGATCAAGGGTCACATGCTCCACCAACTGAGCCAGTTAGGCACCCCAGTTCCTCTAAGTTTTCTAGATCTTTCAGCCTTCAAGCCTGCTCCACTGTCCTTTCTTAGGAAGTAGCCACACTGTGTCATTTGACAACTGTTTCCCTATGTTTCCCCATGTTTCCATTAGGCTGGGACAATGGAAACCTTTATTCTGTGTAAGTCAAAAGAAACAACTACGAGTATAAATAAAGGAAGAGGAGAGGGATTCTATGAGTGGCGAGGAGATGATAGAGTTATATAAAGCCTTTTCCCGAGGAGGTGTGCTTTGGACTGGGTTTAGAGAGGAAGGTGTTGTGCTGAACGTAAAGGACTGTGTTACTCCTTTGCGTTCTGGGTGGCTGGGTGGCTTCATCAGTTAAGCGATGTGACCTCAGGGTCCTGGGATTGAGCCCACATCAGGCTCCCCACTCAGTGGGGAGTCTGCTTCTCCCTCTCCCTCTCCTTGCCTGCTTGAGCTCTCTCACTCGCTCTTTGTCAAATAAGTAAATAAAATCTTTAAAAATTAATTTTTCAAAATGTGTTTAGAACCCAGTCACATCTCACCACCACTACTGCTACCACCAGCATTTCTCACGTGCAGTAATTATGGTCTCGGACCTTCTACTTGATCTCCCTCCACCACCTCCTCACTCTTCTACACTCTGTTTCTCCAGTAACCTGAGGAAGCATTCAAAGACTAAGTGACACGATAACCTCAAAACTGTCCCATGGCTCTTCATGGGAAAAGCAACAGTGCTGTATGACCTAGTCTCCCACCTTCTTGGCTTCATCTTCTAGCTGTTCCCCTTTTGCTCCATGAACTCTAGCCACACTGTCCTCATGTTCCTGAAACCTGGTAGGTAGAATCTCAGCTCAGAGCTCTTGTACCTGCCATTCCCTCTGCTCAGATATCCCCATGGCTTACTCTGCCATTTCTTGAGGAATTTTCTCAGCTGTCTCCTTATTAAAGATGCCTACCCTCATGCCCCTGCCCTCAATCATTCTTTACTCCTTTACCATTTTATTTTTACTCCATAGCACCTTCTCACATTTTTCTCCAAAGCACCTTATTTATTCCTTATCCCATCTTATGAGAATATAATTTCTCAAGAGAAGGACATCCATTTTTTTGTCTGCATCAGCCAGAAGGCTGCCCAATGTAGAGTTCGATAAATACGTGTTTAATTAACAAATAATCCGTGTAAACCAGCCAGGCTAAAAACTGAATGAACAAAAAATGAGGTATAAGGGACCTTTTTGAAAATCCATCTTGGATCGAACTAAGGGAACCAGTAAATAAGAGGAGAGGGAGGTAAAATGTCAGTGTGTTATCTTTAGAGTTTCCTGACATTTTCATATATTATCCAGTTACAGGGACTTAGAGACTGCCTGTGCTTTAGATGGTGACCTACAATTTCTGCCATTACAATTTGAGAAAGCTACTATTTCATTAATGGTGAGGATTGAGCCCCTGTTTAGCAAATAATCAAACATAGCATAAGGAGAACATGATGGGAATAGAATGTTCTTTCTAAACAATGGCATGGTTCTGTGTTAACACCTGCTTCCTCACCTTGAAGTTTGTTGCCAACATTAAGGTGTTCATTTTTGAAGGAAAACTATGTTGATAGTCTGTTAGAGGCTTCAGAAGGAGCATTTGTTTCCTTAGGAACTGCCCAGGAATATCAGAAAGAAAATACTGGGAAATTTAAAGACAAGCCAGTTAGAAGAGAGGGCAAGATGAACAGTAGTATTTAGTTTTATAAACATATTTTATTCCTAAAGATCTCACATTATTTTACCCACTGATGTTTACAAGGTATTCTTCCAACTTCGGGCTGACTATAGAGCACTTTCCCTAAAATAAAATCTCCCTCTTAAAATGATTTCTAGGGGCGCCTGGGTGGTTCAGTGGGTTAAAGCCTCTGCCTTCGGCTCAGGTCATGATCTCAGGGTCCAGGGATCGAGCCCCTCATTGGGCTCTCTGCTCAGCAGGGAGCCTGCTTCCCCCTCTCTCTGCCTGCCTGCCTCTCTGCCTACTTGTGATCTCTCTCTCTCCCTGTCAAATAAATAAATAAATAAAATCTTTAAAAAAAATTATATCTACTTTTTTGTGGAACTTAACATTCCGTCCTTCCAGAACTTTGTCTGCCAGGTCATTAATTTGTCATTGCATCATTCACTTGTGTGCTCATAACTGCCACTATCATCAAAAGCCTCCAGAAGCCGTTTCTTATTTAATTCTCAAAAGTCTGTAAGCTAGGTATTTGTTGTCCTCTTAAACTCAGGAGGAAACTGGAGTTCAGAACATTTAGTAATTTGCTCAAGGACATTTAACTAGTAAGAGGCGGAGCCAGGAGTCCGCATGGGGGCCTGCTGTCCTGCGCGCTATGGGATCCTTCTGTCACATCACACTCCTTCCTCTAGAGGCCAGGTGGCCTCTAGAATCTCCCCTAACCTCTCCATTTGTCTGTTTCTTCATTTGTAAAATGAGGGATTTGAACTAGATGTTCTTCAAGGTCCCTCTTCCCTCCCCCACCCCTCCGTTCAAGGGCTTTATTATTGGTAATGGCTACCGCCATTGTGTTAAATTCTTTACAAATGTAATTTTATAGAGTCAATAACTGAATGAATGTAATATCACCCTCAAGTTTCAGATGAGATTTGGAGTGGTTAAGCAACTGGTCCTAGGCCATCAGGTTTTGAAATGCAGAAATCTTATGTCAACTTGTGTTTGGGGTCATAATAACACTGCATTAGTATATACTGTTTCCACTCTATTATCTCCTCCTTTTATATAATAAGCGTAAACTGGATGAATATAGGAAGGATCTACTCATTCACTAATTCAAAAAATATTTATTTGTTCAGTTGTTATTGTTGATCACACTTTGCAGGTCCTACAACCTAAAGATGAATAAAGTTCTCTCCCTGTGCCTAGGGAGCCTAGAGTTCACTAATGTATGGGGGAGGGGAGTTACAAATTGATTATTATAATACAATGTGAAAAGTACAATAGTAATGCTTAAATGGAGAGCCACGGGAATTGGGGAAGTGATCTCAGACGTGGGCTTTCAGGGGTGAGTAAGTAGGAACTTGACAAGCAGAGAGAAGGATGAAGCCACTAATGGTGGAAGAAACTGGGTATACAAAAGCAAGTGTGTGTCCCACACAACAGAATAGTATTTGGCAATGAAAAAGGATGAGTACTGATACATCTGATACATCTTACAACATAGACAAACTTTGAAAACATGATCCCGAGTGAAGGAAGCCTGTTACCAAAGGCCACATATTCTAGGATACCATTTAAATGAAATACCCAGAACGGGAAAATCCAGAGAGCCAAAGTAAATTATTGGTTGCCTGGGGCTGGGGACAGGGTGGAAGGATATGGGACAGGTCTGCTAAAGGCTGTGGGATTTCTTGTGGTGTGATAAAGAGAACTCTAAAACTGAGTTTGGTAATTGTCGCACATCTCCAGTGAGTATACTACAAGCTGTTGAACTGTATACTTTATGTAGGTGAATCCTATCTCCAAACAGCTTTTATAAAAAGAAGGCAAGTGAGTATAGGAGAGTGTGGGATGTTTAGGTAACTGGGAAATTTGGTGTGACTGGAATATAGGTTTCAAGGAAATGAGGTAGGCTTAGATTATAGCCTTTTGGAAAGGGCCTTCTGCTTCAGATGAAAGCCTGTACCTTTTTTTCACCCAACATTGTCGTAAAGTTACCCACATGGTCGTATGTATTGCGTATATTTCACTTTTGTGTAATACTTCACTGTAATTGTGTAAATATACCGTGATTTACTTACTCATGCATCTGCTCTGGGACGGTGGTTGTGTTTCTAGATTTTGTTCTTATAAACAGTACTGTAATAAACTTTCTCATAATCTACTGGTCTAAGTCTCAGAAGACAGTGTAAAGTACAGTGCTATTTTTGTAAAGCTCAAAAATGAGCAAAACTCTTAAAGGCATACCAGTATACTTGTATGATAAGACCATAACAAAACAAGGAAAGAAGTAATAATCACAAAAGTTGGCATCCTGACTTTTTTAAAGGCCATGGGGAAGCAGGTAGCCAGGGAGAAGGGAGAGGGAAAGAGCAGAGGCTGGATGCCAGGTTATAGATAATGTTCTAATTCTTGATCGGCTGGTACATTCATAAGTCTTTCATAAATATATAGGTATTTGTTTAAATTTTATATTTTAGAATGACTTTTGACTGACAAAATTGTTGCAGAGATGTTATAGAAAGTTCTGTGTTCCCCATATCTGGTTTCCCCTATTAGTGTGGTGAATTTGTCACAATGAATGAACCAATATTGATACATTGTTATTAACTAAAGTTCATAGTTTTATTCAGACAGACTTCCCTGTTTTGTCTTTTTTTACCTAATATTTCTGTTCCTGGGGCCCACTCAGGATCCCACATTACATTTAGTTATCATGTCGCCTTAGGCTTCTCTCTACTGTGAAAGCTTCTCAGGCTTGTCTTTTTGTTTTATGTTGGTTTTTTCCCTTGTTTTTGATGACCTAGATAGTCTTGATATGGCCGGGTATTTTATAGGATGTCCTTCAGTAGGAACCTGTCTGATATTTTTATCTCATGATTAGACTTAGGAGGGACCAGCCATCACAGTGGCAAAGGGCCACATCGCATCCTATCAAGGCCATATCCTATCAACATGTCTTATCACTGTTGATATTAACTTTGATCAACCGCCGGAGGTAGTGCTTGTCAGGTTTTTCCATGGTAGTTACTCTCTTTCCCCTTTTCATACTGTCCTCTTTGGCAGGACATCACTGTGCAGAGCCATGCTGAAAGAGTGAGGAGTCCTACTCTACCTCCTTAAGGAGGAGCATCTTAGGAAGGGAGTATCTGCATAAATTATTTGGAATTCTTCTGCATGGAACATTTGTCTCTCCACCCCCCCCCTTTTATTTTATCTATTCAATTATATGAGTATATTTATTTCATACTTTGGATTATAATATAATATAACCTATTTTGTTGCTTGAATTGTTCCAGTCTTTAGTTGGTTGGATATTCTTTCAACATACCCTTGTCATTGTTAAGTTTTGTGGGTTGTGGGACTCTTTATATTTTAGGTCTTTTTTAGGGGGCCACTTCCTAAATGTCTGGCACTCCAAGGTGCTCCAAACTCACCTGGTACGATTCCTACCTCAGCCCTAGAATCAGCCATTTCTTGAAGGAGCCCTGGTTCCTTTTGTTGGAGAGTAAATACAAGGACACTGGAACCTGGGGTTGGCGTGCTCATTGCTATCGAAGCATAGTTGCTGCTAGCAACTATGAAATACACGTGTATATACTAACCAACATATATACACATATCTGTAAATATTTTTATATATAACCTTCAGTATCTCTGTTAAGCTAAATATGAGTTCATACTAATTCAGCTCTTATTCATTTCTATAAGAATCATTTTAGCCTTTTACACTTGCATGTGTTGTAACTTTGTTCTCCAGCGGTGAGAGACCTGGCTCTCCCCATCTACCGATACAATGGTCCAGTTTCAGTATACAGGTATTATAGTGGTTTCACAGTTGTTCCTTTATACCCCTATGAGAACCAATGTAATTAACTGGAATGTAATTCTTATGTACAGCTCTCTTTGGTTTTGGTCTTCCAGGCTGCTTATTTCCAGAGTTACTTAGGTCAACATCTTATGCCTTTATACCCTTTGGTGAGGTTGTTTCATAGACTTTTAATACATTTCGATTCATCTGTCATTTTCTGCATTCCATCCTAGGATCCCTCAATCTTCTGATTGATTTTTTTTTATTTGCATATATTAGAATTTACTCTGTGCTGTAAAGATCTATGGATTTTGACGAATGCTTAATGTCTTATACCTGCCTTTACAATATCCTACAGAATAATCTCAACCTCCTTAAAAAAATCCCCCATCTTTTACTTAATTCTCCCACTCCGAAGCGGACAACCACTGATCTTTACTGCCTCTGTAATTTTGCCTTCATTAAATTACCACGTAATTGGAATCCTACAATATATAGCTTTTACAGACTGGCTTATTTTACTAAGCAGCATGCATTTAAGATTGATCCATGTCTTTACATGGTTTGATAGCTCTCATTTCTTTTTATCACTCAATAATATTCCATTGTATGGCCATAACTGTTTATCAGTTCACCTATTGAAGGGCATCTTGGTTGCTTCCAGTTTTTATAATAATGCATTAAGTTGACATAAACATTCGCATGCAGGCTCTATTAGGAACATAAGTTGTCACAGCACTCGAGTGATTACCTGGAAGCATGGAAGCTGCGTCATATGTTAAGACTGTATTTAGTCTTGTAGGAAATTGCCAAACTGTCTTCCATAGTGGTTGTACCACTTTCACATTCTCACCAGCAATGAATGAGAGCTCCTATTGCTTTACATCCTTACCAGGAATTGGTGGTGGTAGCGATTCGGACTTTAGCTATTTTAATAAATGTGTAGTGATATTTCCTTGTTGTTTTAATTTGCCAATTCCCTAAAGTCCAGTGATGTTGAACATTTTTACCACGTTTATTTTTCTGTTTGGTAAGGTGTCCATTTGGGACTTCCGTCCACTTTTATTTTTTATTTTTTTTAAGATTTCATTTATTTATTTGACAGAGAGAGATCACAAGTACGCAGAGAGGGAGGCAGAGAGAGAGGAGAAAGCAGGCTCCTTGCTGAGCAGAGAGCCCGATGTGGGGCTCGATCCCAGGACCCCAATACCATGACCTGAGCCGAAGGCAGAGGCCTCAACCCACTGAGTCACCCAAGCGCCCCTTCCACCCCTTTTAAAACCATGTTGCCTGTTCTTTCATTTCTTTTCTTTCCTTCATTCCTTCTTTCATTTCTTTTTCTTTCCTTCATTCCTTCTTTCCTTCCTTCCTCTTTCAGCTTTCCTTCCTTTTCCTCCCTTCCCTCCTCTCTTCCTTCCAATTCTGTAATTCATAGATGTCACATGTATTCTTTTGTTTCTATCAAATAATACTGTAAGACAGTAAAACAATTCAAGGGAGCAAGAAAAAAAACTTTAAACTTCACGCTATTGGTATAAGGGCAGATTACATTAAGAGTTCAGGCCTAAAAAAAAAAATTCAGGCTTAACTTCAGACTTCAGCCTTGCTATTTACTAGTGCTGTGACTTTGGGAAAGTTATGTAACTGCTCAGAGCCTTATGCCTTCATACTTAAAACGAGAATGTTATTATCTAACCTGTTTTTGTGAGAATTAAAACAACAAGGTTAGGTAGAGATCAAGCAAGTATTGGAGACTTAACATGTGTACCACATTGTAGATAATAAATAGTGGCTTCCCATGCGCCCAACAACAGGGCGTGTACTCATTCACTAAACCAACATTAGGTACCTATTCTGTGCCAGGAGCTGTTCTCTTTGTGGGGAATACATCCATGCACCTCTGTGTGATGGGATTTACAGAAATCTTTTAAACTGGATTGTGCTATTTACTCATAATTTAGAAAATGAACTTGGAGGGGGAAGAAAACGGAAGTTGAGAATTAATTAGTAGACTCTTCTAAAGATTTGGGCAAGAGATTATAAGAACCTAAAAGATAGAACTGGGCATGGAGAGGACGGAACAGCTGAGAGAGGAGTCTCAGAAGCAGAATCCAGTAGACATGGAGATTACTAGCTGATTATGGGTAAGACACAAAGTGGTGTTAAAGATGACTGGCTTCTT
The DNA here is from genome assembly GCA_028533885.1 of Nasua narica. Taxonomy (NCBI): domain Eukaryota; kingdom Metazoa; phylum Chordata; class Mammalia; order Carnivora; family Procyonidae; genus Nasua; species Nasua narica. The sequence continues at coordinate 103,566,749 of CM052809.1, forward strand.
CTGAATGGGAGATTTAGAACACTGGTTTATAAAGGAGCAGAGTCACTTAGAATGTTTTGATAATCAACACAGCTTTACACATACATACCGTCCCTAGCCAACTTTGGTAAAACTCTTTAATTCAGAAGTGCTGATTCCCTAGCAGAAACATCTGAAGAGAGAACTAAACACCCAAGTCAAGTGGGAAATCTTCAAGATTAGTTTCCTGGACTCACTGCCACCGAAAATGTTCTGTGTTGGTTCTAATAATTGGGTTGCTGAGCATTTTAAGAGACAGCACAGTATTCTTGCTTTTCTAATAAAGTGGGAAGGTAAGTTTTTGTTCAATGGCATGATTGGCTCAGCAGCAGAAAGAACTGCACAATTTCATCTCCAGTTCTAAGCTAAACAGAGCCGAGAGATAATTCCCCTGTGTGTTTATAAGGAAGAGTTAAATCCCTCCCAGTGTAATGTAGCACCAGATCGAAGTAAACAGATTCTGATTTCAGTGCTAGACACAGCCGTAAGGCAGAAGAAATTACACTGTCATACAGAGGATATGTAGCTGCTGCTATTTCGGTGCTGGAGTTCTTTGTTGTCACATAGTTGAAGGCAATCCAGATGAGGAAGAGTGTTAACCGACACAAGGAGAAAATTGCCCGCACATGGCTAGAGGGGCAGAGGGGAAGAGAAAAGGTAGTACAGTGCTGTCTGAACACACCAGTGAGGGGTCCATTTCGGTAATCGCTGGCTTCAACTTGTCTCTTCATTCTTACTGGAAGCAAATTGTTCACAAGGGCAGCATTCAAGCCACAGTTTAAAAACTGTATTTATCAAACAGTTTATCTGCCATTATAGAGTCTCAAAATTCTTGCTGCTGCTTTAATTGAATTAGCCTCCAATTGCTTACAAAATAAGCTTAGGAAAACATGGAACACCCACTTTCTTGGTATCTGCAGTATTATAGCAATATTATTTAAGGTCTGTATTATTGAAGCAGCACAGCATTTGCCTCTATATGTCTGTATCTCTAGATATATATGTAGACATAGGCCAGTTACCTTTAAAATCAAAGGACTCTTCTGAACAGACTAGATATAGAACTTCTACCACTCAAAATGGAAGGCAAAAAAAGATAAGAACACCAAATGGATTCTGTATCCCAACCAATATGGGGATTCTGCCATTTACTAAGTACGTTTATTCCGGTTATGTATTCTAGAAATGGGAAAATAACTTCACACTGGATTTGGAGACCCATTGTACCATCCGTAAGACAGTCTGAGCTAAAATTCTCTTGATTGCTTGACTTCCAAAAGTCTCTCGTGGGCTGCAGAGATGGTTTTGATGTCTTAGAATTAGTGTTGTTTCGGAGTCACAGTCCATTAATATCTGAAAGGCCTCATATTTCCTTTTCCCCATAACACAGTTACCCTAATAAAAGGCCAGTTGTCCCTTTTGGGAAGACTAGGGGGAAAAAAGAGAATATAAATATGCAATGTAGAACTTTAATTGAAAGGTGATTGTGTATGGAAGTTGTATATTATAAGAACACGGGAAATAAATCATCTTTTCCAAAGCAGTTACTAAAAGCAGGATGTGAACCAATAGAGCAAGATACAGGATAAAGTTGGAAATCATCTTAGCATTAGCATGGTAAGCAATGCTTATATAACTGTAACCTATCTGCAAATAAAAATGCAAATTCACTTATGTGATAATGAATTAACTCAAGGTAACATTAAATGCATAATCAATGCCATTCATTTCTATAGTCTTTAGTCTTGGAAGACTTAATCCCGGTGATTTAGTTTGCCTTGAGTGTTTACTGGTTGTAGTAAATGTTGTCTTTCCAGCAACCTGTCTTCAATATTTTCTGTGAACAGCATCCCGTATCTTTTTGGGGCACTTCTCCCTCCACAGTATTTTAAGACTCTGCTTTGTCAGTATCAGCACTTCCCTCCTGGCCACGGAGATAGCCAATCAGAATCCTTTCCTGAGATTTTCTTCAAAGATGCTAAGATAGGGGTCTTGCCTGTCCCTGTGGTGGCTAAGCTGCTGGCTCCCTTTTCCCCCGCCCACACCTCTCCCCCCAGGATGGAGGGAAATGTTCAACATGCAATAGGAGAGAATAAAGTCAGCACACAGAAACATGACTGAGATACTGATTAATTTTGCCGGACTGGTATTAGTCTAGCGACATTGATCTCTTTCCTGGTTGCGTGAACGAATTAGTCTCCCTCTTATGGCTGAACCTTTCAGTGGCTCTGCTGACCAGTTTTGCTTAATATAGTCCCTCAACACCAGCGGGCTCCACGATGCTTCCCACGATACTAAACTGTTTACATCACTCCCTTATTCAAAAAATCCCCGTTCCGAACCCCCAACTGGCAAGAGCAATGACTTTCCTCATCATTCAGCCCCTTTACTGAGGTTGTCGTGCCTCCACTAATGAGCAGGTCTCCTTACCTCTGAGGGTCCTGATCTAAATACCTAGTTCTCTGGGTTATTGAGACACTCAAACATGATCATGTAAATGGGAAGCACCATAGCCAGCCTGGGGCCCTGACAAGGTTCAGTCTCCTGCACGTGGCTGCCCAGGCCCTCCCGCAGGTAGGCGGCCAGCCGTGCCGGCCTCACTGTCCACTCCTCTCCTGACTCAACTGTCATATCCAGGCTGGCTTACTCGTTCTCCAGTAAACCGTACAGTTCGCTCCTATTTGCTTCCTGCTCTTTATCCGTCTATGTACATTTAGGCTATTCTTTAAAAATTACTAAAATCAATCCCATTTCTAATCTCTTCTTTGACTTTTGTTTTATTTTGTTTTTGACTAATTGGTCTAAAGTAATCACTTCCTTCTCCAAATCGCTGGAACACTCTACTGCCTGTGTCTTTTATCTGGCAATTAGTCCCGTGTTGGGGTCTTTCCTGTTTTTCATTCAAACTGCTATATATTTCACAATGTTTTTTGTGATCAAATTCTTTTATCCTATTTTTAATGTAATTGTATGTTCCGTGTGGGCAAGAGCTACTTTTATTTTTTTTGGTCTCAGCGGGCTTTAGTACCTGATGGTTACACAATAAGAATACTGGAGTTAGTCCTTCTTTATAGGCCTGTTTATTTTCAGTCCCTGTGGAAACCATGAACTATGTGAAAATGTAGATATTTTGAACTGTTGTTTTTATGACACATGTAATCGTGGTCTCATAAGCGCCCCTGCATGAGGAGTCAGTCCTACGTTATACAGGAAATATCAATCACGTAGGACGGAAAGAACTATAGAAAAATGTTTGGACCTAGAGAGATGATTCTTCTTTTATTTTGATTTGAACATTTCCTTCAGGTGAGCAGGCCCTCTGTATCCCAATGAGGAATTATATAGAGAAACAGTGACTCAGTCTCTCCCTGCCCAAGGAGGCAGATGGAGAACACTTTCTGAACCTACAACCTTGACAGGTTCTGCTCAGTGCTGCTCACTTCTACGATGTAAAGACTTCTACGATGTAAAGACTACCCAGAACAGAAATAAGGACCCAAGTTATAGTGGTTTTTTCTCTCCTTGGCTTTTAACCTATTTACTCTAAGGTTAAATAACCTATGTTTGATGTATAATAAAAATTGCCATAGTATATTGCCTTAAACAATCTGTATCTGATAGAATGTGCAAATCGCAATTGAACACCTGTAGTAAATGAAGAGGACGCAGAATTGGAAACTTCAGGAAAATGTTGGAGTTTGGTTTGACAAATTTAGATAAAGGTTATGAAGAGGGGAGGGGATGGTTTCTAGCCACAACATTCTTCCTAGCTAGCCTTTGAAGCAATTTGTTTTGTTAGGCAATTGTAATTAATAACGATCTGCTTCCTGTTCTTTGTCCAAGAACCAGTATAACCACTGGTTATAGAACCAGTGCCGGGGTTAGCAATACCATCATTGGTGCAGGCAAAGCTGTAGTGACCCAGGTTTGACTGTTTCCCAGCAATTACGTTTCCAGGAACATGATGTAACTTGCGGTATAGCCAAATCCTTGAGCTAACAAGTAGTGATATTACAGGGGTTACTGCAGTCATTCTGAATTATTGAGGAAACTTCTAAAATGTGTTCTTAGTCTGAAATTTGGCTTACCGAAATCTTGGCTAGAGAGGTACATTTTAAAACAAACAGAACCAAAAAGGAAATTTGAAATCCAAAATCGCCTTAAACATGTTAAAAGTAGTTTGAAATAAAATTATGTCAAACTAAAAAGAATAGAAATTTGAAATTGTCATGTTTTATTATGTGATATCAGTTAATGTTTGTGGCGTTTTTTAAAGAACTTAATGTTAAAGATTTTGCAACCAAAATATAAACCAATATTTTAAAATACATTACAATAGTGTTATTTATATTGCCCAAGAAAATGATTTGAGTACGCCTCGTATTGTGGGCACATTGTATTTTATACAGTCAGAAGGGATAGGGGGTTTTTTCCAATTGCAATTCTGTCTTCTTTTGAATTCAAAATGGGGCTTGATCTAAGGTGACTTTTGTCTAAATTCAAAATCCAAACAACTTGGAATTAGAAATTGCATATTTGCAGTCTGTCCAAGTTAGGAACAAGAAGGAAACTTTTGTATATTAAATACAAAAATACACTATATGCTAATACGAACAAATCAGTTAATAGAAGTAAAGAGTAAATGAAGAAATGGACCAGTCAAGATGCAACAGGGGTAACTGTCAAATTACTGGTCCTGAGAGACTGAATGATTTTAATGTTTCCACTTTTCAGTCATTGTTTATAAAGTGGAAATAATAGATCAATCTTAATTTGCAGTGTCGTATTAAATGCAACAATGCACAGAGTATGCCTAACAATGCATTGCCCATGATACCTTTTCTCTATGATGAAAATGTAGTCATTTTTAAAAAGTTTGTTTACGTAATCTCTACACCCAACACGGGGCTCAAACTCACAACCCAGAGATCAAGAAAAGCATGGTCTTCACCTGAGCCAGCCAGGTGCCCCGAAAATGTAGTCTTAATTAAAAAATAATAATAATAAGAGTCTCTTTGCTATCAGATATTTGTAGAGGCCAGTCTAATTGGCAATTCCATGTTCCATGACTTCTATCATTGTGTCTGTAGAGATCATTTCCTAAAGAAAATTCCCCTCCTTTTACCTCTCTCCTTGATCACAAACTGGTATTTCTGATTGAAGGGTCACGAAAAAATGTTGCTCAAAAACATAGGGACAATTTAACACATGGTTACTATTACAAAGCAGGACACACCTGTCCCCAGGGAGCTCGCCATGTATGGGCCCGCTTGTTGAGTAGTAACTGTTTTAGAAGGTATACGAGCTAGAAGAGAGGCGTGGATAGAACGGGAGCAGAGAGAGGCGCACGTAATGCAGCCTTGGGAATCGAAGACGCCTTCATGGAAGAAGGATGCAGTTGTTGGAGAGCCCTGAAAGGGGAACTGGTATTTGCCAGGAGGGGACCCGGGAAGATGAGGGTGGGTGTGTAAAGGCAGGAAAGCATGGAAGTACTAGAAACAGTGCTGCTGAATCGCGTGATCGGGCTCACGTGTATCTGGAGGGGTGGTGTTTTAAAGTGACACCTTTTTAAAGTGAACCCTTCTATGGAATTCCACATGGGAAAAAGATGAAAACAGAGATGGCTTTGTTACCATGACTGGTTCTGGGGTCCGGCCCTGGTAACACGGGGGCTCGCTCGGGGAGGGAAGGACAGAATGGCTAGGAGACCGTGTAGACCAGGATTGGGGGCCGAAATATGTCACTTCAGACAGATTGGACTTCTGAAGTGCTCTGAGGGCTTGGGACTTACCAAACCTTTTCAAGGAAGCGATTAGCATCAACTCTATCGGAGAGAGAGCCCTAGGCCTTCTGTAAAGCAGACCAGCGGGGAGTCCTGTTTTAGGTATGTATGCCAGGAGTTCGGATGTTAAAGGATGTGCAGGACCTAATTTGCCTAGATTTGAGTTCTGATATTGGCTGCTCCTCTGCCAAGTTGCATGACCTTAGTGACAGTCTTAGATTTAAAAGGGACCTTCCATGTGTAGTGATTCAACTACCTTCCTACTTCAGATGTCCCTTTATCAATGCAGCTGATAAACGATGAGGCCATCGTGTGACCTAGAACATTGATGCGATATGAAGCACATTACGTTAGAAAGAATCCCATTCTTTCTTGGTAGCCTCGATGGTATTTAAAAACCTAAAAAACAAAACCCAAAAAACCTTTCCCTTTCACGTAGAGCAAATCTTCTGTTGGGGATTTTACTAGATGACCTTTGAATATTTATACACAGCCTATAAGTCTCTGTCTTTTCTTCTCCAAGGAAATCATTCCAGAGTTCATGGGACATAAATTTCAGACTGCTTGCTTGCTTTCTTATTTGCCCTCTGTACATGGTCTGTATTCTGTGTGCTGTGAAATATGGAATCCAGAGATGAAGTAAATTCTTCAGAGGAATGGGGCTAGTCTTCCTTTTGACTCGGAAGTACTACTTCTTAAAGAAGTGTATGATTGCAATAATATTTTAATAGCCAGGTCATCCTTACAGCCTGTTGTCAACTCACACAGTCTGTAGCCTTCAGCGAGTCTTAGCCCATCCTGTCCTCAAGCCCTCCAGCGTGACAGTAGGGTCACACCTGCCTCCTGTTTATGGTAATTATGGATAATATGATGTTAAATTAAATTTACAGGCAATGTTGTACTTGAAATTCAAGGTGACCTAGTTGTTGTGCAGATGTAGTTTTAAGAAAGACAAAAGAACCATTGACAAGAAGGTAATCTGTGTCAGGAGCATACTAAACGGCCTCTGGAGGGGAAAAAAAAAGATGTGTTTCCTAGGATTTTGCATTCTGTGACCCTTACTACTTCTGTTTTAGCAATAAAACATTAGCCGGACTACTCTATAAATAGATTTTCAATTTATATTGCCAGATAATACACAATTTGATGAGAGTGAAGATGCTTTTCCTGAGAGGCAGTTAATTGGTTTATATATTATTGTCTTGTATGTGTCTCAGTTTTTCCCTTGGCTTCCAAGCCTTTGAGGCAAATGTTACTTTCTGCAACAGAATATTCTCTTGGCTGACTTAAGCGGAGGAGTGACCAAGTCTGCTCTACATTCATTGGCAGTGATGTTGCAGTAATCGGAATAAAATAAGGTCTTTGGGAGAATCTGGCTCAAACAATAGGAGTTACAAAGTAAAAACAAACACAGATCCTTACTGTTAGCCCTCTTTCTACATGCTTGGAGCTGAACACTCTCTGGCGATCGTATGCTGGTGCATTTTCTTAAACTGAACAATTTCCCTGCCTGCTTTAGATAAGACCCACCCCACTTTGTATTATATCAGTGACATCCAAAAGCTTTTAGAAGCTACATTGTATCCTTTACAGGTAGTCTAAAGCAGTTCCTAAACTTCATTATAACATCCAAGCTCCATTGGATGTTGGAAAACTGTGTGTGACTCTGGGGATTTGAAAAACATGGCACGTAACAGTCATCAGCCTTTCTGTGATCAATCTCAGCCAAACTTTGTGTCTTGTGTCCTTTTCATACATTGGGAGGACAATGGACATAGAATCCAAGTTGTTAGCTGCAATTTCTTATCATAAAACTAAAAAAAAATGTGAGTCTCTGACAAAAATTATAGATACTTTATGAAATTATAGCAATGTTTTTAAGATACTGTTATTTCTTCTATGTTGACGGACCTGATACTCGATTTTCTCCTCTCACTAGGATTTTCAGTGTGTTTTATCTGGTCAAGTATGAACTTTATTTAAGAGAACAAAGTGTATTACTAATCTACTACGCTTGGCCACTTCTAAAACATGATTAGTATCTGCATAATGCCATTAGCCAAGAAAAATGTGCCATTAGTGCCAGATAAGCCTAAATAAGATTTTGATGCAAGATGAAATTTACAGAAATATCAAAAAAAAATAAGATTTTGTCAAAACTTTTCTGTGAATCATAGGAGAATAAATACAAAGAGGGCTAAAGCTGATGTTTTACCAGTGAGTTAAGCATCTACTTTAATAACTTGTATTTCCTATTTGAAGTTGGAACAAATGGGTTGCAGTCTCAACCATATTATCCTTTAATTTTGCATGCATAGTTTATACCCTATTGTGGTTTCCTATTCAGTGGAGAGTAGCCTTGTGAATAGTAAAATGCAAAAGTTAGAAAGTAGACTTTCAAAATAAGTTTCTATCCATTCCTAACTATATTTACTAATTTATTTACCTCTTAAAAAAAATCTTACAGTTCTCCTAAAGCAATGATATCCTTTAAAAAAAATACATCATTTCATATTATGTTTAGTAGGTCCCTCATATACAAGACTTGAATGAGTAATGGAAATATATGCATAAGAATGAACAACAAATCTTCCAGGTATTTCTCCCAGACTCAAAAGTGTGAACTTTAGAGACTAGGTCTATCTTACTATCCCCATCACATATCACAAGAAACAGTTGGATGTATCTGATTAGGTAGGCAAGCGCTTGAGTGGGTGAGTAATAGACCCCCATGGATAAGTAGGTGGGTAGGTAAATGTATGGATGGGAGAGTAGACAGGTGGCACCTCTTTCCTACCACCATAATTGCTAGAAACCTAGAGACTTAATGGTTGGTCTGTAATCTCTGACAATCTTGGAGCTTCAGGGGGGTCTCAAAGAAGTTTATTTCCTCTTGGAGTATGTTTTGAAATTACAAGGCATGGAGGTAGAATCTGGAGTCTTTTAACATCATAAAAGAAATAATACAAGACTTAGACCATCACTGTTAATTTTGCATCAATAGAAAGTCTTTGATTTTTCCCAAATGAAGTTATACTTTAGAAATGGGGTGTGACTTTATGGCAATGGTCATGATTTCTGCAGAGACAACAAATGTCCCTGTGGCTATGATTTACATTTTTTTTAAATAAAACTAATCTGTTTTGTTTAACAAAGGTGATAATTATAAATATTAGTTTAGCACTAATTTATGTGTAAATTCATGGGGTGAGACAAAAAAACCAGAAGTCTTATTTATGTGATTTAAATTTTGGTTTACTCAATGGTGTAATAATTCAATTGCCTGTATTTTGTTGGTTTTCTTCAATGACATTATATTGGTTTTTACTTGAATTTGATGGACTCTTGATGGATTTGGTAGTACTTCCGTCAGGGATTTTATGTATGCTTTAACAATTTGTTGTTATAATCAAGTAAATGAGTTCAGCTTGGGACATTTGAGTTGTCAATTTGTAAATCTTTTGCCAAGCCATCATAGGAGTATTGGCAAAGATACGCTTTAAATAAATCTCCTTGTATTTTGTCTAGACTACTAAGTACTAACTACATCTGCTCTGCTGAGAATCACATTAGGCCAGGAGAGTCTTATGTCTTGATTATGCCATTATTTGCAGTACATAATGTTTGGATAAAATAAAATTTTCCTGATATCTCTAAGCAAGTTATAAATAAATAAAGACTTCAGGAATGATATCAGTTTCATTACTTTCACATGAGAGCCTCACACATGGTCTCATCAAAATACCCATTGCTATAATCAGCCATAAATTGCTTGGTATTAATTAGGTAGATATTACATACTGAGTTGGCTACTTAAGTCTGATTGATTGGCCTTTCAAAATATTGATTAAATAAAATGGATTATTAAAAAAATGTATTTCTAAAACCTAATAGTTTAAGGATTATGGTAGATAATTTAGTCCCTTGATGAAAAGTATATAATATTTATAATGTATGAGAAGCCTCTAATAAAAATGTTTGCATTGCTGCCAAAAAGCAATGGAGAGAAATGATAGGTTTATTTTAGTTTATTGCCATACTATGATGACCCCTTGAATTGCAAAGACTGTAACAACTCGGATGATTTGGAGGTAAGTATAAATGAGGTATTTTAAGTGTCTATCATCCACTTAAAAGTGTACTTTAACGTCTCATTATTAAAGACCATTATTGTCCTTAAGTTCACAATGGCTGCCAAGATTCCTGGTTCAGGTATGCTAAAATCTTTTAAGTATCTTCTGGAGTGTGTACTATTTTTTTTACTTGACAGGTGAAACCTAACAATAATTAGAGGGGAGGCCTTAGACATCCCATAGGTTATTTCAGGTATTGCCTTTTTAGTTCAGAAGTTAGTTTGTAGTGTCCAGAGAGATAAAGCAATCTAATCTGTGTGGATTTTAAAAATGGATTGTTATGGTCTACATTTCATTCACAAAAGTATTTACTAAATTTCTCTAATTGGTCATCATTCTTCATAAAATATTGTGTAAACTTTTTCTTTATTTTGGGAGATACTTCCAAGTGCGGCATATTTTAAATAGAAAAATAAAAAATAGAAAGGATAAGGATAAAAGCAGAAAGAATAAGTTCCAATTTCCTTGAAACTTAATAAATGTGTACTTTTATGTGTCATTTTATTACTTTAAGGTGATTGAGAAATACACACTTAGTACTTGGAGAGAGTACTTTATTTGCAATTGCAAAGGTAATGTGTTTAATGTCAAGGATAAAAACTTGGATAATATTGTGTTTGCATTTCTTTTTTTATTGCATTTTAGGCTCAATGTCATTTTAGATATTAGAAATTCAGTAACCTAAGAGTGGACTATTTTCTGTCAAATGAAAATAGTTATTTTTAAGGCATTTACATTCCTCATAGTTGTACTTCCAGTTTTAATTACAAGATGCCAAATAAGAAAATATATTCTTATATATGATGAATCCTTTGTATAAGTTCCCATTTAAATATAGAATTGTCACTTTGAACCTTGTGTCTTTCAGCCTATAAGGGTGTGCTATAATGATCTGTAAAACCCCATCAGAAATCATTTTTTATATGTAATCTGCTCATGAAATCAAACATTAAATTGATTTTTAATTTTGGGACTCAAATTTGTAATGGCATAATGCCATTACATTTTTTGGACTACTTTAAAAAATAGTAAAAAAGTTTTGATTCTGAAATAATTAGGTTTTTATCAGCCTGAAAATAGAGCTCATCCAAGCTCTTTTACCCATCTGCCACATAAATTGTATGAGAACTTTAACAGGTGCTTCTTACTCAGCTTCCACAAAGTAAAGATTTGAAAACAGAATTCTACTCTTGGGCATACCTTCACAGTTCTCATATCTGGGTAAACAGTGGGACAAAATAAGGAAAAAAATGTCTGTCTTCAGTCAGTATTGGAATATGTGAAAATGTGGCAGTAGAAATTTTCTAATGCCAGATACAAGACTATAAAGTGATTTGGCTGAATTTTATTTGAAAATGTTGCATATAATGCGTCATCACTTCAAAACTTGTAATTTACACAGGGCATATTTCATTTTGAATAACTTGATGTTCTTCTTTGATTCCTAGAATCTTTTACTTGATCAGTATTGTTTTTATTTCTCTATAGGTAAGTGGAGGTGGGGGGGGCACTCCAGTTAATTTTTTCAAGTAATTTTTTTTAACTCAGCATTTAATGGACTTATGGTGATTTTCTTAAGCAGATTTATTGGAAATAGACATCATCTCACAAATATTTAAAAATGGGCTTTATTATTCCATTGTCTTCACATATTTCTTAAAGATGATGTGGTAGATTCTGGATATTCCTTTATATACAAAATGAATGCAAATTTCATTTGACTCATCTTGATGAGGAGAAAATCAGGTATATACCCTTCAAAAGAGTCATGTTTTCCCTTCTGTTACATTTCTGATGACTAAGTGTATCATAGTTCTATTTTAATTAATTTTGCCGTTGCCTGAGGAGACGTACTATAAGGATATGTAATTCATTCTAAAATAATCAAGGGCTTTTGTAATTAATTTTAAAATAAAATGAATCATCTTTTGGCTTACATGTCATCCATTAATCGTGTATGGGAATTTGATTACTATGTCTGTACAGTTTTTCCTCCAGACAGTTCCTTTATTGGATACGTAACTACTCATCTGGGATTGAATTCTTAATGTTTTGCCATTGTGAATTTAACAAAACTGTGAACTGATTTTATAAAGCTATTAAAAGCACTTGCTCATAACCAAGGAACATATGGTTCAATATGAATTTAAAATACATGTTTTAAAATTGATATGGCATTTTTTTCTCTTTAATTTATCTGTTTCATTTGGTCTACACAGCTGACCTGTGTTCTCAGGCTACATTTTGTTTTCTTTTAAGGAATCATGTGTTTTGACTTGTTACAATTTCAGTATTTAGGTTAAATCATTCAAAAAGTATATTACTCCACAAGTTATTTTTTATAAAGTTGTATATTTTCAGACCCACCAAATTATGTTTTACTTCGGGAATTTGTTATACTTGCCTACAGAATAGAATAATTTTCAACATCGTTTTAGGTAGCAGTTTCATAGACCACTTTATACTTGAACAAATAACTTTGGCTTGAATAATATATTTTTTTCATGGTGATAGAAGAGAGTGACTCTAAATAGTTTAATATTAAGAGTCTATAGTCAGTTTGAAGATTCATGTAGTAGAGGTTAAGAGTGTTAAGGTCTTTAGTTTGGGTACTATTTTTCTAACCCATTAATTTGTTTTAGCAGGAGTTATACATGATACGGACATTTCTTATAACGCTGACTTATTCTTTGTCACACTCATCCTGGGAGCCAAATTTATCTACAACAAAACATATCAGTCCTCCAACTTTAATGAATACTGGGGCATCTTTACTATTAATAAAACACTGACTTACCTTCCTTCCCTTTTTTGAAATATTCTGGGAGAATAATGGCAAAACAAGCAAAAATAGACCACAAATCTATTTGTCTGTAAAAATAGAATATCTTAATTAAGATATTGCTCTAAACTATTATCTCTGAGGTATTTTAATAAAATATTCAACAAGCCCAGTACAAGTTTAAAGTAATTATTTTCCAATGTTAGGTGTTTTCTGAGCACTGTTGGTACAGTCTCTTACCTGTAATGATGTAGATTCCAACTTCCACATGCATAAAAAACACACACCAATGTATGCATGTAACAGACTTACCTGCCTGAATCCAAATAAGGCAGTCAAGTAAAATGTTAACCAAAATACTTCACTTAATTTAGCCAGTTAATCCAGAAAGAGAATGCAACTACCCCCCCCCCAAAAAGAAATGAAAATACTGACCATCCAGAAAAAGTAAGGAACTACAAGTTTTACTTTAATTTTAATTTAAGGGTTAGGAATAATTTGAATAGCTCATTATGTCTGATTAAAGTAATAATAATAAACTTCCACATCCTTTAAGTTGAATTTTAGTGAAACATTATTTTCCAATTTAAACAATTTTTTCTTTCATCCTACGGTCTTATATGCATAATTAGAAATTTTTCTGTTATGTCAGTTGTTTCCCCCCCCCCTTTTTTTAAATTTTTGTCCCTGTACCTGGCACTTAGTGTTCAATATAGATAATAACAAAAGAAATAAGGACTAGGGATGCCTGGGTGGCTCAGTCAGTTAAGCATCTGCCTTTGGCTGGGGTCATGATCCCACATCGGGCTCTTTGCTTAGTGGGGAGCCTGCTTCTCCCCCTGCCTGCTGCTCCCCCTGCTTGTGCTCTCTCTCTCTCTCTCTCTCTCTGACAAATAAATAAAATCTTAAAAAAAAAAAGAAAGAAAGGAGGAATAAACAATGCTTAATAGTCCCTAAGAAAAATTAAAAGCCAGAAAATTTTCTTTTAAATTTCTCCCATTCTGAGGATAAAACCCTCACATGGTCAATCCCCAGACTTACGAGGGAAAGAGTAAGTAGTAAGTTCTAGTGCTTGTCTATTCATATAATCAGTGTGATGTAGACAGAGTCTTTGCTCTTGGCAAGTAGAAAGACCTCTCTACCTCAGTAATGCCGATCATATGTTCTATAACTCACATGGGAGTGTGATGGAATTTTGATTTATAGATTTTCTTTAGAAATTGTGTTTCACAAGTTTGAAATTCTCCAAACTTCTTTTTCCCTCTAATATGACTAGCCCCCGAAAAGCTTTGTCATTGGTGTTGTAAATCTAGTGTGTGTGTTGCAGATAGCGGTGGGGCAAATAAATTCACAATGGAGAAAAGGCCTTTTACTTTTGCATTTTTCAAAGTCTAGAGGGAAAAACTGTCATTTCTTAAACAACAATGACATCAAGAGCATGTCAGTCACTGTTTCCGTGAATGGTGATATATTTTGTTTTGTGGAGAAATAGGGCATTCACATAGGCTTTGAAATGTTGTAGCTCTGAATAAGCTTTCCATAAAATAACTGTTTTTCTTGAATGAATAATATCACCGAAGCGACAAGTCACGTGGTATATTCTCCCACAAACATTGCCTCTAGAGCTTGGCGAATGTTATCTGGGATGGAAGGACAATCCTCTTTTCTCACAAATGCATGTATTCTATCTACAATGTTCCTGCACAAGATAAAACTTACATGTTTTCTTTAAGACCTCTTCCCAAATCTTTCCATCATGAAATAGAATGTCGTCTATTCATCTCCTTTGAATGAGTGGCCAAGAGGACATTTGAGCTGGCAGTTCTAAGAATTAGATGGCATTACTTTAATGGTCTCACCATGAGTTTATCTTTCCCAAGTGGTGCATAAGAGTGGTTCACAGACATTAATTTTAGGCTAGATAGTCTTAAATGTCTCTTTCAGTAAATGACTCCTGATTATTGAAAAATTCTTTGGCACAAAAGCATTATTATTATTATTATTATTATTATTATTATTATTATTATTATTGAGTGCCTTGATAATAAAGTTTAAACCCTTGTTATCATAAGATGGGTCATTTCTTCTTGCCACCGTCCCACACTGGTTTCATACCCTTGTTCCAGGGACTTCATCTCATCACACCAGGCAACATGGTAGCTTCCCTAGCTATAGATTGATTCCGTTTCTCTGTAGCCCTCATTTGCAGTTAGCGTAATTTCCAGATGGCTTCTCTTTTGTGTCACACCCTCATCTTAAATTTAAAATGTCTCAAATCATTCTTCTGATTTATCAATGCTTCCTACTTTTCTCATTACCTTGAATGGCACTTTCAACCACTTAATGTGGTTCAAATACTTGAATCGATTTTACTTCTGTGTTAGTGTTCTCTCCCTTTTCCCAGGCAGATTATTCTAATTCTTGTCCTGATAGCTTATCACATCCCTGCGTAAGCCCATCTGAAGACTTCATATCGTCCTTGGAGTCAAAGACAAACTTCTTACCAGTTTTATATCATTTATTCCCACTCATGTGTTATCCCCACCCCCCTTCTCCCCACTCCCACCTCAACGCCCTGCTCCCCGTCGCCCTGGTTCCTCCTCTGTTCTTCACAGAAATCAAGCTCATTGTTGCATCAGGACCTTTGCGTTTGCTGACAATTCTTCTTGGACTTGTCTTTCCTTGGATATGTGTATGTCTGAACCATCTCTCCCCTCAGTTTGCTTCTCCCATGTAATGGTCAGTCCCTATCACACCACTCTTTTTTTGTGTTCTCAAGATGAAAAGAACCAAGGACAGGCAACTTGAGAGACTGTATTTATTTGAAGTTTCTGTCCTCCCAAAGTTTTTGTTGAAGTATTTTCTCTGAAATAGTAGTAATATGTGGTAATCCGTTGTGTCTTTGAGTCAGTCCATAACTTTTTATTTTCTTTGACTTCAAAAAATGGTATTCCCCTCACGAAAAGTGTTGAAGTCCTTATGTGTCTGATACATACCTACCTCTTTGTCTTTCCTTTCTGCAAAGATGTGCTTTTCCAATTATGTTCTTCTCCATTTTCCAAAATCTTTTTTTTTTTTTTTTTTCAAAATCTTTTTGACATGAGTACTCCATTGGGGCGCCCCTGTGGCTCAGTCGGTTAAGTATCTGCCTTAAGCTCTGGTCATATACCCAGGGTCCTGGGATCGAGCCCCGCGCTGGGCTCCCTGCTTCTCCCTCTCCCTCTGCCCTTCCCCCCTGCTTATGTGTGTGCGCTCTCTCTCTCTCTCTCAAATAAATAAATAAAATCTTAAAGAAAAAATGAGTACATCCGTTGCTCATGTTACTGAATGCGTGATATAAGAATCCTGTGTGTGTGTTCATCCCATATGTTGTATGTGCTTCTGTGTCACCTCGTGTTTCTGACGCCTGGGGGCTTTCAGTGCAGCCAAAGTGACACTGTTGGCCCCTTGAAACTGGACTGTGACTCCTCTGCAGTGTGTTTCTCTGGGTTGGGGGGCGGAGTTTGGTGGTAACTATTTTTATAAATTAACTTTTTTCTAGGCATTGTGCCAGTTGCTTAACAAACATGATCTCATTTAACCCTGACAACACAATGAACTAGTTACTTTTATTACCTCCATTTTACATCCAAGAAAATTCCTTAAGGAAATTGTCCAAGGTTATACAGCAAGACAGAGCTGAGATTTGAATCCATGCAGTTTGGCTGGGAGCTTACATTCTAAAACAACTATTTGATACAGCTGACTCCATGCCCTATAAATTCATAGTAGTTTTCACTGACTCTGTCAGTGTACCTATAGAGAGGCATCCAGTCCTGCTCTTTGCTTCCAGTGGACTGAGCACCAACTAAGTGTTGAATAGTACCAAATACTAAAAATCAACTCGACATGTTTGTGAAAATCTGAGGAAACAAACTGTGAAAATCTGAGGAAACAAACTGATAATTTATTAGGAACTTGGAAAACATTAATCCATTTGATTTTTACTTACGTATTTAAACCACTGAAAAGAAGAGGCCCTTCAACCTGGTCTGTTCTCATGAGAGTGAAACTGAATAGGCAAATTTCTGATTGGAAAAGAGAAAACATACCCAATTGAGTAAAAAAGCCTTTAGACACTGGGCTTGTTATGGGGCTTAGTATTAGGAAAGGACCGTGAAATTAGAATACCCATGTCTGAAAGATAAATTGCAAATAATTTGATTTTTGACTGAGGACAGTTGTGAAATTTGGAATGATTCATCATCACTTACATAAGTTACTATTGTGCCCCTAAAATAGACACACTGGTTGTTACTAATGGGTTAATATTGGAATAAGCGTATTTTAATATGGCTATGAAAAATGACTCCTTTTCTCAAAATGTTCAGTCCACGATGCAGAGAATGGTTTATTCTTGTTTAACCTAAGGGGCTACGTGCTTTGATTTAAAAAATAGGTTGTGTAGGGGCGCCTGAGTGGCTCAGTGGGTTAAGGCCTCTGCCTTCGGCTCAGGTCATGGTCTTGGGGTCCTGGGATCAAGCCCCACATGGGGCTCTCTACTCAGTAGGGAACCTGCTTTTCCCAATCTCTCTGCCTGCTTCTCTGCCTGCTTGTAATCTCTCTCTCTCTGTCAAATAAATAAATAAATCTTTAAAAAAAATAAGTTGTGTAGAACATTGAGGATGGACGGGTGATAAGAATTGCCCCTTCTGCTACAGGTAGTGGAGATAAATATGGCAGCTGGCAGAAGCTTAGATCAAACTGGTAAAAGCAAAAATGACGCAAACTAAAAAATGTTATGCTCTCCAGTGATGAGCCATGCCTTGGTAGTTGACAGTATTCCGCAATTCTACTTAAGCGTTTAACTTTTCTGTCTAGGAGACAGTGAATTTAGACTTCCTGGTATTCATGTTCTACCTCTCTCAACATAATTGATTTGCCTTTGACAAATACTGTATTCTACAGGACGGTTAACTGGGCTGCAGAGCCTCAGGGGTTACACCTGAATTTCATCAAGGAAGTTTAATTAATATACAGAGGAATCTCACCATTCACAATTGCCTTCAACTGGTTGAGACAAGATGAGATACAGTTTTTTCCAAAACTTTCTAGAACCACAGCTTTATTGCTTATTTTTTAATGGCAAAATACTTGGTCGATTGACTTTCAGCAATGATCCTGCTGTCTGTAAATATTGGATGACCCGTTTTCTTTTTCCACTCCCTCTTGTTCCCAGTTTAGAGTGCCATAAGCCAAAGGAACTTGAGAGAATTTTCTAAAATACCACAAACCACCTTCTATGAAATGAATAGGAAGCAAAGAATAATAATAAAAGGCGCTTTAGTCACAAGTGAGGTCATCTTATATATCCAGAAGAAAAACGTCCAGTTTGATTTCTGTGCCTTCCATAGCTATGGTTTATATGGCTTATTGTCCTAAGAAGAGAACTTTGGAATCCAGTGGTAAGATAAATCTGTCAGTAGGAACTTCAGAAGATTCTTTAGGGTAGTCTTCTGGTAACACAAGTCATGCATGGTCACAACCCTCATGCCCCATTTTTTTCCCCTAAGATGGCTTATACATTGGTGTCTGTCTCCTAGTTTTTGAGGAACAGGTACTATTCCAAAGAGAGTGACATTACGGCTTAAGGTAATATTTATTAGGTAGACTGTGATTTTTTAGTATTTGCTGAATATGATCCTTTTATTTACTCTGCAATTATTTATTGAGCACCTTCTATATGCCAAGCAAAGTTGGAACCACTTAGTGAATCTAAAAATTCAGCATAACTCTGTAACCAATAAAAAGTATAAGTAAATTATTTGAGCTAGGAAATTAATTACTTGTCTGATACATGGCTGTAACCCAGGTATTGAAATTTTGTTTACCTGGGGTTTTCTTATGTTCAGGGGAAATTATCCTGTCAGGCCCTCTGCTTCTTGGTAGATGCTGAGATATCATCGGAAGATGGCATTTCTAATATTCTTGCCAAAAAGAGGGATGTAAAGAAACAAACAGTAAGACCTACAGTTTGAAAACTTCTAAAAATATTTCTAAGAAAAAGTGCCAAGAAGATTCACACTATTCTAGTTTTTAGGGCAAGTAAAATATTCCTAAAAATGAATTACTTTTACAAGATGGCACCAGTTAGCTTAAAATATTCAAACTCTCATCCTTGTCAATTTATCCTTGGGAAATGGCTCTCTTACTGATGTGATCAGAGTTTGTAATTACCAAAACAAAAAACCTGCCTGGAGTGTAGGATCTTTTTCACACTAACATGAGGAAAGAAATAGAGTGATTATCACTTTTATCCAAAAAGAACCCCATGTGATATGGTACATAGCACTTTCCAATTTCTAAATCCTTGTTCATGAAAATGTGATCACGATATAGTAGAAATTTGCCTCAGGTTCTATATCAACTTAACATCTTATGTTCAAGGTTTCAATTAATTTTAAGAAATTGAATTAAATTCTCTTTCCTTACAGAATCTCCTTCTTCATAAGCCATGGTATTAGGTTTGCTGTTCTTGGCAGGGGAGATTGCTTTCAATACATGACTGTTGTTTGTTCTTTTCGCCCCGTTTATCTCTCTATAATCATATCATGTGTGTGTATTCAGCTAGCAGTTAGGAAAAACTCAGGTGAAGGTGAACTTAAGTTTTCAGTTGCTAGCCTTAATTTCCACTTACTTCACAAAGAAAGGTTTCTTTCATCCAAGGAACATTTCCATTTAGTGGCAGGAAAGTGCTATCATGTTTTTCTGCAGATATTAAATTGGCCTGGGATTTAGCCTTTCTTCTCCCTTTATCTTTATTGGTTCTAAGTTTTAAAAAAAAGGGGGGTTGGATGCAGGGAGGAAAACTAAAATTTACTTTAGAGAATATATGTAACATACACCTGCTACAGAATTGCGTATATAATCTACCTTTTTCATTTTCTCTATCACTTCATGTTGAACCCTTCAGGAAATGTTGGTTTGTTTGTCTACTTATTTAGAAATACATATAAAAATAGTTTTTCCCTCTTTTTTTTTAAAGATTTTATTATTTGAGAAATAAATAAATCTCTTGAGAAAGAGATCATGAGAAGGGAGAGGGTCAGAGGGAGAAGCAGACTCCCCGTGGACCCAGGAGCCCGATGTGGGATTCGATCCCGGGACTCCGGGATCATGACCTGAGCCGAAGGCAGTCGCCCAACCAACTGAGCCACCCAGGCGCCCCTAGTTTTTCCCTCTTAAATGTATTTTTCAGAAGGCTCTGGAATTAATGTTATACTTTATATATAACCGAGTATAACCGACCATTGATAATAGGGATTTGAACTCCACTAGTCTACTAATATGTGGAGGGGTTTTTTTGTGTTTTTTGTTTTTTGCTACAGTACAGTATATGTATTTTCCTTGTGATTTTCTTAATAACATTTTCTTTTCTCTAGCGTACTTTATTGTAAGAATACAGTATATAAAGTATGTGTGAATTAACTTTTCAGTAAGGCTGGTCAGCGATAGGTTGGTAAGTTTTGGAGGAGTCAAAAGGTATAGATTTTCAACTATGCAGGGGGTTGGTGCCCCCAACACCTGCATTGTTTTAAGGCTCAATTGTATTTATATTTGCTATAGATGTAAATATGTATGTGTTTATCTATTTTTTTCTTGAGACTGTAAACTCTATCCAGATTATTGAGTAATGGAGTGTTATTGTTGGCTGTTGTAGTTAAATATGAGTAATGATATATTGAGATATGGGAAAATGTTTTAGTGAGCAGAAATGCATTTTTGAATATTTACAAAGTAACTCATAGAACTGGCTTAGGAATTCTTATTATATTTTATTCATGGAGACATACTAATTATTGAAAACTTTTTTTTAAGATTTTTTTCTTTCTTTTTTTTTAATTTTTTTTTTTTTAATTTTTTTAAAGTAATCTCTGCCCCCACCATGGGACTCAAACTCACAACCCTGAGATCAAGAGTGGCATGCTCTACCGACCAAGCCACCCAGGCTTCCTCTATATCAAATATTATTAAAATGGTACATTTTAATATCTTACAGAATTCAAAGTAATAAAATCTGGGTACATCCAACTTTACATGTTAGTCATGCGTGACTTCTTCTTCATGTATCTACAAGGGTACCATGACCTTCTTAAAGTATGATATTGCATATTTCCCATTGATTTTTTATTTCAAAATAATTACAGATTATGGAACAGAGAAGTCCTGTGCACACTTCACTCAGTTTCCCCTGATGGTTACATTTTATAAAATTATAGTTCAGCAACAAAATCAAGAAGTTGACATTAGCATTACATGTGTATATATTTCCTTCTTTTTTTTTTTCCCCACATGTGTAGATTTATGTAACCACTGCCTCAATCAAGATCCTGAACTGTTCTGTCACCACTAAGATCACTCTGGTGCTGCCCCTTTAGGGTCACCCCCAATTTCCCACCATTGATATATTAGGGGTTTAAGTCTGCCCTTTAAATCTTACTGTTTTATTTTTCTTTCTTCTTGTGGGTTATTTGAGCATTGTTTACAATTCCATTTTGATTTATCTGTAGTGTTTTTAAGCGTATCTGTTTGTATAGCTCTTCTTAGTGGTTGCTTTAAGTGTTCTATCCTGCATCCATAGCCCATGACAAGTGTCCTGGTGTCAATATTTTATTAGAGTCAACTGTAGATACTGTCTCCCTGTACATCCCTTTACCCTCCCCACTGATAACATAATTACCTCGTTTGTCTAATTTCTTCATTGTTGAAACTTAGTCATTTCTGTTGTTTAGTCTTCGGATTCTCTTAGTTTTCTTTCATTTGAGACTGTCTTGATTTCTCTTTTCATTTCTAAAGGATCTTATTGCTAGGTAGAGGATTCTGGCTTCACAGATCTTTTCTTTCAAGCACTTGAAAATGTTGTGCCACTTTCTTCTAGCCTAAGTGGTTTCCGATAAGAAATCTGCCTTTTGCCTTTTACTTTGCTCCTTTAGTTAAGGTCTCATTTCTCTCGCTGCTTTCAACCTTCATCTTTAATTTTCAGAAGTTCGATTATGTTGTGTCTTGACATGAATTTCTTTGTGTTTATCAACTGTTTGGGGTTCTCTCAGCTTCTTGAATCTGTAAGTTTATGTCTTGCCTGATGTGAGAAATTTTCAGCAATTATGTCTTAGAAAAAAATCATTCAGCCCCATCCTCATTTTTTCCTCTGAAATGGTAGTGACACAAATGAGATTTTTTTGTTACTGTCTCCCACATCCCTGAGGTTTCTGTTCATGGCTTTCAGCCTGTGTTATTTGTTTTCCTGGTTGGCAAATTTCTATTGTTCTCTTTGAGTTTACGGATTCTTTCCTCTGTTCTCTTTATTCTGCTGTTCAATCTACTGAATTTTTTTACTTCAGTTATTGTAATTTTCCGATCTAAAATCTATGATTGGTTCTTCTATCTTATATTCAATGATACTTTCTATTGTTTCACTTGTTTCAAGCATCTTTATAATTGTTCATTAATGCATTTTCGTAGTAGCTGATTTAACATACTTGTCAGGTGGGACACCTAGGTGGCTCAATCGATTAAGCATCTGACTCTTGATTTCAGCTCAGGTCATGGTCTCAAAGTCCTGAGATCCAGCCCCATGTCCGGCTCTGTGCTGAGCATGAAGCCTGCTTAAGATTCTCTCTTTCCCTCCCCCCCAACTCATGCGCTCACATGTGCACTCTCTCTCTCAAATAAATAAGATAAATAAATAAAATACAGGTAATTCAGGCAATTCTAACTAACACCTATATCATCTTGGTGTTAGAGATTCTTGTTTGTTTCTTATTCCAGTTGATATTTTCCTGGTTCTTGGTAGGACAAGTGGTTTTCCGTGGATCTTTGACATTTTATCTATTATCTTGTTAGACTCTGGATTTCATTTAAATCTTCTATTTAGTAGACATCCTCCGATACTATTCTGACTCTTCATTGCTGGATGGTAGAAATCCAGATTCACTGCTAGGTTTTCACTGTCACCTGAGGGTAGGAATGCCTCATTATTGCTTGGCAGGGGTGGGCGTTCAGGCTTCCTAGGAGACCTCTGCTGTTACCACCCTGGCTAAGAGAAGTGGGGATTGCTTCTTACTGCTCAGCATGTGGTCTTCACTGACACTGCAGGGGGTTGGCTCTGTGACTGCTGGGTGGGGATGAAAGTTCTGACTCCAGTGTTGGGGGAGGGACTCCTCATTACATCTGGTCGAAGTCCAGATACCCCATGCCGTCTCTACTGACCTGGGTAGAAGACGAGGCACCAGAGGTCTTTTTAAAGACCTATTTTAGTATTTTGGATGCATGATTCTAAATAACTTGAATAATTCCTATATTTACTTAAGATTTTTTTTTGTTATGTTTCTTTTAGATCTAAAGATCAGTATATATTTAGTTTTCATCAGACTAGTTTTAACAAAGCTTAAAGCTTACATTTTTAACTGGTGTTGTAGCATCACGTTTGAGAACTGCTAATTTGCTTTTCAGATGTGAGAAGAAGAGAATAATTGCAAAGTGTGCAGTAGATGAGAGAGTTTAATGCTTTTCTAGGTATTTTGTGGAACACCGGGAAATAATAAGTATTTTTTAAAAGCGGTGGATAGTGCTTAAATTCTTTATTCTTCAATTTATGACAATCTAACTAGAAGTATTAGTTTTTATTCTAGATTTATGACAGAATTAAGTGTACATGTTTATGTAAGACTATGCTGGCATGAGCTGTGAAATGTCCTACTATTCACATCTTTTTCGTATTTTGGATAAAGATAATTGTATTTCCAGAATGATGTATATATGGGATATCTGAATTTGAAGTTTAAGAATTTGTAAATACTCTTCATGGATTTAGGTAATTTAGTGATTTTTCTGTCCCCAGTATACTCAACAGTCGTTCAATATGATATTGAGGGCATATTAGGAAGTTCTTCCCCCAAAATAGTAGATTATAGGTACAACCTTTGGCAGATTTACTCAGTAGTACTTCTTGTTGCTTTGAAGATTCTCAAGTAAATTGTTGAGATAAAGCTTCCAGAAATAATACTACAGAGCCTCTGAAAAACAAGGAATAACCGGGAATTACTTTCACCCTGTCTCTAAGCTAATGGAAGTCTGCTTAAACTGTACTTACTTTATCTACCTTGACATATATAGATGCAATCATAAATAAAATCACTTGCTTAATGTAAAATCGTTGTTAGATGACAAACTTATGTATTTCTCCGTTGGATTACACCTTCAAAAACTAAAAAAAAGAATTTCAGGATGTGTTTTATAGTTTATATTCAGAAATTAATTTTATAAGTTAAGGTGATATACACATTTACAATTAACTTTCATAGCGAAGATGCCAGAATCATTTCATTGACCAAAACCTGTTAAAGATTAAGGAATGCAGTAGTACCAAAATAGTAAAGAATCTGATCTCATTCCTTAATTCAGCATATGTACATTAGCTTAGAAGTGGGTAAATCATAGAAAAAAAAAAGTAACATGGGGCACTAGAATGTATTAAACACTCTAGGTGTTTAGTTCTGTTTTGTTAGAGAAAAGAGAGAAACTTTCTTACCATGTTTCTTGTTTCTCTTTGCCAACTTAGGGCTAGACTTTACGGTTTGTTTAGCTGTGAAGGGATGACAGACTTGGGGGAGGGGGAGGGGGCTTAGTTTTGGAATGTAAATACATGTAGAGCTTGCCTCCTTTTGTTTAGCATCTCTTTAAACTAAGACAAAAAAAATCAGTGAATGAATGAATAGCAGCATGGTGAAATACCTAAATGTTTGAGTTAAAATTTTTGGATGTTTGAAATCCTATTTGGATCCTTTTCCCAGATCACGGTGCATTCATATGCACTCAGCAGGAAACTTCATGGAGATGCACATTTGGGCAGAAGGTCTTTGACGGTGCCTTTTTCTTAACTTGTGCCTTTTCTTCTTTAGAAAAAAGTAATGGCTTAAGTCTGACTGAAGAACAATCTTTTTTGTACGTTCCTTATAAGAATTTACTTATGGTTCACAGATCTTACCCACCATCTATGTCTGCAATCCTTGGATTTAAAATAGCACATATCCTACTGCAGACTACAGGAAACACCAAATTAAAGACTTAATGACACAGTGGTGAAAAAGACAAAAGATGACAAATTATAAATCGTCCCACTAAACCTCTAAAGTGAAATTCACAGGGGAAAAATGTGCGCACATACATACATACATACATATGTGTGTGTGTGTTTACACACACACACACACACACACGCACACACATAAAAGGTTTAGCATTTTGGTGCTCGGACAACAGGTAAACTTAGTGTTACAGTTGGGTTTGAATCCAGATTTTAAAAACACAGTGATGAACCTGAGAAATGTGCTTCTTCAGTAGGTAACCCCCCCTAGTTATTCTGTGGATATTTGAGCATTGCTAAATTCTGTCCACTTTCTAAATATTTGTATCCTTTTCTCATTTTGGAATTACTCTGAGCATCATACTCATTGACGGTGTCAGTCTGCCTAGGTGATGTGGCGGTTTATAAATTTCTGTCTTCAGGTTTGCTTCACCATACTCAAGCCCATTCCACTTTTCTTGACTTGTAAGGAAGTAAGAGTGTCTTTTGTCTCTTGGTTAAGTTCTGGGGAAGGGAGGGAGAACAAGAGGCTCCGGGGGTTAATGGAAGGGTTAGAGAACAGATGGAATGGGAAGGAAAAGGAGGCCTTTTAAAAACTAGTTTTCAAAAGACCCCAGTTACTGCTTCTGGCTCATTTTTCCAGCCTTCCCTTTGGGAGGGTTTCTTTCACAAAGGCGCCAAGTCGCCCTTAAACTCTGAGAGAACGTGCTCCTTCTGGGTGGTAGTGTGAGAATGTCACCGTGGGCTGGTGACAATGCGGCCGGTAGTGAAGCTATCATCATAATAGCGGAGGAACTCCTGGCGCCACTGCCCCCCACAATTCTGAGGAGCTGTGCTCGGTGTCCTGGAGGGGAGCCCGCCCCTTCCCAGTGCTTCTCAGCAGAAGGAGAGCCCCGCAGATGTGTACCAGGCTGAAAACAGAGGCACACCTAGATCTCACTTGATTTCGGTTCACTTTAATTGGGAAAAAAATAAAACTGGTTGGGGTGCGCAAGCTTGCACGTGAGTGAGCACACACACACCTTTTTGGGGAAATATGTCAAGCCTAAGCTCTCCCTTGTCCTCAAGGGTTTGCTACTAATGTCAAATGCTTGGTTGTAAATCCTCTATAGGTTACTGTCCTCACCGTTGTGGTGTTTTGGTTCCAACAGAGAGCTAGAGGCAAGACCGGGCAGTGGGACAGAGACCCGTCAGATCAAATGCCAGACTTCGGGGCAAAAGTAGGGGGACGTGGCAGAACTGAGGTGCGGGCAAGTTCATTCTTCTTTGCTGCCATCTTTGTTTTTCTTTGGTCTATAGTCACTGAAAGAGTTGGTTCTTCCAACCATAAAACAGAGCTCTTCCTTTTGAATAATTTGTTTTAAACAGAAGAGGGAGAGGTTGGTGGCAAAAAAATGCAAAACATTGTGGAATATATTTTGGTAAGCTACTTTAAGAGGTAATAAAAGGCATTTGAGGCACCAGAAAAGCAGGCAGAAGATAATCTACCTGAAAAGTGTAAGTCACACCAAAAATTATGACGTGAGGAAATGAGAGTGCCATCAAGTGAGGTCTGGAGTGGGCTGCGATGAGCTTCTCAGCAAGCAGCAGTCAGTGAAAGAGGGCTGAGGAAGGGCCTAGCGCTCTGATTTTACTGTGTTTGCAGCCCTTCCAGGGATTAATTGACGCGGAAACGGGAGCTCGTAGGGGTAGGTGGTGAAACGGCTACATAATTTGCTGGCCAGGGCAACATGAAAGTGTGGGCCCTCTTGTTCAGAAATTAAGAATTTCAAGACTGCAGCAGCCAGTCATTAAGCCAAGCCTGGGACCCTTCGCTTGCCGGGCCTGTGCAGCTGCATAGGTGGCGAACCCGTGAAGCCGAGCGGCTCTATGCTTGGCCCTTGACTTAGGCACCTCATCCCCTCATCCACTGACTGCTTATTGTATACTTGGAAGAAGCTCAACCAAAGCAAGTTGTCTATGCACACACACACTAAGCCTTTTTTTTTTCTTCTAATACACATAATTCTCTAAATTAGTAAAATGAAGATCTGGGTGGAGGGAAAACTAAATACATTGTGACTGTCTGGAAACTTGACCATGTCAACTGTAAAATAACTAATGCAACATTATTAAAAATTCTCCCAACTCTAATGTTCTATGATTCTAACAGCATGCACAGTCGTGTATATGAAGACATAATTTAAAATCCTAGCTAATGTCTCATTTTAATAGAATAATACATATCAGAAAATAATGTTTGAATTAAAGTAACTCACATGGATGTGAGGGGGATACTTAAACCAATAGTATTAGATAAGGCTTTTCAATTTTGTGGCTTGCATATGTGTAATTGAGAAAATGAAGACTAAATGGGTTGGCTTTCTAGAATCAGTTTTCAGAACTAACAAATGTCTTAAAATTGAATAGAAGAAAGTAAGAAAAAGAAAAATGTTAGCTTTTATTATTTTTTTTTTTAGAACTTACAGCCTGGGGTCAGTACCACCAGTGAGCATTAATGTTAAGTCCTCAACCATTCAAAAGAAAAATGTTAGCTTTTATTATTTTTTTTTTTTTACTCATGTCCTGGGGGTCAGTGCCACCAAGTGAGTATTATTAATACATGTTCGCAACAATTTAAGGCAAGACTTAATTACTATCCCAATGCTATGAAGGAGAGTGACCAAATGAGTCAATGATCTGAAACCATAGGAAGAGATACTTTAGCTGGGTGTTTAGAATCATGGAGCCCACAAAACAAAATACTATAACAAAGTATATGGACAAGTTATAGAATCTTTATTTCTGGAAGATTTTAATATTTACCTTTTTTTAAAAAGATTTTTATTTTATTTATTGGTTAGAGACAGAGCACAAGCAGGGAGAGGGGCAGAGGGAGAAGGAGAAGCATGCTCCCTGTTGAGCAAGGAGCCCAATGCAGGACTTGATCCCAGGACTCTGGGATCATGATCTGAGCCAAAGGCAGATGCTTAACTGACTGAGCCACCCAGGCGCCCCTTTGGTATTTACTTATATAAAGGAATGGACAGTATCTTCCCTTATATATCTTCCAGAGCTCTGATCTGCAATGAACTATTGCAGGGATGTAGAAGGATTTTGTCATGTATGCATGTCCTTTTAGGCACACACATAAATCGTGTGTGTAATTACAGGAGAGGGAGATGTTGCTCTGGTCTATAGCTGCTCCTTCCAGGGCACGGCAGAGGCGGCACCATCACCCGCACTGCCGTTGGTGGAGTGACTGCTCTAGCTTCCCTTCCCTGGTGCTCTAACCGGGCAAGTCGGTTACCATCCTCGCCAAGGTTGTTAAGACAATGGTTAAATGGTTTCTTAGAAATGAAGTTGAAAATGGAGCTCCTGGGATTTCTCCCTCCATTTGCATTCTAATCACCAGATCCAGTTTCTTCCACTCAAGAAGAAGAATGTTTCTGAAAATTACACTTTTTTTTTTTTTTTGGTTCTTTATTTAAAAAGACACACAACACACAGCTCTTTTCTGACAAAAGAAGTGTGCTTGTTTTTTTAAATGTACTCGTTACAGAGATAGGGCACATAGGGCATGGAAGTTCTCTATGATCGGACTTCCTGGAGGTAATAATGGTGGAGTTTGGTGAAACATTTTGTGATCTGTAAAGCAACAATACTCTGGGGGTATTGAATTCACAGTCTATATTTCTATAGATCGAATATCTTATATGGTACCTTCTGACAGGACCACACTTCTTTAAGAGCCGGAGACCTGATCTCGTACCGTTCGCTCTCCCCATGGAGGGCTTTTTGAATTCTTTATATAGCTATTTGTCTCGTGGGTTGGCCTGTTGTCACTTTTCTGAGATTTTTTGATATTAACCACAGTTTTTGTTAAAGGTAATTTTTAAAATTATTTTACTGATTCTGTGAAGTCATTTGGGGGATCATAAAATAGTAGCTGAGAGAACTCTTACAAACGGCAGTGCCGTCTTTTGGTGTCCTTAGTATTGGACAGTCTTGGGCCTTACATAGCAGGTGTTGGTTTTTATTAGCCTGAGGTTATTCAGCTCTAACTCGGGTGAAGCCATTTAAGTATGTGGGATCTCTTACAAAATGAGTCAAAAATGAGGCCAAATCTATCAGGTATTGAGGCTGATTTTCTTGTATGTCTTCTAGACTGACCCTGTAGGTATTTACAATGAAGAATGTTAATTAATAGAAAATAAAAATGTTTAGCCATGACAGTATCCATTGAAATATTGGCTTTCTTGAGATTTTTTTTTTTTTGACAATTGTTTAGGCTGTATTTTTGACATTTTAAATTTGTAGCTCATTTTTCAAAAAATCTGTCTTGTATTTTAGAAGTATACACTTTGACACTCAGAGTAATTGTTAAATTTGAGGTGATGATTATTATGATTCTGCATGGATTGTTTAGTGAAAGTCTCCTTATTAGGCTAGTTTTCCATCATGGTTAGTTAGTGGATTCTTCAGGAAGAAATGAGGTGGGACAGTGTTCTGGGCTTTCCTGGAGGTTTTCCGTCTACTTCAGGTCCTCCACAAGGATGGAGATCACTTCAAAACAGTCATCACCCTCCCCCCTTTGTGGCTCCATGTTTTTGTCCTAATCTCCCCCTCCCTGTCTTTTTGTTTCTGTTTTTTCCCCCCTGTGTTAAGGGAGAATAAAGAGAAGAGCAATCTGCCCTCCCTTTCTCTCCTACACTGGAGGGTGGGCTGAGAAATAAGGAAGAACCTTCAGCCCTGCCCTTTGTTAGGAGTCCTGATGACGAAAACTGTTGGAACATTACTAAAATGAGTTTTTGGATAGCTTCCCCATGCTCCCTGCCTGCCATCTCCACGGATTACTGAGCATTGGCTCTTCTGCCAAACAAGGCTGATATTGAGCCTCAAATTTTGACCCATTTTTCATCAAGTTTGACTTAATATAAAAGTTGCAAGATTTAGTAGTAATGCAATTATTGTTCTTATAGCCAAAGTCAACTTTGTGCATGCTGAATTCCATCTCCTGGGCTGAAGACAGAGCGGTCTGTGCTGAAGGTCCACAGCCCTAAGCAGTAGTGCCGAGAAAGCTGAAGGCTATCTTTTTTGACCTGAAACCGTTATTCAGCAAATATAATAGAAAAGCCTTAACTACTACTTGCTTTTGAATGTGGGACATTGCATGACTAAATGGATCAGTAGTGGGCGAATAGTATACTTTTTTCTTTTACTTTCAAATCTATGTTTGAAGTGATTACTAAGAAATTTACAGTTTCTATGGAAAGCTGATGACTGGTACTTTTAGGTTTATCGATGGGGGAAAATGAGGGCAATTTGTAAGTCACTTGGTCTGAACTTCTCCCTGGTACTGTTATCTTCTAGAAGCCAGGTGTCTGAGACTTGTGATCATGTCATTTAACTATGATGGGGAACAGACAAGTACGAAGAGAACTTGAATTTCAGCTGTCTAAGATTTGGGGGAATTAAGATGTGTGTATGTATGAAGTACCTTCTGTTGATATTTCACAATTTCTGTTACAAGTTTTTTTTTTATAATGAAAGAGGAGTGCTATTGTCAGGCTACACTAATGAATATGACCAGGTCGTTTTCCGAACCTTAAAATAACTTCGGTAGAAATTATGTCTTCTGTTTCGTCCTCTTATGTTAGAAGAGTCCCTCAGACCTCCGACCAGCCACGATACTGAAAGGACAGTGTCGAAATGAGTTGCGGCGAAATGACTGCTAATTCATGACGACATCACTTTATTAATATATAAGCTTTCACGTTTTCATCTAGGGGGAGGAAAGAAGCCTTAAAATATTAAAAGAACTCTTGGGAGCAGGTTACAAACGTTGGGCGAAACAAAACAGAGATGGAGCACAGGGACTGGTAAAAGGTTTCAGTGTTACTCTTGTTCACATGACGGAGCAAAAGTCAAAATACACCCCTGTGATTTGTCGCATCTGGTAGAAATGCTGCGGTAGCTGAAAGGACGATCTCTGGCTTTGGTGAAGAAAGCAGTAAACAAGACCGTGTAGAGAGAAAACCCTGGTTAGTGATCTGAGGCCACGTTCCCCAACCCCTAAAACAAGTTCTGGGGGTTTGCACGATACCAGAAGCAGAGGTCAAAAAGTCTGAGAGAACTTTCGTTACGAAGGGTGTTTGTTTTGCATTTTTAAAATTTTGGATGACGTAGCCCCGTGCTTGTACGGGGTGCAGAGGCTTGAACCAGCAGCAGCACATTAGCTTTGAATTGAGTAGATTTAAAAATGCAGTCCATTTACACAGTCCACTGTGTACTTCGGGCTTATTAGGGCACACCTTCCTTTCCTTAGATACCTTTTCTCACTGTTTCTATTTTAGGTTACTCATTCCTCCTTGCTCTTACAGGAAGTGTTTTAAAATTTTGCATCTTTGTCCAGAGGTCGTTTGGCATTTAAACTACTTTTTCAACATTAAAAAAAAAAATCCATTTCTGGGTTACGGAAGTTCTTTAGTTGCTGTGACACATAAGGCTATATCAGCGGCAAGACAACCAAATACAGCTGGTTTGGGAGAAGGCAGAAGGAAAGCAGGAGCCAGTGTCAGCTTTTCTGTGACTCACTGGGGTACTGAAAGCTAGGTCTCCTACAAAATTTAACCCTCTCTCTCCTGAGCATGACATATTTCCGTGTAACCTACATTTCCCCTTTCAAATGGTGAAGGCAGACAAGATCCCCAGCACCGTGAGCTGCTTTTGCTTTTGCTTTGAAGAAATCTGAAGTAGTAGAGGCCCCTGGCTCTTGTTTGTTTTTTTAGCTCATACACATTTCCAGAAGGGTTATCTATAAAGAAAGTCTGGTATCTTGTTTCTATGCTTAAACATTTTCCTGATTGCTTTTTTTCATACTTCTAAAGACTAAACATTGAAAAGAAAAAACTGAGTGTAGCACATCTAAATGAGAAACGAGTTGGGTTATCCCTGTTTTTTAAAAGTAAAATTGATTTAAAAAAATTGAGCTTTACCTTTTTTTTTTCTTTTAAGATATAAAGATGAAAAATACTTCCTCTGAGGCCAGGATCAAATGTCATTTTAGAGGGTATGGAAATCTACAATGAAGTAGGGAAAAGGTCTGTTGAAAACTACTTGAATAAGATGAATCTATTCCAATCTAGAAGGTCCTGTTACTTATATTCCAGGGTAGTAAAGAATTTGGCCACGTTTATTGAAACACCTTGCTTATCTAGTTTGAAAACTACAGGAGGGTGACAGAAGTATGGAAGCTTGGACTAGAGCCCAAAGTGGACCAATTTATGAAAAGGGAGAATTGTGACCTAGAAAAAGACCTGAAAAGTTGAGCTTCTCACCCTGAAAAAACAAAACCAAACCAAAAAAACCCTATTTTTAAGAAATCAGCTTTATAACACTCATAACAAAAGAAATCAAGCAGAGCAAAAAACAGCCCTAATTAGAAATCTGATTTTCAGAAGGGGTAAAATTTCATTTCATTTAACTTTCAAATGGGCGATGCACTCAGCTGGTACACAATTTAAAAAGCACAAAAGGGCAGACGTGGGAACCTGTCTGCCCCCCACCTCATAAACAGCAATGACAGTCTCCTTTTAGGGAAGTTTAGGCGACATAAATGATTTTCATCTCATGAAATCAATAAATGCTATTCATTTTGCCTGAACAAACCTTTTTGATTCAGTTATGCACAAAATATTAATTAAAATTGGAACAGTGTGTTCTCAGGCTCTGTTTTTCAAGCTGTTGGTTGCAACGTGATTAGGGAGACATGTAAAGACTTTTGTGGTTTTTGTGTTTTTAAAAAAAATGAATTGATAGAAACTATCACAGTGTTGTGGTCAGAGAACACATTCTGTAAAACTTTTTTCTGGTGCAGATATATATTCACTTACAGGTATACATGTGTATTATGTCTCAGTACCAAAAGTACTTCCAGTGAATCATGAGCAAAGTTTGAAATTCATGGCTTTACTTTTATTTCAGTCTTTCTGAAATAGCTCTTCAGTCTGTTTCGAGTGTGAAGCTATTTAGAGATTCATGTCTAGGGCCTGATGTGTGACATGTCACCTCAGTTCTAGCCCAGATACAGCTGTGGCCACAGTTATGAAAGTGCATGGACACAAAGCCCCTTGATGGCATCAGGCTTCTGGATTCATTAGCCTCTAAATTTAGAGGGGTTGTCTGTACTTGGGAGATATGGTCTAAAACAACCCAAGAAATATTCTTGAAAGTGGTGAAACAAAACACAAGGAAGGTCTGTTACATGCTCTACCATGGGAAGTCCTGGACAGAAAACAGTCTGGGGTCATCGTAGACCCTGAGGACAACTGAGTTCTCTGAGTCTTTGGAAACTTAAGAAAATGACAAAAGGGCAACTAGTCTTGGGTAGCCAAATGCATGACCAGAGCAGTAGTGTCTTGTCTTCTCTGCCACAGGTAGGGACCTGTGGTCACTTAGCCTTGCTGAGCCTCAGTTCCCATATCTGTTCTTAAAACAATCCTACATTAGAAATAAAAACTGGAAAGAGAACACCTGTGTCTCAGGGGCTTTGTGAAGATGAAAAACGACCTTGCAGTCTGACGGGCACATGTAGGCCTTCATCAAATGGGAATTTCTTTCCCCCTGTATATAAACTCATTGAAAGAAGCTTCTGGTAGAACCTGTCCTACACACGCACCCACTAACAGAATTACCTTAATCATCCAGCAATATTGATTGAATGTCCTCTAAATAAAGAACACTAAACTTTCAAAATAGTTTATCAGTAAGGGCTCCTGGCTAGCTCTTTGAGCCCCATGTTGTGAGTTGAGATTACTTAAATAAAACTTTCTTTAAAACAGTTTATTGGAGCACCTGGGTGACTCAGTCAGTGAAGCCTCCAACTCTTCGTTTCGGCTCAGGTCATGAAGGTCATGATCCCAGAGTTGTGAGCTAGAGCCCCTCATCGGACTCCGAGCTCAGCAGGGAGTCTACTTGAGATCCCCGCCCCCCGCCCCATTCCTCCCCTGCTGCCCCTCCCCTCCACTTGATCTCTCAAATAAGAAAATCTTTTTCAAAGTTTAAAAAAAGTTTATCATTAAGTGCAAGTGACTGCAAAGGAGAGACTGTGGTACATGAGTGGTTATCAGCGTGGGCCTTGGAGCTCTGCCACCGAGGCTCCTGGGCAAGTCACTGGGCCTCAGTTTCTTTGTCTATAAGACAGTGGTAGTGAAAGAACTACCTTTACGGGTTTTTCTGTGTGTGAGTTTGAGATGAATGAATACGTATGAAGTTAATATATGTAAATATATAATATACAGAGTTCTTTCGGGTCACTTAAGAATGCCAAAGAGATGGCAGGGAAGAGTGGTCAGTTGGTTACTGAAGAAAGGTTTCCACACAAGAACAAAAGTGAGGCTTTTTTGATAAGATTGGCAGTGGGGCTAAAGAGAGACTGGCCAACAAGAGAGATTTTTATTCAGACTCGTGCCGTATTGTTTATGGGTTCATTTTGATAACCCCCTTTCACTTTTAGGCCCAGAACTCTGTATGTTTCTTGTGTTTAAAGTTACTGACTGACGGCCTTCAGTTTGGGAGTGTTTTTATATTTGCTCTTGGTTATGGCTTTTCCTCAAACTGTCCCACTAACTCTTCTTTTTCGTGTTTAAGGTGAGGGGAACAACGAAAATGACCTAAATTTTACAGTTCAGGCCAAAGGCAAGCTATGTGTCCTGACTGACATCCCAGTCTCCTTAGAGCAGAATACAGACCTCACCCGTGATTTCCTTGGCTGCTTACACCTGTTTCCACAGCTGAGGCATTGGTTGGGGGGAAACCATGTGATTTGGAAGGGAATTTTCAAAATTCTCAGGCAAGACCTTCAGCGCAATCGTGGACCTTCATTATATGTACATTCTTTTTATAACTCCTGTATAGAAGAGTGCACATTCCTGAGGAAGGTCTGGCTGAGGAACGTAACCAGTTTGAGGATGTGGGCGGTTGTGCATGGAGGTCGCTCTGACACTCCCATCTCGTGGATGGTTCTTGCTAGAATTTGAAGCACAGAGATACTGCTTGTTTCACATTTATGTATAGTTATTCCATTATTCCATTCCGCTGTCACCTTTAGGTAAGTTTTCAGTTGTGAATACCACCTACCCTCCCCGCAGCCTCTTGGAAACTTCATAACTTCTAAAATAGGCGAGTTCGGGAACTGCATTCTGAGTTAGTCTGGAAGCCCATTCGCACATTCAGGACATGTTTTCAAACTCATGCCAGCTGTCCAGTGCTTCTGATGCAAGCCCAAGGTGTTGACAGATCAAGGGCATTTCAAAAGGAGGGGAACTACTATCCATTGACTACTTGGTGACCACCCATTTTCCTCAGTTTACCCTGAATACGGTAAATGACTATCCAGGCCTGACTCAAGGCCAGTCTTGGGGCTTTTGTACAGACCAGTATCTGGTCAATAGAAACTGACAAAGACACCCAGAATCATTAGTAATGAGCATAGTTGGAAATTCGGAAACCTATATTCCAGGCCAGCAAGAGGAGACCTGTGATACACAGCTTGTCAACTTTGTTGAAGAAATTTGCAAATATATGCATCTGTTAGCGATCAATGTCCTGACTTAATAGGCAAGTTTAAAATTACTGATTACGCTGATGTGCTTCTGATTTCTTTTTGCAAAACAGATGAGTAGTTTTTATTCCAGAATTTGTTCCAAATCTATTTTTTGGCAGTATGCTAGGTTTAGTCACAGTGTGAATAAAGTATGCACCCCTTGTCTTGATTACTCTGCCTAAAATATCTCAACACAGTATACATTTAGTCCTTTTTTGATTATCACAACTAACTTCAAACATCAACAACTTCTTTTAGCTAATGAAAATGCCGTAACCGAGGCTCTCGATACACTTACTCAAACTCCAGTTCATCCTATCACTTCTCCCATGTTCTTCTGAATACCAGATACCCATGCTCTAGTTCTCCCTGGCTCACTTCCTTTGTCCCTCAATATTGCCATTCAGTTTTGTGTCCCTCCATTAATATTTGGAGGACAACCGATGTCTCCCCTGCATCTTTGGATAAAGGACATCATTATTAAGTTGGCTTTTGCTTTATTCCATGTGTGTCCTGGATCTCCTCCCCCTCTTAGTAGCCAAGGACACATTTCTGAGCTCTTTATCTCTATGCTTGCCAAGATGGAAAAGAGAAAAATTGTTGAACCTGGAGTCTTGTGAGATATTTAACCAGTTTAATCCATATTTTTCATATTTTTATCATCTGGTGACTCCAACCACGGACACTGTGGAGTATATGAAGAGTTGTTTGCTCCTTTTGACATTTATCTTGGGCATAGTTATCTGTAATGAACTTGAAAAGTTGGATATAAATCATATTCTCAGAAAGTGCCTTAACTGGGCCAGCATGAGAATCTAGCTGTAGTACAAGGTGTAACGACACTGGGAATCTGAGACGGAAACTTGACCTCCATTATTTGCCTCTGGACCGCCAGAGGCTGGTGGTAACATTTACTCTCTCTGAGAGATAAGCACTTGGGGATATTCCCTCAGCCATTTGTTGATTCAAATTAAGCATTACATGAGGCAGCATTCAACCCTTAGGAAAAGTCAGTTGCCATGTTTTGGAATCTTAGATGCTGGAACAGTAAACTTTCAAAAATGCTTTGATGCTCAGATTTAACAAAAAGTTAAAAGGAAATAAAGCCCTGAAAAACAAACTTAATACCCTGCCACTTATCATTGTTTTATTAATACTTAGTGTTTTTTTCTTGCAAACAAATAGGGGAGAAGTCATTCTTTTTGCAGCCCTCCTTAGAAAATGGAGGTTGCTCACTTTATTGTGTTCTGGGAACCAGATTCTATAATTTAGAAAAGATGCAATCGTGGTCATCATGGAAAATTGAGGAATTATCTCACTGGAGTGGCGTACCTACTGGGCAAATAGACCCTTGGATATGCGTGGGTTGTAAGAGAGATGAAAAAGATAGTGACTCTCCCTTCGGACATGTGTATGATCTATTAAGGTCCAAATACAAGAAAACGAATAATGGGGACGGTGCAGAAGTGAGTAGAGGACCCAAACACGCAAACCCCTTGGGGGCAGGGAGAGGGGAAGGTGACAGGTGAGGCTGCCCACATGGGCTGTGGGGCCCAGTGGAAACGAAAATCTCTTTGTTCAAAAAGCAAGCAAACTGGTGCACTCGAAGCACTGAAATACCGAGCTGTTTCCTCTCATCTGTGTGTCCCCTCTGCTCCCACACGTGTGTCATGGTTCCATTAGACTTCAGGTACAAAACACAAGTTCAATAATAAAATTGTTAAAAATGTCAGCAAAACTTCCACACGGCATTAAAGTTGAAGCACAGAGCCCTTCTGAGCCTGACCCTCGTCACAAGCCGGACGCTGGCCATGGCATGGGTCACACATCGTGAAGTGGACCCGGGTGCAGGTGCGAGTACTGAGAAATCTAGCATGTTGGGACTAAACCTGTTTTCAAGGAAGCGTTTATATAGAGAAGTCTGAGTAAGCTTGTACAAATCAAGATGGATGTGTCTTGGGGGTTTTGTCGTTAGGATGGGGCAGGAGAGGTCTTATTTTCTTTTTGGGAGGAGAGAGAACAGGCTAGAAGAGACACAGGAAGTAGCCTCGGTCAGAACAGAGTGTGTATCCTGGAGAGAAACCCGGCTCATTTGCTAAACTTGAGCTGCAGGACTTCCTGTCCGGGATCTTCGCACGCAGGAACATGGACAACCATTTTTAGGAGGGTTTTTTTTTTTTTTTTTAAATAATAGCTTGATTTATTTTAAAAATATGTTAAACATGTTACAGAAAGTGTGCTCGCTCTGCTTTTGCTTTAGAGAAGCACTAAGGAGAGGGACGAAATGACCACTCAGCCCCCAACTGGGACTCTCCCAAGTAGGGTGTAGATCAGAGCCGTGTCCATATCCTGGCACAGCATCTCACCTGCAGTTCAGTGTGGACCGGGGAGGGGGCAGAACTGGTTTTGTGTCCCTGCTGTCCCATTCACTGGATGAACAATGTGGTGGGTGTCACTTAACCTCTCTGGGTCTGTGTCCCTTTCTGTGTAAAATAAGAATAATCATTGGACTTGCCCCTAGAGTTGGGATTAAACGAATTAGAACATGGAAAAGGAACTAAGACGTGGAAAATGTGTGACTACATCACTCTAGACGTACACATACATAGAAATACACATATTTGTATCTTAACCTTTACTGCAGGTTCTGGAAACAATCCTGTTTATTCCCTTCTGCTTACTCCTGCTGCCACCATTAGCTCGCTTTCCCACCAGTACTTAGCAATATTTATTTCTACACAAATTCCCGCCTCAGAGTAACTTGTAGTCCATGACCTTGAGTAGTTCATGCGAAAACAGCTCAGTCTCTATCACCGCTCATCTGCGCTTAAGACTTGGATTCAAGGCACACATTTGAAACCCATCTGCTGATTTTTTTCTGCCTGAGGTGTGTTCCTATTTATTTTACGTTTTTCTCCATTGACAGTCCCATTGCCTCTCCTTCGGATTCAGCTGTCCTATCACTCACAACCTGACTAATCATCCCAGCTGTGTCCCCTGTGGTGACAGTCCATCCAGGAGGCCCCGTCCGTCTCATTGATCTAGAATACCATCGCCGCCGCCCCCACCACGCGCAGCTCAGTGACCAGAGGAAAGTTATTCAAAAGATCGGAAACCCCTACTTTAGAGTTGGTGTCTTCATTTCTTGTTGCGGGGATAGACACAGTGAGGAGAACTTGTAGAAGGCCCATTTCTTTCCCTTGGCCCATGAGCCTGCTCCGCCCCCTCCAAACTCCACAGGAAAGAAAAAAGAACGGCGTGTTTGAGTCTGTACCCAGTCTACTGTGTAGTTCCTCCTTCCTTCAAGTGCCGATTTTCTGGAAGGAGGATCTCTCACCGACTCCGTGTAGGTAGAAAGCGATGCTGTTCTCTCAGAGGTCTTGATTAACTGACGGGATTAACAAATCCCACAGCTGCTTTTCTCTCCCTCCCCTGCCTGACTGCCCTGCTCCCAGTTGTGTTTGAGTACCTCATTCTGAGCTCTCTCCTTCCTTACTTGGACCCTGTTTCTTTTTCTGATTCCGTTCACCATCCTCTTCATTGAGTTTTCTTTGCCTCTCGACCCCTGAATGTAGACTGAGTCAGGTATTGGCCCTGCCATCAGCGTTTCCTCCCTGCGTTTCCCCAGAACATGCTTCCCCTTCGTGACTCTACCCCTGACAACATCTGCATCTCTGTGTTGCTGACTCTCTTGCGACCCCGGCTGCACATGCTCACAGGAATTGCCCAGTAACCCTTTGGTTCCAACATCCCCTTAACATCATTCTCTTAAATATTATGATTCTAACGGGAGTTCAATTAGTCTACCCCGCTCCTACCCCATGCCAGCTGTTTCTAACAAAAAACCCCTCTCCTTGTACCCTCTTAGGCACCAAACCCACGCCCCTAGTCTGTCTCTCCTTTCGGAGCATGTGCAGGCACGAGGTCTTTCCATTTCCTAGCCGTCTAGTGGCGTCTAGTCCAGTCCCTGGAACACCGGTGACGCAGAGAGTGCTCGTGGGCTCAGTTCCTTAATAATGAGCGGCTTCTCTCTGCCTTGCCCGTCAGGCCTCCAGCTTAGTTGACTTGAAGTCAAAGAATTTCATGCCTCATCTCTTAGGTCAGCGTGCCAGTCCGATCTTTGCATCTCTAATCTCTCCTCTGTGTCTGCGCCAGAGCTGCCCTAAGACAGAAGGCCTTGCCACGCTGGGCTGTGGGTCCCACGTCTACACGTAAGCCAAGTGCCGACCCACAGTGGCTTGTACACAGTAGCCACTTAAAGGTATGTTCAACTTAACTGGAGCAGAGCTAAGAAGGAAGGAAAGAGATGTGAGGGGGTGACAGATTGAAAGGAGGATTAGAAAGATGAAAGGGGAGAAACTGAAGGGCTGAGGCCAGCCAGTCTGTCTGTAAACATTCCATTAGTCTTGGTCTTAGACTGAATGAAAGCTGGTGTTTTGTTGCCCACGTCCCGGGACACTTTTTCTCCCCTTTGGAAAAGAAAGCTACATTATTCAAGACATGGGGAACGAAGGGAAAAAGTCGCTCAGCCCCCCACTTGCAAACGCTTACAAAGTCTTCTTTATAGAACAGAATTTTGAAGCCAGAAAATGCCTTCGTGGAGCAAAGTTGTCATTCTACAGACAAGGAAACTGAGGCACGGGGAAGCGAAGTGACTTAGCAGCTAGCTAATGGGGAAAAAACAGCAGTAAACACCAGTCCCTTTATTCTTCAAGCACATCCATCAATAAATCACATTTCCTCTTTTCTGGATAGCCCAAGCCAGTTTTTAAAGTGAAGGATTAGAGTTAGTAAGGGACCAGGCATTTAGAGACCCTTGTTAATCACAGATATTTTCAAGGTTCACATCATACATACTCTCTGTAAAAGTGATTCAGCATGTTTGGAAATCGATTGGTGGTTTTACATTCTTTTTTTTTAAGCGAAGATTTATTTCCACACCACCATTTGTGTTTGTCCTTTTTTTTTTTTTTTAATTGTACTGTGCATAACTAGGAAATGAGATTGACGTGGAATTATAATGGTTAAGTAGGAGGTGAGGAGGATGGGTGGTAAGTCTTGCCTGACGCTCCCTTCTCAGTCAGCCTCGTTTCCCCCTAAAAAGGTGGTGGCAGAAGAATCCGAAGAGCTGTTGGATTAGATGACCTTCAGTCCCTTCCACTTCTCACAGGCTGCCGTGCCGTGATTTCATATGGTCTGGTGCCATTTGGATCTTCATTGAAAATCCTCCAGCAGCAAAGGTTGAGAGAGAGAGAGACAGAAGTGGTGTGGGAAGGCATGCTAGTTGTCTGGAAGGAAATTGCACCTTCTATTTGGTTCTGGAGAGATAGATCGTCAGGGGAGGGGACTTTGAAGAGGCAAAGGCCAACTTGGCAGTGTCTCGAGACTTTTAAATGCTCTGGCCACAGTGATAAGATGACCGTTGGCAATGGGGACATATTGAGAGTTGAAGAGCAAGGTGCCAGAGTTGGGAACCCTGGATTAGGGAGCTCTTCTGAGCTCAGGGGGGGGAAAAAAAAGACTGAAATTGTTTGGAGGAAGGATTTTGTAGGTTGTTTGTGAAAGGGCTTTCCAGGGTAAGAGGCAGAATTTTGTACGTTTGGCTTCCAAGGTTTAGCAAAAATAATTGTAGCAGAAATTGGCCAAATAGTAGAGGAGACGTTTATTGTTCACCACATCGAGGTGGTTATATTGGAAAGAGAGCTTGGTGTACATTCAGGAAAATTAAAATCTTCAGTTGATTTAAAAGTTTGGTCTACTTGGGGGCTTTTTGAATAGCCGAAATTTCTTCCTAATCCATTTCAGTAAGTGTAGGGTCTTTTAGTAAATGTTAAGTTATTGGTATAAATTTTGTATTCAAAATAAATAAAATGTATAGCAAAGTTAATCTGACACATATATTCAACCTCAACTCTTTTTTTTTTTTTTTAAGATTTTATTTATTTATTTATTTGTCAGAGAGAGAGAGAGAGAGCGCACAAGCAGGCAGAGCGAGAAGCAGGCTCTTCGCTGAGCAGAGAGCCTGATGCGGGGCTCGATCCCAGTACCCTGGGATCATGACCTGAGCCGAAGGCAGCTGCTTAACCAACTGAGCCACCCAGGCGTCCCTCAACCTCAACTCTTTTCAAGTGCCTTTCCTCACAGGAGGCCTTTCTCAGACCGTGAGATTGGGCTCGCCTGTACCCCAGAGATCTCTGGACACATTGTGGTCTGTAGTATTTGCAGCACAATTGTGAAATAATCTCTTGACTTGCCTTTTCCCCCAGCACCTAGCAAAGTTTCTGACCTGTAGCCAGTGCTTAATAAATGTTGGTTGAACTGCACAGAATATGTACAAGTCACTCAACATTTCCACCTGCAAAAATGAGAAGATTAAAAGCTGTCTGCCTCTCTCACTGGGTCATAGTTATTGCAGGGGCTGGTCTGTTAAGAATAGGAACCTTGGGTTGTGCACCTGTAGATGCCCCCAGCCCCCAGAGTGGTGCCTGGAAATATATGTATATACACATACATGTATTCGTATTTATATTTATATGTATATTTTTTATTGCAGCTGAAGGCAATTCATAGGTGGGAAAGCTGTACATTCACATAAGACACCGTTTTTAGGCACAAATGGCAAGCAGTTCATTAGCATCCCTCTTATACAATAAAACCATACATTTCTAGAGTCAGGTGGGTAGGTAAGGAAAGAGAATTGAGGCAGATCAGTAAGATTTCTGAAGAAGTTATTTACAAATTCCCAAGCAAGGTAATGACCGAGAGACCTCACTAAATGGAGAGTTGAGTTGAGACTCCAGTAGAGGATAGCGGCGCTAATGTGGCCATGTGCCATCCCCACCCTCCACGGACAAGTGTCGGCTTTGCCTCCCCTCCATCAGCAGTCATTAAAGGGAAGACTCTGCATTAAGTCAATGACCCATCCTGCCACCTGCTTTTTCCTGAGCAGTGGGGAATGATGAGAGTCTGATTCCAAAAGTCCTTGATAAAATAAGCTCTTCTATTTCATTGAAGTTTGCCAGCTATTTACTAGTAGTTCAGGCTTTTGAGTTTTGTTTTCCTCCACTATGCTCAAGGGATAGTAATGCTCCTTTCTTCACTACTGAGAGGACTGCATGAGTTAGGAGTGTGCAGAAAATTCCTTGTAAGAGCCAAAGCATCATTTGTATATCCTTTAATATTTATCCTTCACTGTGATTATCTCTAGGACGCAGAAATAGGTACTAGAGCTGTTTTGATGTCCTTGGCTTATATAGCAATTTTCAGAAAGGCTGCAGAAATGTTTTCCTTCCAGTCCAATATATCAGTTGACCCTCGACCTTTTTGTTGAAGGTAAATACTGGGTACTACAAATGGTTCTTTATCTTTCTTTTCCCCGAGGTACATTTACATACACCTGACATGGAAAATTCTAAGTGTTTTCCTTCCTTCTCCTCTTTGCTTCCGCCTTGTCTTGCAAGTACATGCAGTAGAAATTGTTCTGGGTTAATGAAAAATCACAAAGGGAGGATGGAGGCAAGGGAAGTATTAAGTTTTCAGAATATATGATTTGACTTAATCAGATTGCTTTTCTAACATTTAACAACTGCATCAGAAACATTAGTGGGACGAAATTAGAAATGAGGGGTAACTTTAGAGATGTGGTCTCTCTTGCAGGAGTGGTGACCTGGGTAGGGTACCACAAGGGACTTGGCTACACGAGGTGTCCGAGTCCTAGGAGAGGGCTCAGTGTGAAGAACGGCAGTGCGAAAAGGTAAACAGTTGAATATGAAATTAGTAGGTTCAAAAGTTGGGCC
Organism: Nasua narica; assembly: GCA_028533885.1. Taxonomy (NCBI): domain Eukaryota; kingdom Metazoa; phylum Chordata; class Mammalia; order Carnivora; family Procyonidae; genus Nasua; species Nasua narica. Next base: position 103,609,969 of record CM052809.1, read on the forward strand.
TGTGCTCCCCCAACCTCTTTCCTATAAGGCCAAGCTGCCATTTCAATTCTAGGCAGGATAGACCTAGATCTCAGCTGCCAGTCACAAGCAGATGGGGTGTCTCAGTGTTGGCTCTGCTCACACACACATCAGTTCTGTTGGGGTACTTGAGTCTCTTCACCCAGAAGCTCCTCTCATAGACAGCATGATCTGTCTCGAGAGAGTGTCTTCTCTAATCCCATTTTCCCAGCCCACTCCCCCAGCTGGCAGGCGGGGCTGAGGTCAACCAAGAGTCTAAGGGAAGTGGGTTCTTGGCACATTCCTATAGGTATATCCTCAGAATGGCCCATCGACCTGAAGGTTTTCCTCTGGGGAAGTTTGTGAGAATCATTCATAATGTGTGAGCCCCTGAGAAAGAAACTGAAAGACAAGGAAGTGAAGTTACACACAATTCACGAGGACTCGCCCTCTCCCGTCCCACCGCATGAAGGAGGTTTAGTAGACTTGACGGTTACTCTGTTTCTGTTGTGAGTGGGGCCTCGGGATCAGTGGTTTCCAATGGGAGGCCATACTTGTGCTGCCTAGAGGCCTTTTGGAAATGTCTGGGGATGTTTTGGTGATCACTGTAACCAGACAGGACTGCTGGTGTTTCATGGGGAGGCCAGCGGAAATACAGAACTCCTTCCACACAGGGAAGAATATTCTATCTGAAATACCAGTAGCACCATTGAGAAACACTGAGCATTTTGATGAAAACATCCTATTCCTTTGCCATCTTTATTTTGTTAGTTAGCTATGATAAACTCCTCTCAAAGATGGAGACTCTGTAGCTATTTTGCTAACGTGGACATCACCAACGGAGCCCTTTCTCTGCCATTAGACACTCAGCCAGTGTGTCTGCCAAAATACTGCAAAATAGGAATAATGAAGCATTAAATGTTTAAAGCAAATATTTTTGTTTTATACATAAAGAGTATCATCATTTTTAAAACCATTTATTGTACACCGTAACATACACAGGTGTCGATAAATACCATTTGAATTAAATGCAACTGCACACTCATTTTAAAAATACTTGTGGTTATTTTTAAAGAATGATACTTTTAGGTAATTCTAAAAATTTTTACGACAGGCAACTGGTGTATGGTCTATGTTTAATTTGAGTTGGAGTTTTTAAATGCATCTTCACTGTTGGTGGTCTCCACAAAGTCACTTCAGACATGCAGGAGTGGGGGATGGAGGGGAGAAAAGACATTTTCTTTTTCCTCGTGTTAAATGTACATTATCAAGGTTCCAGTTTAAATGTGTCTAAGATAATTGGAGCTCCTAGGAGGCACTTTGCTAAGCAGCTAATTCAGTCCATCTTCCCTAGAGAGGATAATTGTTGTTAAAAAACAAAAACGTAAAATGTGTTGTTTTCTCATGTAATTATGTAACTGACATCTTTATATAATAATACATTTGGGTGGTCTGTCCCTGAAACCCTTGGTTTGTTAGGAAACATTACAGTTTCCACAAGTAATCACTTACTCCTAAATATTATGAAAGAATTTGGTATTGTTACATTGCATCATTGCCTTAGTCAGAAGCTAAACTTTCTAAATGAGCCTGGCACTGGAAAAGGCTTCTAGGTTTTTTGCTTTTTTTTTTTTTTCTTAAATGTCATTACATGAGCTAAAGTATTTCTGAGATAGAATGCTATATAACTGAACATTAAAGAGTAACAAGATACAAATCTTGCTGAAGAAAAGAGTAAGGCCCAAGCCGCTGTCTTTTCGGTAACATACTGGGTTATCCTTCACTGTGTGGTTATTCGCATCTTCTTCAATATACTTTAGTTACCCCCTCTGCACTGGGTTAGGACCTATGAACTTCCTTGCCTCGGGGAAGCATAGATCCTCCACAGCGGACACACTGCCATTAGAATTGAATTAGTTTTAATCCACTTTGGTTAATAAGGATCTGTGCCTTGCCGATTGAAAAAATGCCACACTTAACAAAACCGAGTGGAGTTTTCTTTGGAATTGTGCTCTTCAGAGGCTGCAGACTGCTTGGGTCCTGAGTCAGGCATCACTAAATTTCAGATTCAGCCAGGACCTAACTAACTAATCATGGTGGCTGATTATTCCACCCAAGGGCATTCTTTTAAACTGCTTTTGCCCGGGACTGTGTGGGAGGCTTTTGCAAAGTAGCAGAGAGAGGAAAGGAAGGGCACAGACAGATAAAATTCACAGGAGAAAGGGGAAACTCAGGGCAAAAGCAGTATGAAGTGGCAGTGCTGAAAGCTGAAACAGGCAGGGACAATCGAATGTAAGGCCAGAGTTTGATTGCCAAGGCAGAGAAGGACATCGTGTGATGATAGCAATAGGAGCAGTACACGATTGAATCAGTGGTTTATCCTCACCAGCAAATGGAAGTCAGTAGGCTGTATGCAAAGGATGGAAGAGGGTCAACATTTTGGTTCCAGGAGGAGAGACTAGAAATGACATCATTTTGTCATTAACTTGTGCTTGGGTTTACTGAAGAAAAATGCCTCTCAGCTGACATGGAAGATTTCGACTTATCATCCTGAATTAGTGCTTTTAACCTCATCTTCACAAAGCAGTTGACACTTTTTGCAACCTTTCCATTATAATGTAGCCATGCCTTTCAGCCATTATACCCAAATATGTAATATCTTCCATCTTCGAGAAGGATGGGCACCCATAGCAGTAGAGTCACTAACATTTTTGACACTCAATATTAGGTTATACTACAACACAAAACTTTAGTTATGTGAGGAAAATAGCCTTTTTTCTCCCCTAGTATAAGCTGAATTAAATCATTGGCCAGATACAAATTCATGGAAATAAAGCTGAAATTTAATGATGTATTATCTTTAAATGCATTGAGGTAGGTATTGCCATTAAGATATTAAATGTGACCTACCTGGGATGGCAGTGTCTTTAACTGGGGATAAGGCGTACATAGAGGCAACTACAGATTTCAGGTCTTGGGTATGTACGTGTGTTGAAAAGATAGTGAAACCTTGTGATGTGCTTCAGTCGATTCAAAAAAAATGGAAATAGCTTCCATCTCGGTGGTGAATTTGTGGTTCCCAAACTGCGTGCCAAGGCACCCCAGGGTGCCACACAGTCAACTTATAGAAGATATTTTATGGGATATTTCTTATTTTTGAGGAAAACAGTAGTATTTGATCTGTCAGACACCCATTGAGCTACTAGCTGAAGTAGTTCAGTTTTAACATTAGATGGCGCTACATTCCTTTTGATGATGTCATATCTTTCTAAAGCTAGGTTTTTGGAGATAGGTGAAGAAAGTAAATGCTGTATGGCAATTGAAGTGGAACATAAAATGAATGTAGCAGTATACAGTTTAATTCCAGGACTGAGAAGGTGTGTCATTCCCAACAGGTGTTTATGCCCTTTAGTAAGAAAGTTTGGTGATAGCCAACTTAGGATGAAGATAAATAGTTGAATGGATGGGGAAAAAATGAAAAATAGACCTTGTTTCCTTTCAATTTATGAGTATCTTTTTTTTCAAGCTGCTACTAAGTTGTTAAGACATACATACTTAGTAGGTTATTTGAATCTAACTATTTAATAAATGAACTGTTAGGTATTTCTTTTGGCCTAGTGACAGTATAAAAAAAAAATTACTAAGGGACATAAGAATTCCTGGATCAAAGTTTGGGAACCTCTGCTCAACTAAATCATTACTGAGTTTCTTGGAGTTGATCAAGGGTGAGCTACAAAGCCAGGCTGTTTCCATCCCTTCACTTTACTTCCTTTTAAATCTGCTGTCAAACAGCAGGTAGGGACGCCATGCCCCAGAAACAGATCGAGTTCTTAAAGCTTGACCTTAAAATAAGTTTTAGTAAATTCAGTTATATTACTCCACTGGCTTCCATTTCAAAAATGGAGTTATGTCCATGGGATGGGGATGGGGTTCAGGGGTGGTGGTGACGGGCATTAGTCCCAGAATATGTTAAAAGTTACACTTACAAAGAAAAGAAAATATCTCAAGGTTAAATATTCAAAGAGGAAAAATGGTTTTGTTTTTCAAAAAGTTGTTCAAAATAAGCCACAAAAAGCAAGCACATAATTACAAAACAAAACCAAGAAATCAATGCAGCATATAAATTAGAGGTGCTTTTTCAATTCATAAACTAATTCTTCACTTGCAAAAACATTCATGACAGAGTTCCCTGTGATATGAGCCTCCCCGGGGCATTTGAAATATGATTCAATTTTTAAAAATTCTATTTGTACCCAATTTTTTCAGAAACAAAACATTGGTTTTAAACAAGGTGCATCTGTTTCCAGAAAATGCTTTCCCATGGAGCTGTGTGTAGAAGGCTTGTACTGCATCTGGAGATCACACTCGGCTCAAATCAAGAATCTCTTTGAACACACCAAGCTTAGGAGCTAAACTGTCTTGGCTGCTTGCTTATGTTTGATCCTGTTGGGAATGAGGCTAATTGTTTAAGAATTTACGTCCTGGTAAGGCTGTTAGCACTTTAAATTGATTTGGTATTTCTAAAAGCTTATTTAAAACTTATTTATACTGAAGAACTTGGCTTTCCTTGAGCTAAAAAATTTATTTCCAGATTTCACCTGGCTTATCTGTACAGAAAATGTACCCTAAAAGCATCCTTTTACATCGTGATTGCCACAGGTCATCCGCATTAGCTTTTTAGTAGAGTTTGTCTATATCTTGGCTTTCTTTAAATCCTTCCTTGCCTCACAACATACTAATCACTGTCTTGTTCCTGATGTAGTCTTACACAATCAAGAGCCTTTAAAAATGTTTACATGTACAGTGTCTTTTGCACGAGTATATGACAGTTCTTCATAAACATTAATTAATTTACACACTTCTGTGGAAGGAGTCGATCTCATTTTTCCTTCTCAAAGTAATTTTTGATCCTTTGCCATTGTGTATCTGTCTTCCCATAGAGACAAGTTGTTATTGGTTTTTCGGAAGCAGAGAATCTAGCCACATACAACTTTGTAAACTCCACATTACCATCAAGCTTTGTAAACAACAAGGAATACACACACACACACACACACACACACACACATCAGTAAGATTTTGTGAAAGATAAAGATGTCCCACTTCATTTTCACTAGTTGGTAGATCAGTCTAAATGTTCTAGAAATCTAGGATGAACTTTGACTCATATTCTGAGAGGCACCTGGAAGGAATCTTTTTTGTAAAACAAAAAATCATTTTTGAAATCTGAAGAATTGCCTTTTAGCGAGTTATGGGATAGCTACACCTTAAGTTTGGCAATAGATATATATTTAACACACAGAGTCAGATAGGAGTATTGATTAATTGTTATGTGCCAGATCATTGAGAAACATTATCTTTCATCCTTCAGTAGTTCTGCAATGTATGTTTTATATTCCCCATTTTACAGGGGAGAATGAGAACCAAGGATGTTAAGTGCTTTGCCTGGTGGATGGTAGAACCAGAATTCCAGTTCAGGTCTGATCACTTGTACAGCCTAGGCTTTCTTTCAATTACCCCTTCCCCTTCCCAGATCTTGTTAGAGCTGCAAGGGCCATTTAAAGGTTATCTAGCCCATCAACTTTTCGGACAAGCAAACTAAAATTTAGAGAGACAAGTAACTTGTACAAGGTCACCTTGTATTCAGTTCTTGTTGATAGTTCTAAATAACCTTGAAACGTGTTCAGTAAACATTCCATATTTATCTCAGCTGATTGGAGCCTTTCAAAAATCTACTCCTCCTCCCAAAGGCTGAGATGCCAACCATTATACTTGGTAGTATTTCTAGAATTCTAGGAAATTCATCTACCAAGTAGTACCTCAGGTTTGGCATTGAGATTCTCTCTCAACTTCTTTATCCTTATTGGCTTATCTTCTTCAACTTTAACTTCATGTCCCTGCTACACTCTACCATTAAAATTCAAATCTGCAGAGATAGGGTATTAGCACTATAAAACTGTCTTTCAGAGATTATACTGTTCATTTTAGACACGCAAAATGCATCTTTAATAAACTTAAAATCTTGGTTCAATGCTAAGTTTAAGTTACCACCAAGTAAATATTAAATGATTTCCTCTTTTCTTCCTATTTGTGATGTTGTGTATCCCTTTTTTTTTTTTAAGATTTTTATTTATTTATTTATTTGAGAGAGAGAGAGAGCGAGAGAGAGCATGAGAGGGGAGAAGGTCAGAGGGAGAAGCAGACTCCCCATGGAGCTGGGAGCCTGATGCGGGACCCGATCCCAGGACTCCGGGACCATGACCTGAGTCAAAGGCAGTCGCTCAACCAACTGAGCCACCCAGGCGCCCGATGTTGTGTATTCCTAATCCTTTAGGAGCTATCATTAATTGAACAACTATCATGCATCAGGCACTACAGCAAAATAACTTACTACTCAAGTAGATCTTCTGAGAACATTAAGTGGTAGCTCCTAGGTCTTCAGTTTTATATTTGAGAAAAACTTAGGCTCAGAGAAGTTAAATAATTTGTGAAAGGATACAAAGCTGCCTTCTAAATGGAGGGAAACTTGACTTTGACCAGCTGTGAGCAAAATTTCAGTGAGTTAAAGCCTCTGCCTTCAGCTCAGGTCATGATCTCTGGGCCTGGGATCGAGCCCTGCATTGGGCTCTCTGCTGAGCAGGGAACCTGCTTCCCCCTCTCTCTCTTCCTGCCTCTCTGCCTGCTTGTGATCTCTCTCTGTCAAATAGATAAGTAAAATCTTAAAAAAAAAAAAAAAAATTTAAAAAAAAGATTCATTAGCCACAAAATCTTTAATTTCTTTTTCTCACCCTCTTTAAAGATGGTAAAACGCTCAAAAAGATCCAGAGGTTAAGAATGGGTTCTCAGAAGACAAGTGAAAAAAGTCTGGAGCTGGGAGCCCAATTAAAAGCCTGGAAGCACTGACTGAAAGGAATATGATTGTGTGTGTGTGTGTATTTACATGTGTACACACCTTTTCCTCAGATTGGATGTCAGGAAAAGGCTAGCTCTAAATGGAGGGAAGACTGGGATACAAGTAGCTCACACCAGGTGGACTTAATTAAATAATTGTCAGCCTGGCAACATAGTTCTGGAAATGTTCAGTGTCCATTTCTACATTTACAGTTTTACACATAATCTCTAGAAAAGCTCACTTTTAACCTAACTTCTAAGAAAAAAACCCTTGTAATCTGTATTTTGGATCATATCTTGGAATTGTGTCCTATTCCTGCTTAAACACCTCCGAAGGCTTCCCTTGGAATAACTGCTGACTTCTTTCTAGCCCTCTCCAGTGCTCATTCTTAGTTCCCCACTTCGGTATCTTCTCTCACTGAAGACTTGGCCACTCTACCTTTCACTAATTTCTATTATAGTCTCTACCCCTTCTGATCTCTTTTTTTGTCTGATTTGGTTCTTCATTCTCCTCCTTAGTGTTGGGTGAGCACTGTCCTTACCATGAGGGGTGCCCAGGGTATAGACCCTGTTTTCGTACAATTTCTTTTTTCTTTATGCTCCGTAAGGTCTTCCACTTTTGTGGTAGAGGTTATTGTCTCTGTGTCCTTAACTGACAGCCACATCATCAGCTCTAGCCTCTCCACTGTACCCCCGAACTCTATTCTGTACTGTGTGTAACCCATCTCAGTTTAGATCTTCTATAGCACGGTGCTTGCCACATATTACTGTACATGGAAATCATCTGATGATCTTGTTAAGATAGAGATTCTCATTCAGGACATCTGAATAGGGCCCGAGATCCTGCATTTCTCCAACAGTGTTATTGCCACATGCTGCCACATCTGTTGATCCAAGGACCACATCTGGAGTAGCAAGGCAGCGTTTAGGTGTCTGAAAATGACCACAAGACTGGTTCTTTTCCTAGCTTCTCAATTAGCATCCCAGATGCCCTTTTAAGTTACACTAACCTCAAGATAAAATTCACCTGCATGGGCCTTTTAGTTTGGACCCCCAATTAAGATTTTATGCACTCGATAGTTCATTATCAGTTCTCGTGTATTGTCTTCCTATTAATGTGGGAGTTTAGGCAGCGACATAAGACTATCCAAAGAAAATCTGCAGGTAATCTCGGAAGTAGTTCTTTGGATCAGACGCTGTAAACTTATTTTGTGTTCTACACAGTGCCCAGCATTGAAATGGATGTTGACTGGATTCCTTAATATCATTTCTCCAGAGTATGATGGTCCCTCCTTTTGCTTTTGAAATTCTGCCCATGTAGACTGTCCACTCCAGTGAGGCAGGCCTTTATCAGATGTGGTCACCACTACAGCTCCAGGACCCAAAGCAGAATTTGGTACATAGCAAATGCCTAATCATTGTTTTATAGTAATCAAACAGTTGAATAAAAATTACAAAGGGAAGGTCAAATTCCAGCTCTGTGAAGCTGTCCCCTCCTTACCCTCAAGTACGAGCAGCACACTCTCTTCAGAACTCCCATAAGAACTTTGTGTTCCTCATGTAAGCCTTCAGTGTTTCTCGAAGCACAGTCAGAGACCACCTACGTCAGTGCCCTCTGGCGTGCTTGACAAAATGCAGGTTCCTAGGCTCCACTCCAGACCTGTGAAATCAAAATCTCTGGAGTGGGGCCTGGCAGTCCACAGTTTTAGCACTTATTGTAGTGGATGTTAAAATTTGAAGACCTCTGAACTGAGCACTTAGCTCTGTTAGAAGTGCTGACGAAAAAGCAAAATAGCAAAAACTGGTCAAAATAGAAATAAAAATGTTCTCTCCCCAAATAATTATCAATTACCTTTTTTGTTTATTTTTGCTGGTTTTCATTTTCTCCCTAGCAGTATCTTGTTTGTTTGTTTGTTCCAAATCTTGCCTCAAGCCATTTGGAAGTTGAAGTCATGACCACTTGTAAGAATTCCAGAACATAGGCCAAAAAAAAAAAAAAAAAAAATCATTGAAGGTAAAAATAACTATTTTAGAGTTGTGCTTGCAAGAAGGTAGGTATTCTAATCTTTTTATTTAGAACTTCTGGCAGAATTTTAAATGAGGGGAGAGGAAAAAGAAAACACAGGCAAATTGGATGAGGACATGTGTTCTCTTAGTTCTGCGGTTACAGGGGATTAGTGGTGATGAGATCCAAAGACTCGTCACGCTGGGGGTCATCCCCAAGGCACACTGGAAAATTCCTATGACAGACACCAGGGACTGCCTTTGAATCTCTGAAGAAGAGAAATTGAAATCTGGGGTTCTTTGGATCGGGGGATGACATGTAAAAGACTGATCTTGTGGAGTATATGGGGGGTCAGTTGTACCAATTACTCTACTTTTGTATATGTTTGAAAATACCATAAAAGAGAATGATCTGAGCCCAGCTGAATTAGAGATTGGGGCTGGGGGGTGGATTTAGGAGTGAGGATGTGGGGAAGACCTGCTGTTCTTGGAGGAGGGGAGGGGTGGAGAGAGTTGATTCATGCAGCATTGGGAGCACCATTGCTTATTATAAGGGTGATATTTGCGTGTCACGCACACCCTGTGTAAACAGATGGGCTAAAATCTGGCCACATAGTTGTTCCAGTCTTGCCAGTAACTTAGACAGGGAGTTTTTTATGTAAATAAGTAGAAAGTCTTATATTTAAAAGGAGATTTCCTTATCCAGGTTCTGCTGTAAAGGAAGCTGGATTTCCATGTGTGAGGGAAAATTGGCAGGATGAGTAGCCATAATTAAAGGTCAAAGGAAGTGGTCTAGCTTTGAATTCAGTCCTTTCCAATTCTGGATCTTGCAAAGATTGCAAGAGTCACTTTGACAATGAAGAAATAACTAGGGAGGTTAGGCTGAAGGTCTAAATAAGCTTTCTCAGTAAATCAAAGGAAGAATAATACTACTTTAGCAAAGGGAGGGAAATATAAGTTAATACACAGGCAAATAGTCATAGCTGAAAGGTAAGTAAAATAAGGCATTTGGCTGGAATTGGGAAAAGGTCGGTTAACCCGTGGTAGCTATGTGGACTAATTACAAAGTAGATAATCTATTGACCTTAAAAGGTGGAGATGGTGTTAGATGATGATAATGTTAGTTGTAGAGAATTAGGAAACAGAAATCCTAAAAGGCGATCACTATATGAACTAAAATAGGCTTTGGGCTCTCACAAGAGCTTTTTGTCGTTGCCATTATTCCTGAGGCCACTAACCTGCAATGACAACTCTCCAGAACATAATGTCCAAAGACAAGTTTCCAGAATGAGCGAGAAAGAGAAGGAAAAGGAAAAAGCAGGGTAAGGAGAATGGAGGAAAATAAGACCCAGAGTTGATCTTCCTCAAGTAAGACCACACCAAAGATAGTTTGTTCAGTATGAACAGCTCAATTCCAGATGTGGAACAGCTGGAGACAGTTCAGAGGAAAGCAGCAAGAAGAGCCTTAGATGGAACAAAGAACTGGAAAGCATATAAAAGGCAGCCTTTGAGAATGAAGTCCTTGGTAGGAATCCTTTTTCTAATTTTTATGGCAAGGGTTAAGAAGTATCAGAAGTTCTTTTCTGTATAGTTCAGTTTTCCCTTGATAGGCAAGGCAGTCTTTCTCCAAGTATGTGAGTGCTTGCAAACAGAAAGGAAAGTTTGTGCACATAAGAGGTGGACCCAGAGTTTTCTAGTGAGATGGAGAGAAGTGAAGATGAGGGGTTGTAAGTGCAACAGCAGGGAGACCACTGTCGGAGTGTGGGCTGTCTGAATTCCAGAACAGCCGATAGTGCAAGTGTTAGCAGTTCCATCCTTGGGGGCAAATAAAAAGTGTGCTGAACTGGTCCTAGAAGTTTAATTGTTGGGAATCATCCTAAGTCTGGCAGGGAGCTGCGTGAGGTTACCTAATGGGTCTCTTCCGTCTGTTTTCTGTGATTCACCCCCCTTAGCCTGCAGCGGTACATGGTTGAGTCATTCCTGAACTCAGATATCTCATTAAAAGGGGGAATTAAAGGCTATTAAAAATGATTTGCTGCTAGTCCCAGATTCAGTTTACAGTTACAGTTGCCCTCGTCCAAAATAAAATGCAAATTGTCAAAATTGGGCCATTGTAGGAAAATAGGAGTGTACCAGAACACACATCCTGGCATTCTTTTGAAAGAAAGACATGCTTTCCCAAAAGGGAAATTTCGGAGATGCTGATTCAAGCAGTTTTCCTTCATCCGCTGTAGAGACCCGTCATCAGACTGAAAATTCAGAAGTTCTTTGTAAATCTAAGACATAAAATTTGGAGTGTGGATCTAAACGAGTTATCTGTATTCCTTGAAGGTGAAAAGGTCGAGTCGATAAATGATCTTTTTAAAATAATTTATTTTAAAAATATACCTAGATACAATAAGAAACCCCAATAACTCAAGGCCAGTTTAGAAGTTTCTCTTCTAAGAACATTAAAAATTGCATAATCAACACTGAGTTACCAAATGTTTACAGAAGTCTCTATCTTAAGAAATACTGTCCACCACATGGTGTACCATCCCAAAAAGAGTAAGAGCCAACCAATTTTAAAACTGGCCGTTTATAGAAGAAGAAACTGAGAACTCAGGGAGATATATTTTTATCTGCAAAGACCAATTAGAAGTTATTAAGTCCTTCATTTGTAATATCTTGGTCATATTTGCCAGCCATCCTACAAAATGAGGTCCTCTTTTCAGAGGATCCTACTTCTGCTCCTACCCTACTCATATATCTCAGATATCCCCCAAACATAGCTCTTATGCACTCTATGTGAAATACCCCAGCTCATGAAAACTTTTTTGCTCACTGACCATCTGGTCCCATAAAAAGAAAAAAAAAGGAGTGATTAAAAACCTGGGGACATAAAGCAGTGGGTAAAACCTGGGAGCATCCAATATAGAGCTAACTCTTGTTCCATTTCTGCTGCCTTCAGCATATCCTCTCCTCCTTTCAGCTCCCCTGGTTCCAGGATTCCCCTTCAAAACTCCATCCAACTTATGAACTTTAAGTAATTTCTTCTTTCGTACAGGGTAAGTCCAAGCTCCTAGCCTAGCTTTGAAAATACTCTGTTTTTCTTCAAGAGTTCTTATGCATAGGACAAATTAATGTTATTTGAGTTTTCAAACTGGGAAGGAGTCCTGAGTACAGAGTGATGATTTTCATCAGGGTTGTACTGAAATAGATGGACCACTTCTCACAGAGCATCTGTTGCTTGGAGACAGTGTTACCAGAGTCCTGATGTGTGTATGCCCCAGAAAGATTCAGGCAGTAGAATTTCCACTTGTTCTCAGGCTTGTGCAAGAACTAGCCATAGTTCTTGCACAAGCCATACATAGCCATACAGTTTTTTCTCCTGTGGATAAAACCATTACATCTCCAGGTTCTTGCTCTACGAGAACCCTCTGTCACTGTCACCCAGCAAGAGTCACCTCTGGGCTGTAAGCTGAGGTCCAATGGAGTCTAGACCACTCCCCCCAAGCAGCTCATTCCTTTCATTTTTATTCCTTCTGGCCAAGGATACAGAGTGCTTTTAGGGAAGCCTTTCGGTGTGTTAGCAGGGGAAGTGATTTTGATGCCAGATCAGTGCCTTGAATTGGAGCTTTCTTTTCCTTAAACATTGGAAGCAAACATACCTTTGTTTTAGGAAAGGAGATCCACCGCTGTTGTCTTAGTTCACTGTTACTGCTTCTTCCTTAAGCCTGAAGGCTTTATGAATAACTCCCAATTCTTAAGTTCTTCATTCTGTGGAATTGAAAATGAATTCAAGTGAAGACACCTGCAGTTGAGCAGCTGTAGAGCAGTAAATTCTGATAAATTCTTATATCTCTGCATCTAGCTCCTTTATCTTAACCATTAATCTCTTCTGACAAGAAAAAATTGTGTGTTCCAGGGAAGCATGGCATGGTGCTTAAAATTGGGGCTTAAGCCAGGGTTTAAGTATCCAACAAACCTCCATTTGAACCCCACCTCAGAACTCTCTCCTCATCTAGGAAATGGAGACCCAACAATAATTTAATAGCTTTGTCATCAGGAATAAAAAAGATAATATGGCTGGCAGTGCTTAGATGCCAGTTGAAAAAGTGACTGCAAGAGAGCATAGTCCAAATGGCAGAGAAATTGGAGACTTTAGTTTCGTATGGTCCCAGGAATTCAGCTAGATAGCTATCGAATCATTCTGAACACCTGTGAACTCAACTAGAGATCTAAGAAAAGAATAGCTGCAACTCTACAAATAGAAAAACCACTGCTTTTGTGCAAGAAAGACAAGACAGAAAAACTACTTTAAAAAAGAGAAAGAGGTGGTACTGACTTCCAGGAACCTAATTAGTATGGACATAAGTAAGATATTGGAACTAGAGTTCAGAATAATTATTATGAAGATACTAACTGGGCTTGAAAAAAGCATAAAAGGCACTAGAGAATCCCTTTCCAGAGAAATAAAAACTAAAAATCTAACCGAGTCGAAAGGCTTGTTAATGAGATGTAATTAAAAATGGAGGTTCTGACTGCTAGGATAAATGTGGCAGAAGAGAATTAGTGATACAGAAGACAAAATGATGAAGAATAAAGTAACTGAGAAAAAGAGAGAAACAACTACTGGACCACAAGGGGAGAATTCGAGAGATAAGTGATACCATAAGGTGAAACAATATTAGATTTATTGGGATCCCAGAGAAAGAGGAGGGTGGGGAGAGGGGCAGAAGGTATATTGGAGCAAATTATAGTGGAGATCTTCCCTAAACTGGGGAAGGAAACAGGCATCCAAGTCCAGGAGGCCAAGAATCCCCCTCTCAAAATCAATAAAAACAGGTCAACACCCCAACATATAACAGTGAAACTTGCAAATCTCAGAGACAATGAGAAAATCCTAAAGGCAGCTCAGGACAAGAGGTCTGTAACCTACAAGGGTAGAAACATTAGATTGGCAGCACACCTATCCACAGAGATCTAGCAGGTTGGAAAGGACTGGCATGATACATTCAGGAAGCTAAATGAAAAATATATGCAGCCAAGAAGACTGTATCCAGCTAGGATGTGATTTAAAATAGGAGTGTTAAAAAGCTTCCAGGACAAACAGAAACTAAAAGAATTTGTGATCACCAAACCAGCCCTACAAGAAATATTAAAAGGGATCCTTTAAGCAAAGAGAGAGCCTGAAAGTAACATAGACAAGAAAGGGAAAGAGACAACCTACAGAAACAGGGAATTAACAGGTAATACAATGGTACTAAATTCATATCTTTCAGTAGTTATTCTGAATGTAAATGGGCTAAATGCCCCAATCAAAAGACACAGGGTATCAGATTGGATTAAAAAAAAAATAAAAAAAAAAAAACCACAGGACTCATCAATATGCTGTCTGCAAGAGACTCATTTTAGACCCAAAGACACCTCCAAATTGAAAGTGAGGGAGTGGAAAACCATTTATCATGTTAATGGACATCAAAAGAAAGCTGGGGTGGCAATTCTTATAACAGACAAGTTAGATTTTAAGCCAAAGACTGTAATAAGAGATGTGGAAGGACACTATCCTAATGAAAGGGTCTATCTAACAAGAAGATCTAACACTTGTAAATATTTATGCCCCAAACATGAGAGCAGCCAGTTACATAAACCAATTAATAACAACATTAAAGAAACACATTGATAATACAATAATAGTAGAGGACTTTAACACCCCTGTCACTGCAGTGGACAGATCATCTAAGCAGAAGATCAACAAGGAAACAAGGGCTTTGAATGACACACTGGACCAGATGGACTCAACAGATATATTTAGAGCATTCCGTCCTAAAGCAACAGAATATACATTCTTCTCAAGTGCACGTGGAACATTCTCCAGAATAGATCACATACTGGGTCACAAATCAGGTCTCGATGGGTACCAAAAGATTGGAATCATTCCTTGCATATTTTTGGACCACAATGCTTTGAAACTGGAACTCAATCACAAAAGGAAATTTGGAAAGAACTCAAATACATGGAGGCTAAAGAGCATCCTACTAGAGAATGAATGATTCAACCAGGAAATTAAAGAATTAAAATTCATGGAAACAAGTGAAAATGAAAACGCAACTTGTTCAGAACTTTTGGGGCACAGCAAAGGCAGTCCTAAGAGGAAAGTATATACAAGTCTTTCTCAAGAAATGAGAAAAATCTCAAATACATGATTTAACCTTACACCTAAAGGAGCTGGAGAAAGAACAACAAATAAAGCCTAAACCCAGCAGAAGAGAAGTAATAAAGATTGGAGCAGAAATCAACAAAATAGAAACCAAAAGAACAATACAACAGATCAACGAAACCAAGAGCTCATTCTTTGAAAGAATTAAGATTGATAAACTCCTGGCCAGACTTATCAAAAAGAAAACAGAAAGGACCCAAATAAATAAAATCATGAATGAAAGAGAAGCTATCACAACCAACACTGAAAAAATACAAACAAGTGTAAGAACATATTATGAGCAACTATATGCCAACAAACTAAGAAATCTGGAAGAAATGGATGCATTCCTAAAGTTGTATAAACTACCAAAACTGAAATAAGAAGAAAGAGAAAACCTGAGCAGACCCATAATGAGCAAGGAAATTGAAGAAATAATCAAAAAATCTCCCAACAAACAAGAGCCTACGGCTGGATGGTTTCCTGGGGGACTTCTATTAATACCTATTCTTCTGAAGCTATTTCAAAAACCTAGAAATGGAAAGAACACTTCCAAACTCTTTCTGTGAGGCCAGCATTACCTTGATCCCAAAACCAGACCAGCACCCCACCAAAAAGGAGAATTACAGACCATTATCCCTGATGAACATGGATGCCAAAATCCTCACCAAGATACTAGCCAACAGAATCCAACAGTACATTAAAAGAATTATTCACCATGACCAAGTGGGATTTATTCCTGGGCTGCAAATGTGGTTCAAAATCCACAAATCAATTGACATGATACACTACATTAATAAAAAAAAAAAAGGACAAGAACCATCCAGTCCTCTCAATTGATACAAAAAAAGCATTTGAAAAAGTACAGCATCCTTTCTTGATTAAAACTCTTCACGGTATAGGAATAGAGGGGACATACCTCAAGAGCATAAAAGCCATCTATGAAAAACCCACAGTGAATGTCATTCTCAAGGGGGAAGAACTGAGAGCTTTTCTCCTAAAGTCAGGAACACAGCAGGGATGTCCATTCTCACCACTGCTATTCAACACAGTACTATAAGTCCTAGCCTCAGCTATCAGACAACAAAAAGAAGTAAAAGGCATCTGAATGAGCAAAGAAGTCAAACTCTCACGCTTCGCAGGTGACATGATACTCTATGTTGAAAACCCAAAAGACTCCACTCCAGGATTGCATGAACTCATACAGGAACTCAGCAACATGGCAGGATATAAAATCATTGCACAGAAATCAGTTGCATTTCTGTACACTATAACAATGAGACAGAAGAAAGAAATTAAGGAGTCAATCCCATTTACAATTGCACCCAAGGTAAGACACCTAGGAATAAACCTAACCAAAGAGGCAAAGGATCTGTACTCAGAAAACTATAGAACACTCATGAAAGAAATTGAGGAAGGCACAAAGAAATGGAAAAACGTTCCATGCTCATGGATTGGAAGAACAAATATTGTGGAAATGTCTGCACTACCTAGAGCAATCTATACATTCAATGCAATCCCTATCAAAATACCAGCAACTTTATCACAGAGCTGCAGCAAATAATCCTAAAATTTGTGTGGAACTGGAAAGACCCCGAATAGTCAAAGAAATGTTGAAAAAGAAAAGCAAAGCTGGTGGCATCACAATTCTGGACTTCAAGCTCTGTTTCGAAGCTGTCAACATCGAGACAGTATGGTAGAAAAAACAGACTCATAGGTCAATGGAACAGAGTAGAGAACCCAGAAATGGACCCTCAACTGCATGGTCAACTAATTTTTGACAAAGCAGGAAAGAATATCCAGTGGAGAAAAGACAGTCTCTTTAACAAATGGTATTGGGAAAATTGAACAGACAGATGCAGAAGAATGCAACTGGACCATTTCCTTATACCATACACAAAAATAGACTCAAAAAAATGGATGAAAGACCTAAATATGAGTCAGGAATCCATCAAAATCCCAGAGAACAAAGGCAGCAACCTCTTTGACCTCAGCCGCAGCAACTTCTCGCTAGACACGTCTCCAGAGGCAAGGGAAACAGAAGCAAAAATGAACTATTGGAACTTCATCAAGATAAAAAGCTTTTGCACAGCAAAGGAAACAAGTCAACAAAATCAAAAGACAACCGACAGAATGGGAGAAGATATTCGCAAATGGCATATCAGATAAAGGGCTAGTATCCAAAATCTTCAAAGAACTTGTCAAACTCAACACCCAAAGAAGAAATAATCCAATCAGGAAATGGGCAGAAGATATGAACAGACATGTCTCCAAAGAAGATATTCAAATGGCCAACAGACACATGAAAAAGTGTGTCTTTTTCAGAACACCAGAAAAAAATTACTGGTTATCAGGGAAATACAAATCAAGACCACAAGGAGCTATCACCTCACACCAGTCAGAATGTCTAAAATTAACAAGTCAGGAAACAACAGATGTTGACCAAGATGCAGACAACGGGGAGCCCTCTTACACTGTTGGTGGGAATGCAAGCTGATGCAGCCACTCTGGAAAACAGTATGGAGGTTCCTCAAAAGTTGAAAATAGAGCTACCCTATGACCGAGCAATTGCACTACTTTGTATTTACCCCAAAGATACAAATGTAGTGATCCGAAGGGGCATCTGCACGCCAGTGTTACTAGAAGCAATGTCCACAATAGGCAAACTATGGAAAGAACCCAGATGTCCGTTGACAGATAAATGGATAAAGAAGATGTGTGTGTGTGTGTGTGTGTATACCTAAGTGTATACATTTATACACACACACACACACACACACACACACACACACTGGAATACTACTCCGCCATCAGAAAAATGAAATATTACCATTTGGATGGAACTAGAGGGTATTATGCTAAGTGAAATAAGTCAGAGAAAAACAAATATCATACTATCTCACTCAAATGTGGAATTTAAGAAACGAAACAGGATCATAGGAGAAGAGAGGAAAAAATAAGACAAAGCCAGAGAGGGAGACAAACTGTAAGAAACTCTTAATCATAGGAAACAAACTGAGGGTTGTTGGAGGGAAGTGGCGTAGGGGGGATGAGATAACTGGGTGATGGACATTATTGAGGGCACCTGGATATGATGAGCACTGGTTATTATAAAAGACTGATGAATCACTGACCTCTGCTTCTGAAACTAATAATACATTATATGTCAATTGAGTTTAAATAAAAATAAAGTGACACAGATTGCTTTCAGAATGCTAGAAAATGGGGAAAAGTAGAAGATGGCATAATGTGTATATAAGTCACTTATGTAGTTTTTTGTTGTTTTTTATTTTTGCAAAATGGGCATTAGAGAAGTTAAACAAGGAAATGCAGTATGTAGGATAATTTAGGAATTGTGTATTTATTAACTAGTGAAATCTGTAGTGCCCAAAGGGGTGGTTGTAGGTTCTAAACATCAGTTAAACTAGAATCAAGCCATAAAACTGTGATGCAGAAGTTGACTTGCCAGGTGGGTACTAAACAGATTATTTTAGCATCTCTCGCTGGGGAAACTTCTCCAGTTTTATGTGCATACCACTTCCTAGGAGGCAGCGTTGGTATAGTGAGCAAGGGAGCTTTGGAATCAGGCCAACCAGAATTCTCCCTAGTTCTCTGTGCTCTCAGAGGCTCCCTTGCTAAAAATAGAGATGAAAAGAGGTGTGTTGCGCTGTGAGGCTTGGCGGTCATGTATACTCAGTTCTGGAACAATGCCTGGCTTCTCGGAAGTGATCAATAAGTGGTTAACGGTTGTTACCTGTAATCATCCATGTTCTCTTCCTCTGTTGACAGGGCAGGTCTGCCCACCTCTAGATGTTGGAGATTTTCTGAAAGTCTGGACTCAGAATGACACGTAGTGTCAAGGACTGACATGACCCCATGGGAAACTGACCTTCCTGATTCCCTTAATAGGGAGGCGAAACCTCTTACCACAACCATGCCTCTGTGATCTTGAAATTAATATTCTCACCTTACAAAGATTAATGATTTACTATTTCTATTGGGCTTTAAGAAAATTGATATAAAAATACACTTTTATTCCCTTTAAGGGAGGTATAGAAACTTCACCTCAATTGATTGTGCTTCTGCTTCAGTCCACTTTCTACATGATTTGTATCTTGAGGTACTTTGTTCCTTTCTTTCTATAGGATCTATTTTCTTGCATGGAAATTTGTGTCCAAATACTGGACTTTAACATTCCTCTTACCTGAGGTTTTTCTTTAGATTCTGCAGTGCATGGATAAAATAGGAAATAGTAAAGCTGAGGAGGTATTTCCAGTCTTCAGTCTACAGAACACCAGGGTAGGGTGGGTGTTAAGATTTAATGTCAGGAGTTTCTTGTTCATATTGCAAACCAAGTGGTTGCTTGTCACTGAGAAAAATTAGGTCTCACATGAAAAACCACTGTTTTTCAAATATATGTAAATATACTTATTTACATATAAATACAAATAAATTATTAAAATACAAATTCATGGGAGAAAATATTTGTAAAAGACACATTTGGTACAAAGCTGTTATCCAAATTATACAAAGGGCTCTTAAAACTCAACAGTAAGAAAACAATCCAATAAAAAATGGGCCAAATATCTTCATAGATACCTCACCAAGGAAGATATACAAATGTCAGATAACATATGAGGAGATGCTCCACATCATATGTCATCAGGGAAATGGAAATTAAAACAGCCACAAATACTGCTAAATACCTATTAGAATGGCCAAAATCCAGAACACTGACAACACCTAATGAGGGCAAGGCATGGAACAACAGAAATTCTCATTCATGGCTGCTGGGAATGTAAAGTGGTATGGCCATTTTGGAGGACAGTTTGATGATTTCTTACAAAACTAAATGTACTTATAACATGTGATCCAACGATTGTGGAGTGTGAGTACATAATACAAAAATTCTTTGGTATTTATATACACACAGAAACCTGCACAGGGATGTTTATAGCCACTTAATTCATAATTCCAAAATCTGGAAGCAACCGAGATGCCCTTCAGTAGGCAAATGGATAAAGTGTGGTACATCAGATAATGGAACATTATTCAGGGCTAAAAAGAAATGAGCTGTCAAACCGTGAAAAGACAGAAGGAATCTTAAATGCCTGTTACTCAGTGAAAGAAGCCAATCTGAAAGGGCTACATACTATTTGTTTATAACTGTATGACATTCTGGAAAGGTAAAATTATGGAGACAGTAAAAAGGTCAGGGGTTGAGAGTAGAGAGGAGGAATGAATAGGATTTTTAGGACAGTGAAAATATTCTGAATGGTACCATTGTGATAAATACACATTATTATACATTTATCTAAATAGAATATAGAAGACCAGAGTGAGTCTCATGTAAACTCTGGACTTTGGTTATGGTGTAGACTCACCAACTGTAACCAGTAAACCAGTAACCAGTAAACCACTCTGGTGGGGGATATTGATAGTGGAAGAGACTATATGTATGTGGGGACAGTGGGTATGTGGGAAATCCCTGTACCTGATCGTCAGTTTTGTTGTGAAACAAACTGCTCTAAAAAAGTAACATCTTAATTTTTTTCTACGTGAATAGCACACACGAAAAATATAAATTCATTTGCAAGCATTCCTGAATTGGAATGGTGATAACTTTTGAGCATTCTGTAGAATGCTCACGCCATAGATACTAAACAGTTTATCATTCATAAGATTTGATAGTTCACTAGGTTTCTTTACCCCCACCCACCCTTCACTTAAAAACGTTTGGGAACTCATGACCTAGGCTTTGTTGATTTAAGGGTTAGCTGGGGAGTAAAACCACTAGGTAGTTTTCGTCTGTGGGATGGTTATGTGCTAGTGAGTCTTTATACCTGTTCTGAGTCAAAAGCCCCAGACTTGCCACTTAAGTGGTACCTTGTATCTTTCATCTAAAGAGCATAAAATACTTTTTAAAATTCCACATGGTGATAGGAGGGAGAAAGTAAGAGGGAGTGGGGTGGGAGAGCCTTTCCCAAGGTCACACAGGACAACTGTGGAAGCTCTGGGTAGAGAGAACCAGATTCTCCTGACTTAGATTCATTGTTCTCAGACCCTGTTTCCAGAGACTTGATAAGACTTTTCTGCTCTAATTTCATCAACAAACTTGAGTTTGAAATACTTATATTTTGTGCTGGTATCTTTCAAAATATGATATCTCCTATCAGCGGGGTCAATCATTTGGGTTAGTTTATTTTGGCAAAATTGTGTGGACTGAAGGTCTGAGGTTATATTGATCTATATTCCATAAACTCAGACCAAGTATTCATGACACAGATTTGATGGAGAAACTTTCAGGTTAAATAGGAATTAACCTTAAAAGTGAAGTTATTACTGACAGCCTTTTAGTTTCCCAACTGGGAAAAAAATTGCTATGCAAAAGAATCCTATGCCAAATTAACAACAGCTACCATTAGTCTGGTATTTCCCTTTCCTATATCTCAAATTTCCCAATATTCTCGTTGTGATATGGAGATAAAAATATGCCAAAAACTCTTTTGTAAATATCTTGGTACTTGGTTTGTATTTGTTAGAAGAACAAATGAGGGGTACCTGGCTGGCTCAGTTGGTAGAGTATGAGACTTGATCTTAGGATCATGAGTTTAGGCCCCATGTTGGGCATAGAGCTTACTTTAAAAATTATAAATAAATAAATACATACATACATACAAACAAGAACAAATGAAATACTGTAGTCCAGAGATCAGTCAAATGATTGCTGGTTAAATACTCCGGAGGAAAAAAAAGATCCACAGAGATAATCATTATTGAAATCCGTCATCTACACGGGGATGTCAGGCTTCTTTCTAACTGAGCAACACCCATAGGCTGATGATCCCCACATGCATTTCCCTTCAGCTCTCTACCTACATGTATAACTTCCTTTCTAGATGCCGACATTTCTAAAGTGCTATCACTGCCTCGAGCTTAACATGCCAAAAATTGACCTCATCTGCTCTTGGGTGCCTTTCTTTTCCTATTTGTTCCATTTCAGCCAACGACCCTTCAGCATATCAGCTGGTCACTTGGGACAGTCATCTAGTTTATTCTTTGGAGTGGCTTGCTAGTCTTGCCCCCTCCACATTTGCCCAAGTCATTTTCCTCAATATGGAAAGGTGATCAGATCAGATCAGTCCTCTGCCTCAAACGGTTAGATGGCTCCTTGTTCATCAGTATCAAAGTTCAGTCTCTTTGACACAGCACATAGGGCCCTCAGCCCTCTTCTCACCTGTTTTTGGCCAGTCTGTCTGATAATTTGGGACAGTTTCCTCTCTATATAGTTTCCTAAATGGGTCATATCATCACTCTGCTTTTGGAGCATTGGCAAATTCTCCCTGAATACACTAGATTCAACTCGGGTACCTTTAACATGGGCTCTAGCTTCTTTATTGCTCTTGGCTTTGTCTGCCTCCTCTATCTATCTATTCTATCCCGGTAGACCCTCGGTGCAGGCATTATATCTTTTTTGTATTTCTGCTGCCTCTATATGGCCCAGTATAAGATGTAGAAGGTGATCAAATAGTGTTTATTAATGGATGAGTGAACAAAGGGGTTTTCTGTTAAACAGAACATTGATGGTACCCAGGCTAGGTCCAGGACATCTGAATGTTCAATGCCAGAGGGAATCATGTGTCTGTGATGGTAGGCAGCTTTCCTGGATGGAAAGGTTTAGCCTTTTAATTTCCCTTCTGCCATCTTTATTGTTATAGCCACACAGCCAGATGACCTGTGCAGAACCAGGGCTTGTGGCCAGACAGCTGGACTGATGTTCCTAGACCTGTCAGCAGCCTCAGACAGGCCAGGTCAGCATGTTCTGCTCCCCACCCACTTGCAAGCCCTGTGCGTGGTTTTGTCTCATCTGGCTTTGGCCCTTCCCCAGAGAAGTTACATAGACACTTTCCCTTTAATTCCATTTTTAAACTCTTTATTATTAGGACCCTTTTCTTTGCCATGCCTCATGAGCCTGGTTGCCCCTAATGTCCTTCTGTTCCGTATTAATTATAAAGTCACTAAATATTGCCCTGGAGAGAACAGAACGAGACAGTGAGCATTTTCACAGTCCGTAGCATGCTTGTGCTTACAGCCCTCTATCATGACCGTGTCAGACACTAACCAGAGATTTAGGGTGCCCCCAAGGACAAGATCCTTGAGAACCAAAGGATCCCAGGAACCTTTGTAGGTGTTCTGTAGGCGAGCTTCCTGCAGGCGCTGCTAGCCCCGGGCAGTGACCAGGTCAGACCCGAGCTGGCTGAGGCTGGCGGGGTTCTTAGTGACTAGGCAAACTGCAAGCTAGCTACCGGCGCGGCCTTTCTGCCTACCTTGTTTCTTGTTCTCCTCTGATGAATTCATATGGGAGACAACTTAGAGAAGGAGAAGGAAATATTTAGAGTGAGAAGGAGGAAAGGCTGACATTGAAGGAATAAGAAGGAAAAAAAATTACGTTTTCAGGTTGGAGTAGAGGCTGTTGCCTCTCTGGGCATCAGTCCCATACAGTCCCCTTTCTCAAGCCAGGCAAACCCCAGGGCTCCCCTGATGCCTCCTTCACAGCACCTCTGCCTCCGTCCTCTCTGAGTTACGCAGAACCAGGTGACTGTCCTCACAGTTGCCACCATCTTCTTATGGCTGATTACCATCACATAGATGGAAGGAAACTAGGGGAGGACCTCATTTCAAAAGAGGCCAGAAGAGCTTTTTTTCTCCTGAATCTAGGATGCATGCCCAGTGATTGTGAAAAACTCTCTCAGGTCCTATCAGACTTTCACCGATTGTAGAATTTCAGTTGCCTCAAATTCTGTGTGCAAAGGCAGAGGCGAAGTCATTAAATCCATTACTAAACTGGACACTTAAGGCCCATAAAGACATAGCATTTTGTTTGTTATTTTGTTCATTATCAGAACGATATCTGTCATGTTTATTCACTTAACAAGTATTTGTTGGGTGATTGTATTTATAAGTGAATAAGCAAATGCACAAAAAGCATTACATTGTAACTTACTCTGCTAGGACAAATCCAGGCAGGAGGTTAGGTACCTCATCTGGTACCTGATACAGTGCCCCTCACAGTGCTGTCTCTTCTTTGACATCTGCTCACAGATATCTTATTTCCAAGCAAAGAAAAATGAACTTTTATTTCCTTTAAAAATTATTTATGTCTAGGGGCACCCGGGTGGCTCAGTCAGTTAAGCGTCTGACTCCGTCTCAGGGTTGTGAGTTCAAGCCCCATGTTGGGCTCCATGTTGGGCATGGAGCCTACTTTAATAATAATAATAATTAAAATTATTATATCTAATATTTGGGAGAAATTTCTGAAAGGAACAGGGTATATATTATACCTTACAACTGATTATTGAAGAGAAAATTATCTGATAACATCATAAAATACCATTTTTCTTCCCAAGTCAGAAGAAAGGGAGACTTGATTGACAGTCCCAGGCACTTACCAACATGTAGCTGCTAATCCACTGATTTTGCTTCTTATTATCTTGACCAGACCAACCTGACAGCCCAACAGTATCTAAGGTGACTTGTCAAGAGACAGGCACCTGAGAGCACTTTGCTAAAGGGCAGGCTTTACTTAATTTACAAATAAGTTGAAAAGTTGGTGTGTGATTTCTTTGCTTGGGAAATGAGTCTAGCCACTACTCCATGTTATTTACATTCAGTCAGTTTCCCAGACTGACCCCACAGGCCAGTCCTGTGGACCGCAGAGCTAAAGGTATACCAGTTAGCTCCTGGTTTCTAGAGTCCTCCAAGATCTCTGAACTCTGGTCTTGTGCTTTCTGAGAAAGTCTCCTCTGGGACAGAGGCATGTTCCCCAGACTGGGAGTAGGTAAGGAGAGTCAAAGGAACAGGAACTCTAGTGTTATTTGTATACAAGACCTTGAATGCTTCTACCAACTTCTTATGCCAAAAAAGTATCATTTGATCATTTATTCAACAGATTTATTGAGTGGCCACTACACTTTTGGAGTCTGTGAACAATACACAAAACCAGCAAAACCCCATGCCCTCATGGAGCTGGTATTCTAGTTCAGGGAGTGAGATCATAAACGAATGAATAACCTATATCGAATGAGATATCACAGGCACCTGGGTGGCTCAGTCAGTTAAGCGTCTGCCTTCGGCTCAGGTCATGATCCCAGCATCCTGGGATCAAGTTCCGCCTTGGGCTCCCTGCTCTGCAGGGAGTCTGCTTTTGCCTCAGCCCCTCTTCCCACTCATTCTCTCAATCTCTCTCTCTCTCTCTCAAATAAATACAATCTTTTAAAAAAAAATGACATCACATAAGTCAGAAGGAGATGGTTCAAACAAGGAAGGATGGTAGGACAGGAATCTCAGTGATGGAGGGCTGAGGGGACGTACAAAGACAAGAAAGATGAGAGTCAGTTGCCAGACTTTGAGGTGCTAGTGCGCCTGGAGTGTTTGAAGAACAACAAGGCCACCATGGCTGGGAAGAGTGCACAGGGGAGGGTAGGAGAGCATGTCTGGGAGGTGAAGGGAGGGAGAGCAGGGCTTCACAGAACATGTGAGGGCTTTGAATTCTGTTCTCATTGCTATGGGAAGGCTTTGGAAGACTGGCAGCAGTGAGAGGAGTAATGTGAGCTGCCTACATATACATATACACTAACAATCTGGCTTTTGGCTGCTGTAGAGTGTAGAGGGACAAGGCTAGAAGCAGGAAGACTGGTCGGGAGCCTGTTTCAATAATCCAGACCGGAGTAATTGTGTTGGCATAGACCAAGGTGGTAGCAATCAAGGCACTTGGAAGGTAGAAGAGCCAACAGAATTTCCTCATGGATTAGACATGTGTTTTGAGAGAGAAAAGAATCGAGATGGCTTTGAGATTTTGAGGATATGAGCATCTAGAAACCGAAGTTGTCTTTTTCTGAAGCAAAAGTGCCTTAGGAAGTACAAGTATAGGCTATACCTGTGAGCCATCCAGCGGGGAGGCCAGGTGGGCCGTTGGAGCCAAGGGAGCAAGTGAAGATGAACAGAAGGGGTCCAGAGACTGAGCCGGGGACATCACAGCAGAAGAGGTGAGAAGAGGAGGACCTGGCAAGGAAAACTGAGAAGGAGTAGCTGATGTGGCTGAAGGAAGCCCAGGAGAGTATGGAAGCTGGAAGAAGTAGCATGTAGAAGGCAGTGAGCAAGAGAACTAAAGGCTGCCCACGGTGTTCCTGAGACGTCTGTGGATGCCGCCCTGAGACAGTGAGGGGGAAGGGGGATACAAACAATGAAACGACACAGATCCTGTTACTCCAAATACGCCATATATACTTGAATGTGTATTTGGACAAAGCTGAGTTAGAGTATGTAAATAATTATGACTCAGTTTTATGTTAAGATATTAGATGACTTTCCTGATTGATCTGAAAAATGCCTTTATAACAGTCTCATCATTAATGTAGTAAGTGACCAGGTATTTTAGAGCCGAAATTCTTCTTTCTGTTAGCGTCATGTCTGTCAGGAAGACAGCTAAAGTAACTTGTGTTGGATTGCGAATTGTTAACTTCAGTACGTAAACCAAATAGTTCTGTATTACCTGATGAGTCTGGCTTCTGAACTAATTTTATTAATTCTGGAAAATAATGAACTTTCTAAGGAGTGAAGATATAATTCATTCGTTATACATAGTGTATTTTCCGTAAATATTTGCATTTTGTATTGAAAATGGGGCTCTCAAGTTCAGCCCCAGCTCATAGCATTAAGAGGAATGCATGATTTTAATTTAAAAATTGAATAGTACAGGAAATTTACAGAGAAAGGACTCAGAAATTGAATCATTCGTACAGTTTTATCAGTGTCGAGGCTGTGATTGTTTTTGAGAATTATCAGAATACGTTTTTTGCTGTTAAAATTTGGACAGTGAGATGCATTTTGAACCTTTATTGCCAACCATATCTCTTAAACTATGCTTCTTTTCCATTAATAATCCCCTAAAGGGATGCTTTTTGGAGGAATGCAAGTGTTTTCTGTTTAACCTTAGAATTATATAGCTTGTTTCAAAGTAAAGTAGTTTGACTGTGGCGTTGGGAAAGTAACTATGGCTTATACAGAAAATTTGAAGTTTAACTTAAAATTTCAAAATCATCATAAAATGTCAAGAATTTGTCTTTTGCCCATAAACACAGAAAGGAGAAATCATTCCTTAGTTATTTATTCATGTTATAAATGACTATGTTCTTTCAATTTATAATGCCCTTTTTAAAAATGCTCCCTCATAAAACTAAAACATTATTTAACATTAGTTAACTTAAGTCCATGGATTAGACATGTGTTTTGAGAGAGAAAAGAATCGAGATGGCTTTGAGATTTTGAGGATATGAGCATCTAGAAACCGAAGTTGTCTTTTTCTGAAGCAAAAGTGCCTTAGCAAGTACAAGTATAGGCTATACCTGTGAGCCTATCTTTTTGATACTAACATTTTTAAAAGCAAGTTTATACTCACTACAAGTTTTCATATTCTGTTTACCTCTTGGGCCTTTATGCTTCGTTTTTTGCACTTGGCTATGCTTGTAAATTTCAGTTCCTTAGCCATCACTGTCATTTTCATCACTAGTAAATAATATTTATTAAGTGCACACATGCTTTTTCTACAGCTGTTCTCCAAGTAACATCACAGTTGCCCAAACAAGCTAAATGTGATAAGATAAAAAGCAATTAATATTTCTAAATATTTTACTTCAACTATTTTCAGCCCGTCACAAAGTGAAAAAAACAAGAAAAAGTGGTAATGTGGAACGGTCATTGAAATTAGTTTCAGTAGGTCCCAGCTCAGAAGGAGTGACACACCTTTGTATAGCTTTCATTCTTACATTTCCCTTTACCATTGAAATACCAATATAATCCTGATATAGAGGACACGAGCAATTCTCATTTACAGTAAGTTTTCTAGTATTGATCCTTAGTTCTAATGTCTCTAGAAATTATAATTTATAACTTTATAAATTATAACTAGAATGGCTGATATCAGATTGAACCCATATGAGATTGCTATAATTCAACTGTTTTTGACATTGTAAAAGATGAAATGTGTTCTGGTTCAACCTAATATTTGCATAACGCTTTGTGAAACAAACAAGCAAAGGAGGTACTGGTGCTAAGTCTCAGAAAGATGAAATGACCTATTCTGGGTAACGAATGACTTTTTCTGCATAATGTGGCTGGAAAGAAGTACAACAGGGATTTGAGGACTTGAGTTTTCTGACTCCCAGTTCGGTATACTTTCTACTGTTCTATACTGTGCATCTGGGGGACGAGTTAAAATGACCACAATTGTGCTATTGAAAGTATGATCCAAAATAAGCGAGCTGTGTTTCTTCAGGGGGGGGGAAAAAACGAGACTGTCAATATACTCAGGTAATTAATCACTGGGAAATTAGTATGGGAGAATAGTGCTTCATCTGATTATTTACATTCGCGAGCCAAGTGGTAATTTTTGTTTTATGTTTCCACTTTTTTCTTTTAACTTTAAAATAATACATATAAAAGACTGGGCATTGACAAAAGTGAAGAGAACAGTATAATGAAGCCCACGTACCCATCACCCGGGCTCGACAATCAGCAACTCCCAGCCTCCTTTCCTCTGTCCTCGCACATACTTTACTACCCTACACTGGATTATTTTTGAAGCCAGTCCTAAACATCATGCTATGTCTTCTATAAATATTTCAGTATTATGTAATAAATAATTCACAGTCCATCTTGGAGGCTGATTTGGGGAAATGAATGTCATAATTGTTGATAAGCAAACAATTAAAAACCTTGAAGGAATTGAGCAGAGCCCATGCAAGTGTTGTTTGGAACTAAAAATTGCATCACATCAGCAAGAATTCAGTTACCAAATCTTCCCTTTCTGGCCTCTCTGCCTCAGATACTAGCTGTAGGTGTGCCAAGGCGTGCATAAGGAGACTTGTCATTGAACACGTTGTTTAGAAAGTGTGTGTGTACCGAACTTGAGATCTGACATATCATCCAACTCAAGTAATGAAAGGCTCTCTCTCTCTTTTTTTTTTTATCGCTTCATGTTGTGTTGGCTTGTGAATGTGTTTTAGAGAAAAAAATGCATAAATGAATTAGTTTCCTCGGTGGCTTCTGGATAGATGACCTAAATGGTCTTGCTATGGAGATAGCGTTCATCGATTATGAATATTTGTTATTGTTCTTTAAATCCTTTTGTTGTCTAATTGGAAAACTGGTAAAATACTATCATTGTCCAGATAAAGTTCTTGGCAAGTTGTCTCTCTTTCAAACCCCCTAGGACAGTCCACAGCTCCATGAAAACATGAGTCAAATACATTACAAATTTCCCAAGGAGAATCAACATCTTTTCCAGCTGTTTGGATAGTCTGTCTAACATCTGACCAAAACCCTCATCTCCCAGCATTGTTCTGGGCTTTTACACTTTGATTTGTTCAATGTTAGAATTTTAAAACTGAGCCAATAATGTGAGTCTTCACTTTTTTTCTTTAAGACTTTTAACTCTTATCACTTACAAAAATAACAATAAAATGTTAAAAAAAAAAAAAAAACAGCAACAGAGGATCTTGTCTCCCTAGGTATTTCTCTTTGACAATGCAAAATTCCTTTTTACTACTGCTATCCAACTTCTCTCTTTTTTTTTTTTCTCCCTAGGTAATTTTTCTATTGTTCGTAACATAAAATGTCTCCCAACTATCACATCAAAAAGAACTAAACTTGGTTTGATTGATTAGTCTCAGGTTTTCTATTTGACCTGTCTTTTGGCACTGACCAGTGTGTTTTAATGTATTCAGAAGGAATGCATTTGTGATCATTCCAATTAATCCCTTGTCTATTTTGTCTGGCATTTGTGTGAAACTAGTTATAATAACTTTAAAGTTTGGCAAGCTGTACAATAAACTGCCCAGGGTGGGATGGAGAACTTTCAGGGCCCAATTAACAAAAGTCAACTTGTCCTCCAGCCTATCTACATGAAATCATCTGTTGCTTTGAGTTGTCTTTATAACCGTTAATAACATTTGATGAGTAGGTCAGGGCAAGAAGGTGAAACAGAGCAACTGTGTCAATAAGAACAGATTCCAGAGTCGAAGACCAAATTTCAGCAATGTGCACACACACACGCACGCACACACACACCATTGTAAAGTTTAAAACATATAGAGAATTTCAAGCATCTGCAGAAGGAGAGAGAACAGTATAAGGAACCCCAT
The DNA here is from genome assembly GCA_028533885.1 of Nasua narica. Taxonomy (NCBI): domain Eukaryota; kingdom Metazoa; phylum Chordata; class Mammalia; order Carnivora; family Procyonidae; genus Nasua; species Nasua narica. Next base: position 103,640,242 of record CM052809.1, read on the forward strand.
GTACCAAACACCCAAGGCTCAATGGTCAACAACCTCCTTTCATCTGCCCTCCCACATACTTCCCTACCCCTCACTGGATTATTCTGAAGCCAGTCCCAAACAGCATGCTGTTTCATCCGTAAGGAGTGGGGGAGCAGAAGTTAGCTATAGAAAACCTGGAACTTTGTTCAAGCTGCTATTCAAAGAGAAAGTGATTTCCATTTTAAATGTATCCTAGAAGCTGAGTTATATGGACATTTACACCCACCTGTGTACCCACCTGAAACTGGCACAAAGATCATGGTGCCAGAATACCATTCAAAATATAATGAAACAATTCAGTGGTTGGTACAGTCAAAACCCAAAGACTTGTGTTTCACCGTGCCTTTATTTTCTGTTTTCATTCTTTTGTCTTTTTCCTTTTGAACTTAAAAATGGAAATGTATTTCAAAAAATGTTGACACATTTGAGAGCGTTCATAGGGAGTTTCCCCTCAAGCTGCCTCTGTCGCCTGTGAGATGGAACACTGGATGCATGCTTGGTCATGCACCACACTTGGACCTCCCTCTTCCCAGGTCCTCCCTCGTCTCTAGTGTGCAGCCCCATGTAATTATGCCAAGAGATGCACCATCAGTCTGGGACAGCGAACCACATTTTCATTTCAATGTGCTCGTGTAATACATGCAAGGTTTATCTTCACTTATGCTGTTTTAAATGTCTCAGCCCGCGTTACCATCACAACTCGGTGAATAAATATGAATCATTTTTAACAATAATGTTTAAACTTTCATATTTTTTATTATTGGAACAAAAGGAAGTTCTCCTGTTTTCCGATTCTAGAATATTTTCGGCACTTAAGGAAAAGTGTCAACTCAAAATGCAAAGATCATCCTCCCATTTCGTGTTTCATTATGAGTTTTCAGATGATTACCATCAAAGCAGAAGTCATTATTTAAAAATTAGATCAAGTATAAAAAGAGATGACTGGAAATAGGAATGGGCCTGCTCTTATCTGCTTGATAATTCTACCTGATCCACCAGAGCATGTACCTAAATTAATTAATCTTTCTCTTTGTTCACGCTGTATTTGCTCCTAGCAAAATGTGCTGGAATCACTGTTGTCACATGGTTTTAATTTTTGAAAATCCATCTTTCTAAGATAGACGTGGAAAGAAAAGCTAACTGCACAGAACACCACATTAAGAGGAAAGTAGTTGAAGTTCTGCCATGAAAAGTTACCAAAAAAAAAAAAACCCGAAAAAAAAAAAAAAGTATGATACTATTTGGCCTCATCTCCCTAGCTAGGGAATTCAAATTGTTGAATACCTAATAGTGCTTTTGTAAGGATTTCAGTTTTCAAAAAATATGCTGTGGTGGACGAAGCATGACTGTTATGTAAACATATAGTTACTACAGACACTGGGACATTTGTGAGTATTTTAAAAGATATAACATGTACTCGGATAACAAAATTGAAGCATGTTTAAATGTTCCCTATCAAGAGGTTAGCCCCTTTGAAAACTGCAGGCTCCTTCAGGTCGGTGGGATGATGGAAGTGGAGTAAGACACAGCAGCATGCCTTAATTACTGACTTCTGGCTACTTTCTTACTACAATTAAACTCTGTCTAATTTGTCAAGATAATAAGTGTGTATTTGATTTGGCCATGAAATTGTATGTTTGCATTTTAAGGTGTATAACGGAACTAGTCCCAGCCAAGATGTTTTTGTATTTTGGATTTGTTTTTTGCCCCTATCCTCCCCAAAATGTTCAAAGTTGGCTTGGTATTTTAAACTTCTCTGTTTTAATATGCGAGATTTTAGATCATCATAAGATAGACAAAAATTAAGAGCAGAAGATGAGATACTTCAGGTTTTTGCTGCTGTTTTGTTGAGATGTTAAATAATGACTTGAAAGCTGCATCCATTTCTTCAGACAACTCGATTTCCTTGTGTAGAGTCACCGTTCATCTCCTACAACATGTCATCCCACCGCCGTGTGCTTGATTCTGTCTCCTATCAGAGGGACAAAATCAGAATCCTAGCCACAGTCCAGTGTCCCCAACTAGCCACTCATATCTCTCATTTCCCTAGTCACAGCCAAACTTCTGGAAAACACGGTCTATGCTGGCTGCCTCTAACCCGTCTTCCTAACTCCTCTACCCCATCCTCACTTTACCTCCATCCCGACCACTGCCCAGTACCTGCTTTTTACAGGCTTACTTCTCTGTTACCAGTATCAGTGGCACTTGCCAGTGCTTATATTTTTTTTAATGTTTTTTTTTGATCTTCTGTTCCTTTTTTGTCATTGTCAAGTCCCCACTTCCCTACTGTCTCCATTCGTGGCTTCTGTGGGAGACCATGGTCCACAGCCTCCCTAGTTACTTGCTTTGGGTCTCCTCCAAGGCTTGTTCTTCTTCAGTGTTTATTACATGGTGACGTTCCCCAGGATTCCATCCCCTGGCTTCTTAACACTAGGCCAGTCTCACTACCTGACCACATGGCCTACCCTGGCATCAGTTGTCACTCATGCAGGGGGTCCCCAGATCAGTCTACTGCTCCGTGGGTGTGTATATCCAGTGCCCTGTGGATCTCACTGGTTTCTGAAAGGTAGATATGCAAGACCGAATCTTTTCTCTGCTATTGTTCTACCTAATTCTCTTTCCAGATTCCGTGAACAGCGCCAGGAACCCACCAACCCAGACTCTGATTCTGGATACCTTTGTCTCCTTCTTTATCCAGCTACTAAATCTTCCCAAGTCGCCTGTAGCCTTAATATCCTCAAACTAACCACTTTTCTTTCCATTTTCACTTCTGAAATCTCTCTGCTTTTGTTTGACAAGGTCACTTGGTTTGACCTTATTCTATATCTCCCATCTTTTTTTTTGGTGGTATGGATTTATCGTATACACACTGTTATCTGACAATCATTCAGAAAGGGGAGTATGTTTTATTTTTTTCTTAAGTGTTCTAATTCCAGTATAGTTAACATACAATTTTATATTAGTTTCAGGTATACAGTATAGTGGTTCAACAATTCTGTACTCAGTGCTCATCATAGCAAGTACATTCCATAATCCTCATGATCGATTTCACCCATCCCCCCCCCCCACCTCCCTTCTCTCTGGCAACACCAGTTTATTTTCTATAGTTATGAGTCTGCTTCTTGGTTTCCCTGTTTTTTTTTCTTTGCTCATTTGTTTTGTTTCTTAAATTCCACATATGAGTGAAATCATATGGTATTTGTTTTTCTCTGACTTGTTTCACTTAGCATTATACTCTCTAGCTCCAACCATCTTGTTGCAAATGGCCACATTTCATTCTTTGTTATGACTGAATAATATTCCATATTGTGTGTGTGTGTGTATACACACACCTACATACAACATCATCTTCCTCTATCAGTGGATACTTGGGCTGCTTCCATAATTTGGTTATGATAAATAATGCTGCAATGAACATAGGGGTACGTGTATCCTTTTGAATTAACATTTTTGTATTTTTTGGGTAAATACTCAAATAGCAATATGACTCTTGGATCATAGGGTAGTTCTATTTTTCATTTTTTGAGGAACCTGCATATTGTCTTCCATAGTGGCTCCACCAGTTTGCATTCCCACTAGCAGTGCACAGGGGCTCTCCACATCGTCACCAGCACTTGTTGTACAGTGGGTTTATACTAGTGTATATACTGTCCTTAGAGTATGAGCTTTCTATATTCCCCACACCCACTATAGTCATTCCTTTATATTTTTAACTGATTGGATAAATGAAAAATGAGACTCTAGGCCACTTACTCTAATTTTAGACAAATATCTACAATGTTTGGTTATCTGGTTGCCAAACCCACAATAGATCAGAAGCAGGAAATTGGAAGAAGAATGATGAGTTGCTATAGTCAGATGCATTGGCAGCAGTGTGAAGTAATAGCAGACAGACTAACAGCGAGGAACGATACAAGAAAACTGAAAAAAAAAAAAAAAAAAACAGAACTAGAATCCCAAACGGCACAGTGCATGGCCCATTTACTTCAAGGCCCAACAGCCCAACGCCCCTCTGTGGTCTCCAAGGCTTTCACCATATTTCAACACAATGTCCCCCATCTCAGCATTTTGAAATCCTACAAAGACAGTAAAGCCTTGGCTTGTAGCAACAGTAATTAATTAAATGTCAACTGTTGTCAATCAGTTGCAGATTGCTGAAATAATATTCTGTATTTAGCCTCCTACAAAAATAAAGCTTTTAAAATGCTTATACTATCAGTTGCAAAATTGCAACTCTCCACTTAACCTCTTCCACTAAAATACACGAGCTAAGTTTTGTCTTTTTAACCAGTAGGTCATTTGCTAAAACACTGAAGGATATGCTGATAATATATAAACAAGAAATATATTCCAAGGAATCTTCCCAGCCTGGAGAAAACAATGCTTCTGGCAGACGTGATACTCTGCTTTCAATATTAAGGGGAACTACCATGGGAAAACAAGTATCTAGAGAGTAGATGGCACTGGCAGAAGTTAAGGGAAGGCAGATTTCTAACAGTTAGGACTTTTTAATTCTGTCAAAGGTTTTCTTAGGTTTGACAGACTCTTATACCTCAACGGAATCTCAGTAATGAATAAAGAACAATTCCCATGTTTTATAGATTAAAGGGAAAAAAAAACCCAAACTCAAAATATGGGGTAAAAAAAATATATATATGGGGTAAAATGGCTCACTGCAATGAGTGGAGTGCATGCCTGACTCTCGCAACTTTGCATGCAGTGTTTGTTTTCTTATGAGAACAAGGTGCCCCTCGCAGCAAGTTGTACATTGCTAGAGTGTTCAATCTAGTTGTCAAAGATGTTGTAGAAGGGATTTCTGCATTAGGAAGAAGTAAAATTAGAGGACCATGGAAGTCACTACCAGTTCGAAGATCCCATTCGTTTTGTCTTACGTGACAAAGTGACAAGTATAGAAATACCTTTAGGAATCTATCTTAATGAGAAAAATACTAGATATATATACATCTAATTAAGTATATACATACAAATTGTGTGTGTATTTTTTTCTTAAGGAAAAATACAAAGAAAATGACTTTACAATGGAATATTATACTAATTGATTTTGGTAGGGTCTTGTGAAATGAACAGCTAGAAAAGACACAAGTTAAGTTTCAACTCCTGTCCAAGTGGTGGGATTCTAAGGGCACAGCCAGGCTTGCTGGGGAAGAAGGCCTCTGTAGAGTTTGCTCCAGCCGTCGTAACATGCAGATCCTGTGCTCATCCACCCTCATCTGCAGTCTTCAGATAATAAGAGAAATTACATGATCAGATCTGGAGGAGGCTAGTTGTTCGAAACTTTAAAAATAAGGCAGCTTTCTTGCTACAAAGAAATAACCATCCGTGTCTAGAATTTACCTAGACAATCAGTTATCAAAGATGTGAAAAATTCCAGTTACGTTTTAGAGTCCATTTTATGTCCTTGAATTTTTCATTTTTTTGAAATTTTTTGCTGTGAGATTTACGGAATTGGGAGAAGAAATAAAGCCAAATCTTGCCTCTCATGTCGAGAGACCCTATGAGTTTCTGTTCTGGCTCCTATGGGAAAATACAATTTTTCACCCAAAGCAAAAAGGTTAACCTCAATACTTCAGTTCTAGAATAAGGGTTTCAAGATGTATTTTTACCATGCCAAAGTCTGCAAAAGTCTTGGAAAACCCAAACCATAATGTGGAAATCTGACAAGCTTGCACTGTGATCTGCTTCTTTGGAGATAACATGTTCATTTTTCATTCGAGGGAGGGGATAAATGTGCTAATTAGGTCACGAGTTTCCACTGTTAGATTCTTAACATCATTTTATTACCTTTTTTCCCTCTAAACCCTAAGAGAAGTGTTGCTTCTTCCTATATTTCAGACCTTTTTTAATACTTAGGTAATAGTGGCTATAAGTTAATAGCTGCCCATATGTATGGAGCGCTCTCTAAGCACTAGACATGGGCTAAAGCTCTCTTTATATGACTGCCTTTAAAACGGAGAGTTAAGTAAGTTGTCTAAAGTCACACGATTTGCAAAAAGAAAAAAACTGGAATGCAGCCTCAGGGGCCTCTTCAGCCCTCTTTCTGTTTTTTAATTTCATTTTGATAACTCTCTCTCAACCACTCATCACCTTCTGTTGTGTCCTCTCCTTTGATTACCCTAGGACAATTATTTAATTCATAACTTATCATTTACCCTAAAACTTTCATGTATCATTTTGAGCTTTGATCCAGTTTAAATGAACCAAAGGTAAATGATGAACTCTCTTCACATTACTTGACTTGAACACTTCTGTGAATTCTTTCTCATTACTTTTGAGGAAAACAGAATATACATTTAAGATCCATTTCTGACTGACCCTTGCATGGAGACAATAAATGGATGTTTTGGTTTTAAGATTTCTACAAGCTGATTCAGATGGATTCCAAAGTGAAACTTACTGTTTAAAAACTGACATACACAACACACTCTTGTATGGTTCCAATTATGGATACTGGGCTGGTCTCCAACCCCCAGGATCATTCGTATGGAAGGCTCTATAGTGAAGAGTATGACTTGCTTTCTCAGTGAATTAATGTTTCATAACATGGAATTCCAAATTTATTGTGTTGTAGTTAATGGTAATTATGTAGATCATAGTAGTCTGTCCAAAGACTATGTACACGGACTAGAATACATGGTAAGTATAGTTGGTCTACATCATGGCTTTACATGTGTCTTTTGATGAGAAATATTATGGATGTCATAGTCCCCAGGTTATTTGCTAGAATACAGATTACACAAGCATAATTAGGAGGCAATTTGGTAATACCTATCAAAATGATACATGCATATTCCCTTTGACCTCATACCCTTCCCAGGATTTTCCCCAGAGATAGACTTATAAAACTACACTGAGCTATGTATACAAAGATGTTTGCTCAAGTATTGCTGATAATAGTAACAAACTGTGAACAACCTCAATATCCATCAGGAGGGAACTACTTAAATGAATCTCATTTCTTCTCTGCAATAGGACACCATATGATTTCTTAAAAAAATATGGTGGCTATATGCTGCTGGTGAAAGACCTTCAGGATAAATTAAATGAGAAAAGCAAGTTTGGGAAGCCTGAACAATATATGCTGGTCTGTGTATGGTTTTCTGAAAATGTGCACACATTAAATTAACACACACGCGCGTGCATAGACTCCTTAAAAAAAAATGTTTTTTTTCTGGAAGGATACACAGAAATAAATTCAGTTAAGAGTCATTGATTTGGCAGAGTGGGATGGGGATGGTAGATGATCATGAGGCTTTTACTGTTTCCTGCCTTTCCGTACTGTTGGAGTTTTTCTCAACTTGTGCATGTATTCTCTTTCAGTCATTTGGATAATGGAGCTGAGCTTGGTATTTTTCTCTTATAATCTTTTGTGCATTATGTAGTATTTGTAGATGTTATTTAACATGTGATAAAACCAATGAAAAGATTTTTTTGTTGTTTTGAAGATCATACTTGGTCCTTGAGGATATAATGATTTATGAAGTCTTGACTCTACTCATTACTGTTTTTCCCTAGTCCAAACATGAACTGAAAAAATTTCAAGCCTGTCCAAAATGTTATTTTATATAGAGGTAATTATCTTTTTGCCTGTCTTTAATAACCCTAGTTCCTTGACTTGATGTAGATAGAGAATGAGCTTAGGGCAGATGCCTAAATCCCTAACATTTGGGCCATATGGTACATGACAAAATACAAGGAACCCTAACAAGAACAAGCCTCCTCTAATTCCTGCAATCATATGTGTTTTCCGGAACGTTCAGAAGACAGCCCTAGGATTCTACCCACAGCATTCTAGAAATGTAATTCTAGGGCTGTAAGACAGCCCTAGGATTCTACCCACAGCATTCTAGAAATGTAATAGAAGAATATATCTTCTATTATGTGTATAAAAGGCACTGCGGATTGAAAATAGTGGAATACTCTCTGAGCTGGGTGTTTGCAGGCTTGTGGTTAAGCCCCAGCTCTACCACTAGCCTTTTGACCTTGGACAAGTCACTTCAGTCTCAACCCTATGAAGAGGTGGTGTGGCCAATTATCTGGCAATAAAATAAATCAGACATAGTGATATTTATGAAACAGATTAGGCCTTGCAATTTAAACACCTCGTGTACAAAGCATCTTGCTCTCCCTTCCTTCAGCAGTACAAAATTGCTATAAGAGAGGTCAACCTTGAACTGAATGCTCCAGTCAAAATAGAAGAGAGAACAAGCTCTCTCTTTTTCATTAGTTATTCCAGATTCTATCCTTAGATTGAGTTAACTATTGAGAAATCTTTGTGTCCCAGCCTCATTGTCTTGGACTGAAAAATGATTTTGTTGAAGTACATTGACTTTTGTATTGACCTTGAGCTGTCATCAAGGACCACAATAAGAAAATCACTGTTAAGGGTACATCCTTTCATTACATTTTTCAATGTGCTTTCTAAGAAATGTCTAGATAGTAAATTCCCTTTAGAATTTGCACCAGGAAAATGTTTATCTTTCCTGCCAGCTAGGTTTACTTCAGCTTATGAGATAATGAGAAGATGGTGTATACATTATATATACTCATTTTACCCTGTCTGAACCAATTTCCACACATTCTAATCTACTTTGACTTTCAAACTTATGTCTCCACTTTAGGCCCTTTCCCTTAAACTCTAAATTCATCTCTCCATTGGTCTACTTAACTCCTTCCTTCCTTCCTTCCTTCTTTCCTTCCTTCCTTCCTTCCTTTCTTCCCTCCCCCCCTCCTTACCACAGATATTTACCAAGCATGTAATGTTCTGTGAGGCACTACTTCAGGCGTGGTAGATGCAGTGAGGATCAAGACAAGCTGAATTCCTTACCTCCTAGAACTTTCAGTGCCTTAACAAAGACAGATAGTAAGCAAGATGAAGTAAAATATGTTACGCTTCCTTTATTTTTTTTTAGGTATTTTCTTAGTGGTTACCATGAGGACTATAATTGACATTCTAAATTTATAATAATCTTTGAATTGATACCAACTTAGTCTTAATAACGTATAAAAACTCTGCTCCTACGCAGCTCTGTCCTCTCCCCAGTTATGATGTTGTTCTTAGAATACATTTATACATTGTGTGACCATTACCATAGATTTTAAATTATTCTTTTATGCATTTGTCTTTTAAATCACACAGGAGATAAAAAGCAGTTACAAACCAAAAGTACAACAATACTCACTTTTATATTCATCTTTGTAGTTACCTTTACAAGAATTCTTTATTTCTCTACTAAGGCTTTGAGTTACTATCCAGTATCCTATCATTCCAGCCTGAAGGACTTCCTTTAGCATTTCTTGCAGGGCAAAGTCTACTGACAACAAAGCTCCTCAGAGTTTATCTGAGGAATACCATACTTTCACCTTCATTTTTGAAGGATAGTTTTGTCAGGTATGAAATTATTGGTTGATAGTTTTCTTTCAGCACTTTATTTTTATTTATTTATTTATATTTTTTATTTTTATTTTTTAATAACATATAATGTATTATTTGCCCCAGAGGTACATGTCTGTAAATCATCAGGCTTACACATTTCACAGCACTCACCATAGCACATACCCTCCCCAATGTCCATAACCCAGCCACCCTATCCCTACCCCCCCTATCCCCCAGCACCCCTCAGTTTGTTTTGTGAGTTTAAGAGTCTCTTATGGTTTGTCTCCCTCCTGAAACAAGATGGGATCACTTTAAAAATGGCCTTTGTGGTGTCTCTGGTTTCTGATGAGAAATTTTATGTTAATCTTATTGAAGATCTCTTGTATGTGACAAGTTGCTTTTTCTCTTGCTTCTTTTAAGATTCTCTCTTTGTTCTTGGCTTCCCATAATTTGATTATTGTGTGCATATTGATCTTCGCTGGAGTTTGTTGAGCTTCTTGACTGTATAGATTGATATCTTTTCTTACATTATGGGAGTTTTCAAACATTTTTTCTTCAGATTTTCCTCTCCTTACTCTCCTCTTCTTCTGAGATTCCCATTGTGTATGTTGATACACTAGTATGGTGTATGGGCCTGTATGATACACAGATCCTTTAGGTTCTGCTCATTTTTCATCATTTTGTTTTCTTTCTGTTCCTCAGACTAGTTTTCAGTTGACCTGTCTTCAAGTTCACTTGTTCCTTTTTTAGCCTGTTCAAATGTGATATTGAAACCTTCTAGTAAGTTTTTCATTTCTGTAATTGTACTTCTCAGCTACCAAATTCTGTTTGATTTCTTTTTTTTTTTTAAGATTTTATTTATTTATTTGAGAGACAGAGAAAGTGAGAGAGAGCATGAGAGGAGAGAAGGTTAGAGGAAGAAGCAGACTCCCGGTGAAGCTGGGAGCCCGATGTGGGACTCAATCCTGGAACTCAAGGATCATGACCTGAGCCGAAGGCAGTTACTCAACCAACTGAGCCACCCAGGTGCCCCTGTTTGATTTCTTTTTATAATTTTTCTCTTTATTGATATTATTTGTTCATACATCATTCTGGTTTCTCCTAGCAATTTGTCCATGGTTTCCTTTCGCTCTGTGTATTTAGGACAGTTGATTTAAAGTCTTTGGTAAGTTCAGTGTCTGTTTCTCAGAGTGACTTTTTTAACTTTGTCTGTGAATGGGTCATACTTTCCTGTTTGTTCACGTGCTTTGTAATCTTCTGTTGAAATCTGGACATTTTGAATATTATTTGTGATAACTCTGGAAACCAGAGTCTCCCTCCTTCTCAGGGTTTGTTTCTGTGGTTTTTTTGTAAGCTGTAGCTGCTTATTAGATAACTTTTCTAAACTATTCTTGTAAGGTCTGTGTTCTTAGTCATATTTGGTCTCTGAATTTTCTGTTCCTTTACTTCTGTTCCTTTAGTTCCTTTAGTTTAGTTCCTTTAGATTTCTCAAAAGAGAAATCTCTTTTGACAGAGATTTCTTTGAATGCCAGGAGCCAAATGATAGAGGAAAAAAATAAAATTGGGGGGGATGGAGCCAAGGGAGGAACCCTCTCCTGTCTTTGCTGAGCTTATACACTGCCCTGAGCACGTGTACAAGTCTCTGCATTCCCCAGTATATACAAGTGCTTTTGAATTCCCTGATTTCTCAAATAAACTCTCTCTGGCTTTTCCTGTATGCTTTTGGCCCTCAATCATATGCTACAATGTCATCTTCTGCCCCAGGTGACTACAGGCTTTTTGTTTGGTTTTTCAGGAGTTATAGTCAGAGTAAGTTCTGAAAAAAGACAGGCATCTTGTCTCAGTCCTTCAGGTAGACCCCAGATAGATGAGAACAGACAAACCTAATTCTTTACAAATAAGGTCTATTCTGCTTCCTCCAAAACTGGGGACCAGAGTCCACTGCCGGTAACACAGACTATCATTCTCAAGACCACTGCTGAGCCAGGGAGGAGCATTGGCCCAGGACATATGAACACACCACAATGCTTACCTACCACTTACCAATTGCCTTTCTGCTCATTCATTGTTCACTTGGTTGATGTAAAGCTTTGTTTTTCAAAGTACTGACAAAGTTAATTCTAACAGTTTTGCTTGATTTTTACTTTGATTTTGTCAATGTTTCCTGGGGGACAAGGACTTTGTAACTGTCTACTCTGCCATTTTTTTGCTGATGCCATTTTCCTGCCCCACTTTAAAAATTTAAGTTTTAGGTATGTGTTTTATTTATTAGAACAGTATTTCTTAAACTGTAAAATACTTTCCAGTATTAGAAATTTTAATTGTAGCTTTAATCCTAATATGATAGAATATTGCTGTAGGCTCACAAAGGAGGCCTTGCAAAGTATTTACATATTTTATAAAGCTCTTTAAAGGAGAAATGGTAAATCACAGTATATTGGCTTGGCACTGAAATGATTAGACAGAAAATTTCATCCTTTTTGGAAGTAACCTAATTGTTGAATAAAAAATCATTGGGATATCAGGACTGAATAGAGGGCTGTAGACTCTTCTGCAGCTTTGCTGATAACTCCCTTTGTATTATAATCCTCAGTTGAAGACAGGTTCTTCAGGGTCTGTGTTTGGGAAGATCTGCAGGGCCTGGCCCATTGCGTCAAATGAGAAATGCTCAATAAATATTTGTTAGGTGAACTTTGGGTTAACTCAGACATTGCTACTGTGTTGAACACAGGCAGGAGATGTGCATTTCCATGCTGGAAGGGAATATAGAGACTTTCACCCAAAGAACTATTTCATAGGTAGGTTCCAGTTGGAGTGTTCCCAAGAATAGGTGCAGTATGGAAAAGCTGGAGTATAGGTCAGAAATTAGACTGATGGTCTTTCTATAACATAGTCACCCCTTTACGAACAATACTTTTAAAAGGACGTACATTTTATTCTGTGCAAGGAACAGTGGGTGAAATCCTGGTCAACAGTATGTGGGAGGCAAACTTTGAATAACGATGCCTACATTTCATGACTTTTTTGAATATTAAACAAGGCCATGTATGCGAAACACTCGACCTGAAAACCTAGCACTGTGTAGATTCTCAATAACACAACCTCTTCAAATGGGACCTTAAAGGGGATAATCAGTTTATCCTCACTTTCTAGGATACCATGTTTGGTATGATAGAAAAGCCATTCTGGGACAAAAGTGGAATAGTTGGGAAGTAAGGGAGACAGGGACATGATATGTAGGGAGTGGTCATTGATCTGGTGTGGAATTAGTCTTATGGACGAAGGAAATCTTATTAGAAAATAATTACCTTAGTCTTTTCCTATCATTGTAGCAATCAACTTATTCACTTTGTAATAATGAGAAATTAGTGTACAAATTCTATGCCTGTAGCAGGCAGCTTAGGTCCCAATAGAGAAGAATTTACTTAATGTATTTCAAGATGACAGGTGGAAAGAATATACGTCGGGACCTTTCTGAAGTAACTGAGTCTTCCTCAACTGTTTTTCATATCGTCATCCTTTAAATCCCTTAAATCCAGACTCTAAAGCACTGGTTTCCCTAACATCAGGATAATTCCACCACTTGGAAATGTGAGCTCTCCTGTCTTTTGGCATTTTGGAAAAACGGAGGATGAGAAATACCTCATGTAAAGCAGAGAAGTCTCTGAACCAGTACTAAAGATCCGAAAATAAATTATCTTAGATTTTGAAAGTAGAATGCTATTTTGATATCATATGTTTAATGTGCGTATACAATAAAGTACAAAATGTCCATTACTATCACATGACTTAGTTGCAACCCTGGAAAAGAAAATGTAGTGTTTCTAAGGGTTCATAGATAACACATTAAAGCATAGTAATAAGTGTTACTCATGGCTTTTGAATCCATAAATAAGGCATATTATGATGGACCGAGACTTTGGATATGTCCATATTAACTGTGATTATATGAGCTGTTTATCTCTTTAAATGAGGAAAATGTAATAATATGTGGGATATTAACTTTGCTCTCACCTTCCCTTGGCCAATGCCTCCCCTTCCTTCAGGTTGTCAGCGTGGGAAAAAAAAAATCCCCCTGGCCATGCCTACTTCTCACACCCTCACCCTCTCTCATACTAAAAAGGTTTCACACACTCAAAGCTCCTTGATATCAATAGCACTGACCATAACTAATACCTAGTTAAAATTTTGTGTAGTAACTTGTCTAATAAGGGTATTCCTCACTATACTATGCTTCGAGAAGTAGTGAAATCATGAGAAAAGGGCATTAAAGTATACAAACAGCCCAGAATCCATCTTCTTATATAAAAAGGTCATTTTATTTAAGCAAAATTTAAATACATATATAAAATTCTTTTAGCTCTCTACTCAATAATAATAACCCCTTACATTTTATAGTGCTTCATCGTTTGCAAGACACTGTTATCTTCCTTCATTCCTCTGAAATGGGTAATATCTCTTTTATTATACCGATAAGAAACCGAGGCTCAGGGAAGTTAAGCAACTTGCACAGGATCTTGGAGCCCAGTAATTGACAGAATGAGGGCTCTAGTGGAGCCCCAATTTTCTTTCCCTATCACAGCTGCATCTCCTAGGAAGGGTCTAGTCCAACGTACACATAAATATTTATAAACATTATGTCATTGTTCTGAACTAGTACATCTTACTGTTTTGACTGTTTTATGACTAGAGCTATTGTAGCAAAGTGGACATTTGCAGAAGTTCAGTCTACAGCAGTTTTATATTCCCTCTGCTTTGAAATTTTCATCTTTTGCTAGCAACAACATACTTCTGTGACAATAAAGAAAACATTTTCCTGTTGTCATCTACATGCTCTTCTCACGTGGTTAACACACCTGGAGTTAATTTTTGTAGACTTTCTTTTCTCCTTACACCATGAAATCACCATGAAGATACTGCTGCTTATTTGAATGCTTGATCATCTGACACCTAATAATAAAAAATTCATTGGCCCTATAATGGAGCTTCATCTTTCTTCATGTTTAAAAACATTTAGAAGTTATTTCCTTTCTTAAACAAAAATCACAGTAGAATTAAATAAGCATTTCCCTCAGGAGATAAAGACTGAAATTTAAAAGTAAATCACTGCTAACTTTGGGCCAATAAAAAAAGTTTCATGGAGATGATTTTTCACATTCATTTGTTTTAAGTACAATACTAAAACCAAGGAGTGTCAGATAAAACAAGCCCAAAGCACTTTTTGTACCTAAACTAAAAATTGCTTTTGTGGCCTTTGACATATCAAGGGACTGCGATTATAAAGCAAGCATAAGAAAAAAAAAATCTCTTCAACCTTCTAAAAATTTAAACATAAGAAACTGTTTTTATCTGTGCAAGGACTCCGATTCTTTCACACAGTTTCCAAAATCACAGCACAGATTGTTCAAAAAACATTTGTACTAATTGTTTTGTTTATGAAATTTGAGTTATCGTTCCCAAAAGCATGAAATGCAAATGAATTTTTTTTCTTTTATCCAAAACCTGAGAGAATAGTAAAATTTTATATAGTGGGGCAGTGGGTAGGGGAGAAACAGTTGTTACGATTTTAAAGCCTCACGTGCAAAGAGAAAAGATCCATGGAAACACTGATTTTATCCAGGTGCCTATCTATTTATTTACTGATCTTTCTAGTGTTCAGAAGTATGTATGTAAGGCTTGAGGTTTTCCAAAAAGCTGTATTAAGATATTCTTTCATTTTCTAGACCAGTGCTTCTCAGAATACGGTCCATGGATTGGTGGTACTAGTCCCTGAAATATTTGCAGCAGTCTGCAGCAAGATGACTTCAGAAAAGTGAGAAAAAGCATTTAAGAAACCGATAGCAATTTGACATTGCTGCAGTATCCACGTGCACGGTTTCATGTTCTACAAAAGCTTGGCTCGATCCATGATGGATTAAAAAACAAATACAAAACAAACTGGATCCTTTGTGACTTAGGGTTTTAGAAGCTCTGAGGTAGCTTGGAGCCACAGCCTTTTTATGTAAAGCGTCAGATAGTAAATATTTCAGACTTTCGGGGCCATCCTCAAAGTCCCAGCTCTGCAACTGTGCGGCACACAAGTGCCATAGAGCACATTAAACAAGTGAGTGTGGCTCTGTGCCAGTTAAATGTTACTTAGAGACGCTGAAACTTGAAGTTCATCGAATTTTCACACGCCACAAAAAATATGATTTTGGTTTTTTCCCTCAACCACTGAAAAGCATAAAAACCGTTCTTTGCTCATGCAGGCTTCACTAAAACAAGCAGTGGGCTGGATTTAGGCCTCGGGTCCAGCTCGCTGACCCCTGAGCGAGATCGCCGGGGCAGCAGTCTTCAGTAACAGAGGCTATTTCCTTGTCTCTACACTCCCTTCGGTCTCTGTAATTTTAATTGCCACTTACTTTCACTCTGCAGTTTTGGTTATTATTTAAGAATACCTTAGAGCACTCATAATGCTTAGAACATTATGTTTAATAAAGTCCAGAAGGAAAATGTTCCAAGTATCACTGTGGGAATAAATTTTAGGATTCCGTATGACCTACTGGCTTCCATGAACTTTGCTTAAAAAAATAATAATAAATCTGACAAGAGTGGGATGGAAGATCTCTTTATCGGGTGCATTTAGCATAGTAGTGGGTTATTTTAATTTGTTGCTTGGAACAGGTGATGATAGAGCATGGGTTGAAATCCTGCACCGTCCTTATCCTGAAATGGAGAAGTAATCTGTTTGGATGGTAATCAAATTACAAAAAGCTGTGAGTAGATGGTGAGCTTAATGTCCAGAATGGGGAATTGCTCAGAGTCCCCCAGTCTGCTTGAGGCCCCTTGCCTCTCAGACTGTTAAGAGAACCCCAGCCCCTAGCTGCTCCCACAGCTCTCCAGCCATCCTGAGGCCATCAGATTTCTCCTCATTCGGCTTATTAGAAGTGGTTCAGGGCGCCTGGATGGCCCAGTTGGTTGGGCAACTGCCTTCGGCTCAGGTCATGATCCCGGAGTTCCAGGATCGAGTCCCGCATAGGGCTCCCAGCTCCACGGGGAGTCTGCTTCTTCCTCTGACCTTCTCCCCTCTCATGCTCTCGCGCTCTCTCTCTCTTTCTTTCTCTCTCTCAAATAAATAAATAAAATCTTTAAAAAAAAAAAGTGGTTCATTTCTATCTTGAGTGCTACATAGTTTTGTATGTTTGAGTACTACATCATCTTGTTATTGGTTGAGCTTTCACACAATTATCTAACTATAATCTTAATGTTTATGGTGGGTTATGGTTTTACTTAATTTTTCACTACATAGCATCTTTTCTCCATCTTGAACAGAGTTCACCATCGCCTTCTGTACGTGAACTCTGCACTCTGTGAGCATGTCAGCGTTGAGCAAATGCACTTACCTTCTTTATCATTCGTTTGTTTTTTTTTTAGTCTGAAGCCCTAACTTAGGGTTTTGGGTCTTGCTCCTTCTTCACATATGCCAAACTCTCTTTTGGCAAGAGAGTTACTTATAGTTTTTCAGACTTGGGGAAACCTTTCACCAAGTTGATAAAATTCAGTCTTCTGAGCTAATATGGTAGAATCTCCTGTCAGAGACTATGTACTTTTTGTTGTTCTTCTACTTCACAATATAAGAGGTTAACTTTTGTATGTGTGC
This sequence comes from Nasua narica, assembly GCA_028533885.1. Taxonomy (NCBI): domain Eukaryota; kingdom Metazoa; phylum Chordata; class Mammalia; order Carnivora; family Procyonidae; genus Nasua; species Nasua narica. The sequence continues at coordinate 103,657,296 of CM052809.1, forward strand.
TACGGCATTTTTGGACGAAGTCGAATCCTCCAAAAAAGTGAGAACTGTGAAACAAACCAGCGCTCAAGGAGACATATCCTTGGAATACAAGCAAGCCCATTAAAGCTGGGTTTTGAGTAAAGTATGTTTGATCAAATACATGCTGTCTTCCATGTCAGCATTTTAAGTGAGGAAGAGACTCTACCTCTTGCTATTTGAGAGCAGACTGCAAAAGTTGGTCCCCTGACTATATTATAAATCCATAAAAAGTTCTGTTTCCAAACACAGCAGCTTTTTAAATAGGCAACTTCCTACTTCTCCCGAAAATCAGACTGGTTATAAGTACTTTCATCATTAGTCACATTTAATCACATAATATCTTTTTCCTTACTATTTTAATGTATTCATGGATAATATGCCTTGTTCTTTAGAAATCTGTATATTGAATAGAGTTATGTCTGTAACCAACATGAGATGGACTTTAGTCAGAAAGAGTCTTCTACAGGGCTTTATCCAGAGGGAATTAGATTGTTGTTGCTTTGCCTGCTGCATTGAAGGTTATCCATCCAACTGATGTTTATCAAGCATCTTCTGTGTGGCAGGCATTCTATAGCTTTTATTTCATTTAGCAAGGTTTTTTGCAGATGAAAAAAATGTTTTTTTCATTTGAGTATTGTTTGCAGTCAGAGACAGTTCTAAATTTAAAGGAGAACTTTAAAAGAGCCAGTTATCTTCAGAGTGGAAATAAAAGATAACTGTGTGTATGCGTGTTATTTTTGTTGTTGTTAAAGTCCTTGAGTTCCAGTTCTGTGCGCTTAAATTCTGGTAACACAGCTCAGTCAAGCCTTTAGCCCATGCTTCTCAGTGAACTGAGTTCTGATCAGTGTGAGAGAATAACGAATGGGCATAATTGTGGCTCACTTGATCTGAATATTACCTACACTGTGCTTGTAGAAAAGTGTTTTATCAAGGGTGTGACCCTTAGGTAATTAAAAAAAAAAGTGAAAATCTATACAAACAAATGAACTATCTTAAATATTCTCTTAGTAAGAATATGTCCACTTGGAAGTAAGAACTACTCTGTCTTAATCACTATAGCTGCTTTGGAAATCTATTAGATGAAGGCTCCTATAGCATAAACTAATAGTTTTATGTTACCGGATTGCTTCCAGATTTCTCTTTTCTGTTACTGAATGGGAATAGTGTATAGGACTGCATTTCCAGTCTTCTTCCAGGAGAGCCACTATTAGGCAAATACCAGATTTTGTAAGGCTATGAAATAGACATCAGGGCAAATTTTACAAAACTTACAGTTTCTTTTTTTTTTTTTTTTTTTTCACTGTAAGACCAAAAGAACCATAAAACATTGTTTTTACATAAATTGTAATAGGAATTAGGTGGGGTAAAGCTCGCTAATATTTGCTAAGGGATCTCCTATTAAGTTCTGCTTGTATGTAGGATACTATCACTGGTTTGTCACAATCTGTCCTCCATTCCTGAACTGTCTTAATCTCTCCATCACTATCTTGTGCATTCTCTGTCCTTATCTCAGTTTTCCAGGGTTTTGTGGTACATCACGAATTCTTTTACTTTTACTGCTGCTTTTCTAGTTTGTTAATTTTGTGATGATATTGTGTTCATTCATCATTTCCTTCTGAAGTCTTGCTTTTTATCTCATTTTTAACATATTACTGATGTCTTATTTAAGTCATATTTTCTTTAGTTTGCAGTGTAATGTACTCACAAAGATGGGGGTGGAGAGTGGGGCTTATAGTTTCTTCCAAAATGGCCTCCTGTTTCCTTCCCGGCCCTCCCTCCCACCGTCTTTCAGTGTGCCTTTGCTCTGGTCATCCTGCTTCATTGTCATACTCTTCTCTTTATTTGACTTTATTTAATTTGAACAACTCAGTTAAGAACCTCTTTGCTCTATAGCATTGGTGGGTTGGCCTTGTTTTCCTTTTTGCCTTCTCTGATGAGACCTTCGTGCCTTGTCCCTGGAGCTTCCGTCCTTGGGATTTGAGGACCTGAGGCCACATGCCAGAGCAGGGGTGCACTGAGTTGAGCTGGAGCTTGTATGGCTGGGTGCAGGATCTGGACTTTCTCCCTCAGTCATTGTTGAAATGCTCTGCATCAGGTTTTGATCTAGGTATTCTGTCTCTTTGAGGAAGCAAGGATATGGGGGTTTCTTCTCTCTGACTTTTGATTCTCCCTCCAACTTAAGGAGATGATAGCAAGAATTTTTGTTGTTGTTGTTGTTGTTGTTACTTTTTAGTTTTTTATCACCAAGAAGATCAGCCATTGGTGTTTCCTTCCCTTGCAAACTCTGCTTCTTTCCAGAGGGTGTTTCTGTCCTTTCTCAACTAATGGAGAAAATGGGAAGCCTGTGTGCTTTAGCAATGGTCTCCTTAATCTACAGAAAAAGGGGAGTTTCACCTGGGCTTCTTCACACCTCATTCCCATTCTCTCTCCATTATCAATTCGTTAACTCACACACACGCATACATATTTCTTTTGGCTAAATCCTTGTTTACTGCTTAAGATACAGTAAACTCTGATACAGACTGGTGCACCTGTGTTAACCCAAAGTCAGGCTTAACACTGGGTGTCCTCTTTCCTTCATCCCGAACTTTGTCCTTATTTCATTAACCTCACAATAATGAGATCCCACATACATGATTGAATTTGTTAGACTACTGCCTGTAGTGTTGTAATGAAGTTGGGCTGTAGTTAATTAGCTTTGCTTGATTATGACTCATATCCCTCTTCTCCTCCTTTTCTCCCAGGCATGGAAAACCAAAATGGTGAGCCCTGATTTGCTTTACTGTGTCTGAGGATATCCTATGATAGCAGGGAAGGGCTCAGGGGCTTATACTGTGGCTGGGTCTTCCCATCTTTTCCCCCGGTTGTCTAAATACTACCCCGGATCCAGTTTTCCAAAATTGGGCACTGCTAATGATAGTTTTAAGGATTTTGGCCACCTAACTTTCCCATCTTCAACCCAGTCCTTTCTCTTCTTGGAGTCTCGCTACTCCTGGATACCACTTTAAAAGATGGTGGTATTGGGGTGCCTGGGTGGCTCAGTTGGTTAAGCATCTGCCTTTAGTTTGGGTCATGATCTCAGGGTCCTGGGATCGAGCCACACTTTGGGTTCCCTGCTCAGCAGGGAGTTTGCTTCTCCCTCTACTCCCACACTCATATACAGATGCCCTCTCTCTTCCCTGTGTCTCTCTGTCTCTCTCCCAAATAAGTAAATAAATAAATAGATTATGGTATGGTATTCTTAACTTAGTTGCTTTCTGTTAACATTTTTTTTTTTACTTATTTTTAAATAGTCGTTTTAAATTGATTTCATAATGTTCTAGGAGAAAGATTCTATGAGCTAACTGTATTCCACCATTTCAGCCTAAAAGTTCTGTGCAGGGCCCATCTCATTTATTTTCCTATTTAATCTTCACAATGTTCTTCAGTCTACCATAGCTGACATTACTTCTAATTCACACATGAGGAAACCAAGGTTTGAAAGAATGTAGTTTCCCAATGTCACACAGTTAAGGAGTGCAAGGTGAAGGTCAAATGCAGGCTTGCGTGTGCCCAAAGCCTCTGGTGTGCCTGCTTCCACGGTGCCTCCTCACATGGCTGTCTGATGCTGAGTATATCAGTAACCCTTCTTAGGGCTTTCGTTACTTCACCTACAAAATGAGGGGGCTGGCCTGCAAGGGCCATCCCAGATCTAAAGTTTTTCTGTGTTTATGGTTAGTGGAATGAGGAGACTACATTTTACTTTAACATAAATTTATTTGACTTTACATTTAATAGGAATGGCCATATATTTCAAGTTTAAATATATATTTACATATTTCTGCAGTCGGGAATTTTAGATTATGTAAACCTTTTTGTTTTCTCAAGTCATTTTTCAGGTGCTTTGGAATTTCACTGCTGTTCATTTTAACTTATGGTGTTTGCCATAGTAAAGTGGGAAATTTTTATTCAAATGTTAATTTTTTTCCCTATATTATTTTGTCTCTGTTTAACACTTCTCAGTGTGCTGGCAATGCCTGAATTGGGGGTAGTCTGAGGCAGAGAAGCAAAACAAAATTAAATAATCCATTTGGAGGTTAAATCCTTAACCTTGACCTAAACAAACTGAGTTAACTAACCAAAGATTACACTAAGGAGACTGCAAATCCCCGGTTCTAAGAGTTTATCATCTAAAAGATAAACTGACTGATGTCAATGTACGTCTGACTTACGTGTGCATACTCAGTAAACAGTGAATATGTCCGCGTTCACAGCTGCAAAGTAATAACAGCGCTGAGCAAGGATTAGCACGGAAACAGTAGTGGTCTGTTGGAATAACGAAGTGGAGAACATGGTGGCAACACCAGGGACAAAATGGAGTCATTTAGAGAGGAGGTCCCAGGTAGTCTGTGCTTGAGGAAGGAATTCGAAGTTGGCTGAGTAGAGAAGAGAGGGCTGCCCCACATCTCCCAGCTTCACCCACAGTCAAGCGCTGCTTGGCCCTGGGGCCACAGGCCTGCAGCCTCCCTCCCTGGGGCCTAGCGGTCAACACTCAACAATCCTTCCTCAGCACTTCTTTCCTGAGTGTCAGGTCCGTCCCGAAGAAGGGATCCACAAGTATTGAACACATCCCAGCCTTCCTCTGGGGAATGTAGCATCATTGGGCTCCTTCTAACCATGCTTTTCTCATCTCTATTTTCATTCCCTATTGTTTGAGTACCTTCTATCTACCAGATGCTTTGATAGGCCTTAGGTATGCAGTGATGGACAAAAGAAAGTATACCCGAGCTGATGAATTTCTAGTGGGTGAATGAGAGAATTTGAAAGTCTAGAAGGGGATACAAGGATTGCACACAAAAATCAAGGGAAGGCTCTGGTGCTGGTGTAGCTAATGGCTGAGGGTACAGTGGGGAGCCAGCCATGAGGGGACTAGGTCATTCCCCTGCTTAGCCCTTTCCTCTTAAATTCCAAGTCTCTTACTCTATTTGACCACTCCCTTCTGGACTTTTCCTAAAGCCTCATATCTAGGCTGTCTGTGGAATTGATAATATTTTCAAACTCCTTTTAGTTAAAACCCAAGTATTTGTTGGAGCCCTGTTGTATGTTTGGCTCTGTGCCAGGCACGGTGGTGGTTTCCATGTAGATCAGAGGCTCCATAAGGTCATTGCGGTGACCCAAGTTTATTGTCCTTCACTTGCTGCGCTTCCCTCATCGTGGCTCTTCTCTCCAGTAGCCCACGTACCCAGGACCACGAGTTAGGGTTGCTGTGTCCCTATTGCCCTGCTGCCACGTGCAGACCATTTCTTTTCCGATTAACAGTTCCATTTCCTTTGTGTCATAAGCCCTCACACCATTCTACCTGCCGCATTCCTGGCCACGTACGTTCTCTGCAACCTCTTCTTCAGTCCGCCCATCCTTCACTGGTACTTGTGAGCACGGGGTTTCCTCCTTCTTCCCATGGCTCGTCTGTCATTCTGGGGGACTGCAGCCTCCGGGTAGAAAATTCATCTGGCTCCCCGGCCTCTCAGTTCCATGCGCTCTTTCTTGCCTTCCGCCTCAGCCATCCTCTCGGAGGCCACCGTCTACTAGCCCCTGTTACTAAGAGTAACTGCTCCACCTATAACACCCCATTTTTAATCCCTATAACTTTGAACCACATCCCATTTTTCAGCTCCCTCCACACCTGCATCTGAATAGCTGGACAGGAGGAACGATGGACAACATTCCTGACTGACAACTAACTATAGGCCCTAGTAGCCCAGAATTTCCCAGCAATCCTACTGCATTTCCCTGGTTGGTGCTCAGAGGAGAACCAGCTTCTACTTTCTCTCCTGCCACAAACCTCCCACATACCCTGCCCCTTCTCAATGATTGACCTTGCTGCCTATCTCCCTGAGAAAATGGACACCATCAGAAAAGGGCCTTTATCCTCCCACAACCAAACCTAATGGCTTCCTTCACCTGCCCCATCAGTTTTTGCTTCTCTCTAGTGGATTGTTCCAGTCAAGATACAAAATGCTATTATGTGACCTATTAAAAGAATTTTTTTTTTTTAAGTCTTTCTTTTCCACTCCTCAGCCCCTCCTCTAGCCAACTCCTTTCTTGACTCTGCAAGCATGCCTCTACAGTGAGACTCCTGGAGAGAGTACTTACTGTTTGTCTGTTGCCTTCCATTTTCTCTTCAAGCCGCAGCAGGCAGCCATCCTGAGTGGACTCCTGAGCAGTCCACCGCAGATCCATCCTTTCCTGAAGCACTTTCTCTATCTCTAAGTGTTGGAATGCGGCTCATTTCTTGGACCTCTTCTCCATCCACATGCATATCCTAGGGTGATCCCTTTCCTGTGGTTTTAAATGCACTGATGACTCGTACATTTATTTCTGTGGCCACACCCTCCATGCTATTCCCATCTTTCTTCAGGTTGCCAACATATGTCTGATGGCATCTTACATTTAAGGCCAAAAGATTTCTGGCCTTCCCTCTCCACCCCCACCCCTGTTCCAGCCCAACTCTTCTTCCAGTGTTTTCTATTTCAGTAAAAAGTAGCATGCTTTCCACACCCTGCCCCTGTTTACCCAATTCCTGGACACCGGTTTTCCTCATCCCTCCACAGGAACAAGACCGCTTGGCTTTATCTCAAGATGCATCTTAAACCTGTCTACAGTATTGCCACCATTCCCACCTGGACCCTTGTGACTACTTCCTACCCAGCCTCTGTCCCCACTCCTGCTGGCCTCTATTCTAAACACAGAAGCCCATGATCTTGCAATATGAAATTAGATCTTGCCGCTCCCCTTCTGAGAACCTTCCAGTGGTTTCTCATCACATGCAGAATAAATAACTCCCTAGATTTAGCCTTCAGTGATGTAGCCCTTGCTTAGCTCCTTGACTTCCTTTTCTTCTGCTTTCTGCATCATTTGCTAACTTGTAGTTGCATTGACTCTAACATAGTTTGGTTGGAATGTTTTGATAGATAAAATTTCATTGTAATAAAGAAAGAAAAACTGACCTGAAAGGAACACTCTTAACCAAATCTTCCTGTGAATCTCTCGCTCACTCCTACTCAGAGAAGGCTTCCTTGATACCCTATCAAAAATAGCTGTCCCCACCATTCCTGCCTCCAAAAATACTCTGCTTTCTTACTGTGCTTTAATTTTCTTCGGGGCGCTTTCCATCATCTGAAGTATTTTATATATGTTCCTTTTCAAAATTGATGTACTTGCATGCATTCGGTCAGCCCATTAGAATGTTACCTGCAGGCCAGCAGTGCCTCTTCCATTCTGGCCGCACACAGTGGGCTCTCAAGAAATCTTTGTTTAGAGAATTAGTAATTCTGACTTTTCCCACTTGAAAGATTTTTCTTAAAAAATAGGCAGTAATATACTGCAATCACATACCCCCCAAAACTCTAGTCTTAAAGCAACAAAGGCTTCTTTCTCCTTCATGCTACCTTCCTGTTACAGGCCAACAGGAGAGGCCCCTTTGTTGGTCTGTAATTACACAGAGACCCAGACCCAGAGGATGACCACCATCTTGAACATTGCCGTTTGCAGTGGCAGAGTGAAAAGAGAGCTAGGGTGGGGGTGGGGTTTTGCCCTGGCAATTAAACCCTCCACTTTCCACTTCCATTCACAATTTCTTCAGTACTTGGCGCGTGGCTCCAGCCAACGGCAGGGCACAAGGCAGCACGCTTCCACAGAAATTTCAGGGAATGACAACTACAATTTTGTTATGAAAAGTTTGAAAGCTAAAGAAGGTGGAAAAAATTCATTACCGTCTAATCTTGATATAACCTCAATGATTATTTTTATATATTTCTTTTCCTTCTTTTCTTTTTTTTTAAAGATTTTATTTATTTTAGAGAGCGAGAAAGACTCGAGTGGGGGAGGGGCAAGAGAGTGGGAGAGAGGGCGGTACAGAGCAAGGGGCCCAACGCTGAGCTCTACCCCGCAACCCTGAGACCCTTGACCTGAGATGAAACCAGGAGTCCTATGCTTAGCAGACTGAGCCAGCCAGGTGCCCCTGGTTCACACTTCTGAAATGCTACATTTGTGATTCTTTGTGTGAAGTTACCACAACTTCCACTTCTGGGTATATCACCCTTATTCCTAAGCCGATCTCTGGGCAACCAAGAATATTCTACCTTCTTTGACCATTTACTGTATCCCATCCCACCTGTGCATATTTTTATGTACCTTCACAAATCCTCTCTCTTCCCATCAGTTACTTTCTACTTCCAAGATTATCTTGGTCCAATATATGACAGAAGTAGTATTTCTCTTTACATTGGCATGTTTCTAATGTATTGTCTGGAAATCTTGACCGTGTTTATCTGTGACACCACTCTTAGAATTCAAGCTCCCTATGGACAATATCTGTACAATTCTCTCTCCAACACCAGCCACAGTTAGGCATAAGAGGCAGTTGCTGAGTGCAGGGAGCTAAGAGAGGAAGGGAGGGAGGGAAGGCAAGGAGAAACCACCAAATACATAACCTGTGCCTCATTGGGAACATGCATCTGGCCTGCTGTTACCTAGTAGTTCATGTCAAGTGGATTTATCCTGGCAAATATTCTCGGGTTGCCTGTTAGGGAGAATTGACCCAGTTCGAGATTCATCCTTCTAGAGCCATTCAAGTTTGTAGGTTCTGGTGTTCTTTGGCAAAACCAGAAGGCATCACTTACCTTCACGTACTTGGCCCAAACCTTGAAAAACTTTAACTCATAAGAAAGCAACTTAAATCCAATAATCCTTGCTTCATTTATTTTTAAGGACAAGCCACTTTGATAGGGTTTTCTTCCGCATGAACTTACCCAACCTCCTTAAGAAAGAAAACTCTTCCTCAGATGTGGAAATTTATTTATCTGTTCCATTCCGTTCTTTTCTAAGAACAGCAAGTTTTCATGTATTTCTGTATACATAATCCTTTATTTAAGGATTGCAGGCACATTTTATTGTGTAACGATGTGTAATGTTAGATTTCTTCATACTTTTAAAAAATCATACAGAAGTAAAGGGAAAGGAGAATGAGGAGGAGAGAAAAAGAGGAAAAGAGGAAAAGAATGACTAACACTTTGGTTTAACAAAAAAATAACATTGTGAAATAAGCCATTGAGGTTTAGTAAGGTAAAAATCTGTCAAATCTCATTATTATGAAAATAAGTAATAAAATATTCATCTCACAGGCAGTTCAAAGGAACCTCATTGACTAAACTTGGTAATTAATCAGTAAGCTTTAATGAGCAATATAATAAACTTTTCTTGTAAAAATCCAACCTAGTACAATTTTCGATGAAACAGTTTGCTTTCACAGAACAATAAAACTACAAAGACATTTTAAGAATTAAGTCAGCTACATGATGTGATTATTAAACTATTTGCTGTTAAATGTACATTCAAATTATTGAAAGTTCAAAAGAATGGACATCACGTTAGAAATGCTTTTTCTATTTTTCATATTAAACATAAAAGCTCCAGAAATTATGGGCATAAGTGAAGTGGGCGTGTTTTTTTCTTTTCCTTTTTGTTTTGTTTTTTTTAATCCTTAAATTGTTCTCTGTTAAATGTAGAAGCATGACATCTAACTTCTGTGTTTGTAAAAGTTGAGAAATAACCTATGGGCCTTTAATATTATACTAAACCATGCATAATGAGTGAATTCCTGTTAACTTCATTTGGTGTTAAGGAAAATTCTTCAGATATGTGTAAGTAACTCCCACCAGAGTAGCTGGCTTGTTCTTAACTGTCTTTGGCACTTTGATTTCTACTCTTGATCTCTTTCAAAGTTTGATTTTGTTAAATTGCTCAAAGGTAGAGAGAAAAGTTTATGGGATTTTGTTTTTCTTTCAACAAGTTAAGAAAATGCAAATCTGCTGTGTCCCTGTGGAATTAAGCAGTACTGGAGCACTGGATGGTCTGGTTTTAAAAAATTCAGGCCTTTGTTTTATTTTCAAGCAAAGCCGAAATGTTTCTTGGTTTTTTCTGGATAAATCTCTGGGTAACACATTTAAATCACAGATTTCTGTACATATTCATTAGAATCCTATAGTGCTTAATTTTAGTCTTTTAAGATTATTAACCCACAGACTTCAACTGGAAGGAACATTAGGAATCATGAGTTACATAGTATCTAACTTTTTATTTGCAAAACTGAAGTATTATGAATGAATATTTTTCTTAGTCCAAAAGCCATGCTGGCTCCCTGTCAATCATTTATGTTGTAGAAATCCCTTATTACCTGCAGTATAGCCAATGCATATTCTAGAAAGAAAAGTGATACAGAATATAGATGTCTTGTGGGTATATAGATATACCCACAAGAAACCCTCAGTTCACATTTAAAGTATCTGAGTTTTTTAATAATCAAAATGCAGTTGGCTATTTTTCTTAATCTTTGAGAGAACTAGAATCTTTAAGGGCTAAGACATCTTTAGTTGGGATGATCTCTATCCAGCCAATATTAATTTCCCAAAGTCATTTTGTCTTTGTGTAAATGTCTGTGAGAGATAGGATATTGGTAGGAAGTAAATATATTTGAGTGGTCCATTCTCATGACTTTTAAACAGAATATTGTCCATAATACAAAAAAAAAGCAAAGATTAAGTTATGCACTGTAAGTTTTCTAAGGTAAATATGTACACTAATTCATATAATATAACTTTTTTTGTGTGTGTGTGCAAGAGGTATTTTTTTTTCCCCAAATTTATTTTAATTTTTCAGTGTTACGAGATTGATTGTTCATGCACCACACCCAGTGCTCCATGCAGTACGTGCCTCTCTCGATACCCACCACCAGGCTAACCCCCCCCACCCCCTCCCCTCCAAAACCCTCAGTTTGTTGTCATATAATATAACTTTTAACGTAAGAAAGCACAGGAAGGAAGGCAACCTTACGCCAGAGAAGAACATTAATGGCATTACTAACTAACTGTAATGTCAGTAAGATGGAAACTGAAATACAAGCATTAACATGAAATACAAAACTATGGGAAGATACAGAAGATAGGAAATACCTTCATAAGGAAATTACTGGGAAAAAAATAGTTCTGTAAGTGAAGGAAAGGTCAAGGTACTAGAAGAAAAATAACAATTGCCTTTTTATTCACCATGACAATGAATGCATTTGGAGCTCTTCCTAAACCTAAACCAATTAATGATGCTTGAAATACACTTGATTTAGGTAGTTGCGGGAACTACATTCTAGAAGAAATGCAACCAAGGTAGCGTTTGGGTGTGAGTCTAAGAGTCTTCACAGTGACTGGCCTAGAGGAAATCTCTAATACCTTAAAGAATTTTCCTGTAGTTTTATGATGCCGAGAAATCTGTGGATAAATAGGAAAGATTCACATAACCATAAAAAATAATTCTTATTCATTCTGATTAAATACAGAAATGGTAACCTGAGGCTTATGCGGTCAGACCAGACAGTGATGAATACTACAAACACCAATAAGAACTTTTTTAAAATGTTTAAACAACCTGGTTAAGAAAACGGTCAGAATGACTGGAACATCTTAGACAGAAGATTGATGTATACAAAATAATGTGATGGTTATCCAGAAGAAAATTCATGCAGGCCATTTTGGAATAGGATTTGATTTCATAATCCTTTGTACGAAGAAGTAAGAGTATTTACCCACAAGTGTGGTGGCGAGGGCTCTGAAGTAAGTACGTAGTATTGTAGTTTTATTGCTTACCAGTGTGCTAGGCATCATACACCAGCCTAAAATTTTTATTTTTATTTTTTTAGCAGACTGTTAACCAAGAGGAAATATGAATAAACTGCCTTTTGTAACTGCAAGGAAAGAAAAAAAGGAAAAAAGTTAGAAGAGATGTGCAAATTGTTATTAGGGGGTGTTTAACAATCCTCTGGGTCAAGAGAAAATTATTTCAGCACTTTAGTATTACGTGTATCTCTGATAATGAACACTGACGTTACCTCTCCACTCGTGAGCGTGAACACAAGCACAGATCTGACCTTGAGATGAACGGCCCTGGGGTTTGTTTACCCTTGCTTGGTGGTGATACTCCTCTTGTCCCAGTTGTGCACTGGCGGTGCTGGGAAGGCCCTTCTAGCCCCTCTGCTTTCTTTGCCCTTGCAGACTGTAGCCAGCCCTGACCGAGCCGACTGAGCCCATCGTTGTTGGGGTCCTGGACATTTTGATATGTATTTTGCACTTCCATGAGGGACTTGTCTCTTAAGTATTAAAAGTTGTTTAAATTCTTGATCCAAGAGTTATCCTAGAGAAGAAAAAACCAGTGTAAATGTGCTAAAAACCAAATGAGACTTTTTTCAAGCCCATGTCAAGCTGTGTGTGTGTGTACACGCTCTCTCGAGCTGTACTTATTCCATGATAACCTTTTATCTCCTGGACACTTAATTTATCATGTAGGACATCTGTGGTTAGGCATAGAAGGCCCATTTTGTAATCGGTCACCATGCCAGAGGTGAAAGCCATTGACACGGGGCCTCTGGGGAGGGAGAACTCTTGGCAGGGTGTTTTCAGTGGGTATTTTTTCAGTTCTGTCAGGTCTGTGTTCCCTTGGGGGAATTTGTACCCAAAGAGTATTGAGTTTATTCTGTTGATTTTTTTCCAAAAGCCTGTGTTTTCTGCATTCCTATTTTATGGTTCCCTGCTAAGGAGGAACAGTTTCTTTCCTTATTTGGTTTGGATTTGATTAGCAATGTTTGGGATTCGTTTAGTCTTTTTAAAGTAAAACAAGTGAGAGGTAGCAAAGAGTGGTGGAAATAGCACTGGGCAAGGAAGCAGAGCTCTGGGCCCAGTTTTTCCACTAGCCGCCCCTCGCAGAGGAGCTCTCACTGCTGAACTGAGTCCCAGCGTCAGGCTTTAGGCAGATAAAATGCACGCACCAATGAGAACATTGGGTATTCAGTCTCGCGTGAATTTCAGGATGCTAAAATGGTAGTAACAGCAGCAATAGCAGCTATCACCGTTTGTAACTCCTGCAACAACCCTGAAAGATAGGGTTGTGTTCAGATAAGGATGCACAGTTTGTTATCCTACAGACGGCAAATGGCACAACCAAGATAGAAACTCAGGTTGCTCTGACCCCCTGCAGTGGCCCTGATACCCTGACTTCCCAGGCTAGACACTAGTGTAGTAGTTACGCATAGGAGTCCTGCAATCAGTTCTGGGCTCAAAGGTCAGTTTTCCGGCTTTCTCACTGTGTGACCTTGACCCAGCTGTTTACCCTTTCTCTGAGCACTGTTAAACCGTAACAGGAGCAAAATCAGATTGAAATCATAAAAGTTATTGCAGGCAAATACACACAACCAAGTAAAGCACTAAACAGGGGTGGGAAGCAAATAATAGCTTTTGCCCTTACCAACGCTTATTTATGATCATTGTTTCTTTTTTTTTTTTTTAATGATCATTCTTTCTGAGAGGCCTAACATGAAGACAGTTACAGCAAGAAATTTTTAGTGTGATAATTTGTATTCTACATAAATATCAAGAAAGATTGTTTTTTGGGTCTCTAGATGCATTTCTTTCTACACGCTGATTCTTTCATAGAAGATTTCTTATATATTCCTTTTCTTTCTCTTTGGGATGCCAAATGAATGCGATTATCTAGAATCTGTGGTGGTGTTGGTATTTGCTTTGGAGGAATGTGGCTATCAAAGTGCAAATCAGACACGAATAAATTCCCTGCACTGTCCTTGAGCGTTTATGTGTGCTGGGCACTATCCCAGGCGCTGACGTTTTGGCAATTTCCTATGTAAAAGTCCACCCACTGTGCTAACCCAAAGGAATGGGCTGTGCTAGGCACCTCAAAACAGGCGGGCTTGCTTTGTACTCTCAAGGCGGCTGGTCGCTGGAAAAGATTCTGCCAATATTTATCTTCGTTTTAGTCAATACCTTGAAACTATTTAAATCGACAACTTATCACCACTTCCATTCCCCCACAGGCGTGGATCTGCTTATTAGCAGACACCATTCCTGGATGGGAGTAGGTGTAAAGAAAACAACTCCTTCGGGTAAGTGGGAAAGTAATCCAAGAAAAAGTGTTAGAATGTGAGTATGTTTACCAAGAAACAAACAACACCCAAGGGACTAACTAGTATTCAATAGCTTTTTCTTTTTTTTTTTTTTTTAAATTCATGTATTAAATAGTTTCTTTCTCTACCCAGACGCTGCTCTGTACCCACCAAGTGTTAATAGGAGTCCCAACTGTGAGCCACTCTCCCCATATATCCCCGTTCACTCTTTAATTTCTTGTCTTTATTCAAGACATTTCTGGAAAATGCCACCTCTGGGAAAGGGCTCTGGATTCCCCCATGTGAGAACTCTTTTCTGCATAATTAGTCTAATTTTTTTTTCTTTCGGATCATAGCAGTCATTGTCCCAGTATGTTTTAACTCTGCGATGTTACCAGTTTGAATATTGAATTTGAGGCAGTAAACCTTCCTAAAGAAAGATGTATACTGTGCTTCATGCATCATTGCTGAAAGAATTTTGCTTTGAAGCCCAGCGCGAACACTTAATTTTTATTTGCTATTATAAAAGAGTCTCTTTGAGCTGACAAATATGAAAATATGACTGTGATTTCGGCAGGAGGCCAGCGACTTTAGAGAGAATGATGCTTTTATCTTTTGAAAGTCTTTTGACTACCGCATTATTCTATTAATAGATGGGGAATGGGTAATGACATCCTTCAAGGCCTTCTTCTGTTGGAACTGGTCTTCCTACAAACGAGAGGGAAAAGATGTATGTGTCGAGTAGTAAGAGTTTAATATACGTGTATTTAAATCTCCTGTCTTTGGGCAACTGTTAAATTTATTTAAGAGCTCTGTGCAGCCAGGTTTCCATTTTTTTTTTCTCCATTTATATATGCTGTCCTCTGTGGAATTTCAGTCAAACAATAAATAATCATACTTTTAAGTCGATGTGCAGTTGCATACTTGAGATGTCTCATGGAATGACAGTAAGAGAGCCTTGAGCTAAATGGCAGCTTCCCCAGCATCCAGGAATTCTGCATTTGTCTTTATAGAGTCTGCAGACGTGTCCATCTCCAGGTGCGGTGGCGTCTGAAAGCGGCTCGTCTCGGTCTCTTCTGTTGTAACAAATAACTGAAGATCTAACAGAGGGGAGTTCAGCAACACTCCAGAGGGAATATTTTCATAGATCAACTAAGTGTGCATACAGATTGTAGGAACCCTATCTATGAATGTCTATCAAAAAGCTTTAATTAAATAGCTATCGTAATTTCAATGTTTATTTAGGACCCCGGGTGAAATCTTGAATGATTTCCTTTCATGAAAATTGTCAGAGTAAAAGAAAATGAAATTATTTTACCAAACCTGATGGATTTTGAGTTAGAGCTTCTTAAGAGATTCTGCCATACAGCACTCATTTTCATAACATGGGGAATCTTCAAGATCTAGAGTCTGCCTTTGGGCATTGTTTTTTAAGCCAGCTTTTGGGAATATCCTGCAAATGTTATTGTGAAAATATGCTAGGTGAGCTATCATCTTTAAGACTGAACTAAGCTACTTAGAAAAAAGAATGGATTCTTATCCTTAAACTTGATGTCTGTTGAGAGCCTCTGTAAGGGTTATCCTAATATGTTCGAATGCCTTTTCTTAATCTTTACTAATAAAAGAAAAGCTTTCTTCTGATGTCCAAGACCTGTGAGGAGGAATGCAAACTATAGCCTACCTATCCCCTATGTCTTTTCCTTCTAGAGTCAATTAATCCCTTTTCTCAGGGTAACTCTACTCAGGGCAAGATTCTTGGAGAGCATGAAGCAAAGGTGGGTTTTTTTGTTTGTTTGGTTGGTTGGTTTTTTTTTGGAAAAGGCTCTGAAGTTTGTCTCAACAAATAATATAAAAGTTTTTCATTTGCTTTTTTGTTACAGCCTACAGCATTGACTCCGTAATGACTAGAACCTTGGGTTTTTGTGCTTACAGAAATTATTTTAAATAAATCCAACCATATCCAAACTTGGAGACATTTGGGAAGTGAGGGAGATTCTGAGAACAAGCTCTCTTTGCTAGAAATGGATCCTCTGATGGGGCTTTACCAGTCCTTTGCCCCAGCTAGTCGACATCTTAAATACCATTTCTTCAGCTCCTTCATCTTTGAAAATCTCACATTTAGACTGTAAATCTCTCAGAGTCATCATTAACTTCACGTTGTCACTGTGTCCAGCATTATCTATAACCAATATAACAGTGAATGATAAAGACCACAAACATTGGCTGCATCCTGCTTTCAGCTTCCAAATTTGGCTTTCACCCAGTACTTTTGATCAAGGCACAGAGTCTTCCAGAATGTTTATAATTTTGCAGCACCACTTCATTGGCGTAAATTTGTTCTTCAACCCAGATGGTGATCTGCTTATGAAGGTTTTTTCTTCCTTGTTTATTTGTTATTTAGGAAGGCTGGGATTAGGAAGAGTGGGTCCATTCTGTAACTGGTCTTTGTGCCAGAGGTAAAAGCCACTGACGAAGCTCTTCAAAGAAGGGGGAGCTATTGGCAGGGCCAGGGGTGGGTGGGCATTCCTCAGTTCCTTTTGGTTTATACTCTCTTGGAGGAACTTGTACCCCAAACATTTTAAGATTACTTTTCTGTTGCCTCATTTCTCCCTCCCCAAAAGCATATGTTTTTTGCATTCTTTATCCTGATTCTCTCTTAATAAGTGGAAGTTCTCTTTCTTACAAGGTTTAGATTTGTTTGAAAATGTTCATGGCTGTGATTTTTTTTTTTTTTTTTTTTTTGGTCACATAGCAATATCTGGGCACTGAGAATAGCTTATCAAGTGAATATAAACACCGATTTACAAAACTAAATTTTGAGATCCAGCAGTGTGGACTAATGTCCGAAAACCACGTGTTACGTAAAATAATTGTAAAGCTGAGTGGCAACCTAAGGCTAGTCGGTGGTTTAGGTAAGCCTCACCCATCAAACAGTGATTTCTTCAGCACTGTAGCTACTGCACCATGTGTGCAGAGTACAGACGGTGTGGGGCACACGATCCCAGTCTTCCAGCCTGCAGGCTTATTTGGAAGACAGTTAGAAGCAAAGAGCACCTAGTGGAGTTGAAAAAAAGAACAGGTTGTGGGCTACAGTTAGAAGAAAGGAAGAGCCAATTTGAGCATTCCTGCCTAATGCTGAAACTGCTCTCAGAGCTAAAATATAATATAAAAACAAAAGTGGGACAGCTGGGTGGCTCAGTCGGTTAAGTGTCTGCCTTCAGCCCAGGTCATGATCTCAGGGTCCTGGGATTGAGTCCTGAATCGGGCTCCCTACTTACTCAGTGGGGAGCCTGCTTCTCCCTCTGCCTGCTGCTTGTGTGTGAGCTCTCTCTCTCTCTCTCTCTAGCTAATTGATAGATGGATAGATAGAGAGACAGATATCTTAAAAAAGAAAAAAAAATTAAGCCTCCTAAAGACTTGTAAGGGATTACATCAAGCATATCATTTACCTGGATGAAATTATTTAATATTTCATTAAATCTTAAGTCATTTATTTCAACAGAACAAAACATATATGATGTGTGCTTTGTTGACATGGGGGGAGCAGCATTCATGTGCCGATTGGTGTGGATGGCATCCTGGCGTCACCCAGTGCAAGGCCTACTGGGCTGGAAGCAGCAACTCTAGTTGGAGGAAAGATTGATTTGGGAAAATTTTCCCCATAAATTTTTCATTATAATGTATGCCTGTTTGTACCATAGATTAATAGCATATAGTGCATAAATTTTTCTTCCTCTTTTTTTGTGTTTTTTTTTTTTAATTTTTTATTAACATATAATGTATTATTTGCCCCAGGGTACATGTCTGTGAATCATCAGGCTTACACATTTCACAGCATTTTCCATAGCACATACTCTCCCCAATGTCCATATCCCTACCGCCCCCCCCACCTCCCAGCAACCCTTAGTTGGTTTTGTGAGTTTAGGAGTCTCTTATGGTTTGTCTCCTTCCCCATCCCATCTTGTTTCATTTCTCTTCCCCACCCCTCAAAACCCCCTGCCCTGCCTCTCAAATTCTTCATATCAGAGCGATCATGTGATGATTGTCTTTCTCTGATTTACTTATTTCCCTTAGCATAATACCCTCTAGTTCCATCCATGTCGTTACAAATGGCAAGATTTCGTTTCTCTTGATGGCTGC
>CM052809.1:103675928-103798696 GCA_028533885.1 Nasua narica
AGTTTTCCCAACACCATTTGTTGAAGAGACTGTCTTTTTTCCATTGAATATTCTTTCCTGTTTTGTCGAAGATTAGTTGACCATAGAGTTGAGGTTCCATTTCTGGGCTCTCTATTCTGTTCCATTGATCTATGTGTCTGTTTTTGTGCCAGTACCACACTGTCTTGATGATGACAGCTTTGTAATAGAGCTTGAAGTCTGGAATTGTGATGCCGCCGACTTTGGTTCTCTTTTTCAGCATTCCTCTGGCTATTCGTGGTCTTTTCTGGTTCCATATAAATTTTAGGATTATTCGTTCCATTTCTTTGAAATAAATTGATGATAGTTTGATAGGGATTGCATTAAATGTATAGATTGCTTTAGGTAGCATAGTCATTTTCACAATATTTGTTCTTCCAATCCATGAGCATGGAACATTTTTCCATTTCTTTGTGTCTTCCTCAATTTCTTTCATGAGCACTTTGTAGTTTTCTGAGTACAGATTCTTTGCCTGTTTGGTTAGGTTTATTCCTAGGTATCTTATGGTTTTGGGTGCAATTGTAAATGGAATCGACTCCTTAATTTCTCTTTCTTCTGTTTTGCTGTTGGTGTATAGGAATGCACCTGATTTCTGTGCATTAATTTTATATCTTGACACTTGATTGAATTCCTGTATGAGTTCTAGCAGTCTTGGAGTGGAGTCTTTTGGGTTTTCCACATAAAGGATCATATCATCTGCAAAGAGTGAGAGTTTGACTTCTTCTTTGCCAATTTGGATGCCTCCTTCCTCTTCGTAAACCAAATAAACCTGGGACTCTATATACTTATGTTCATAAGACTTCATTTTGAGGCATTCATAATCACAATTTATGAGTTATGGAATCATTAATTTACAAAAGGTGTAAAGTATTCCACATTTTTAGCTGTTAAGCAGTCAGCATTTTTCTCATGGACTCCTTTTTAGGTGGAAATAAATAAACACACGGAGGGCAAAACTAGTACCCAGAATTCCTGAAGGAATCTGTGACACAGTCTTTCCACATACTTAAATTGCTTGTATTTCAAATGGCTTTCGTTGAATTAAACTGGCATAAATACAGCTTAATTTCCCAGACCAATTTGTGCCTTTTCTATGGGGAAACCGCTTGAATGTTAAAAGTTTGCATGATACTGCATGATTCTGGATAATTTAAAGGAGACCGTGGTTTCTTCCATAGTTGCTTTATTCACAGAAATGTCTTTTGTGGTCAGCATGTGCATTCCTTGACCTACAAAAATATTTCCTCTGAAAGGTTCAGCAACTTAGAGTGTGTGCTTTCCTTAGTTTTGAAATGAACTCTTTAATTCCAGAAGCAGCATCTTTTGCCTTTTCTACTACAGGTATCTCTTGCATTTAGAAGAAATCATGTCTATTTTTATGGAATATTAATTAGGCTCCTTGAAAAGATTTGCCAAAGGATGGTGGATTCCATCTCAAGTGGCCCTTTCCTTCTCAGGCTCTTTGGGGAGGCCAAATCGAGGTAGCCCTGAAGGTATCTCTCAGTTGACCAGGCAACGTCTGCAGGCTTTTAGTAACAGAAGAAAAACTATCCCTGCTTGATTAAGATGGAGGTCTCTAGATAATGTTCAAGTTTTAAGAGCTGTACCAATAAAAGATGTCTTTCTGTCTCTCTCTTTCTCCTCCCACCCCTTGTCTTGTTTTTTCTTTTCTTCTTTCTTTTTTCCTAGCAGCCAACACAGTACACATTGGGTGGCAAGAGGCAGCCTATATGGCTACGAAATTTTTAGATTCATTGTGAAAACATTTTATTGTTTATTTTATTATTAAAAATTTAATTTGAGCCGTGCTGGTACTCCCATCTTTCCTTAGGCCAGGTTCTCAAGGTATTTAATACTCTTGGGCTTTCATCCAAAATTCCCTGTGAAACTAGTAGGCCTCCCATTAATGTTTAATGTAAGAAGAATTCAAGTACATCCATCAGCCTGCCGAAGATTGGGGTGCAAAGAAAGAGAACGTTTTAGGTTAGTGGCAAGTGTGCCTGTGCTCAGCTGTCCTGCGCTTTTTTCCTTTTCTGCAGTGGAAGAGTGTGAGACTGCTGCGCCTCTCTCCTCCGTGTGCCACTGCCACGTGTGTACACTGTAGGCGCACTTTGATCTAGAAGCCAGACCTGCGTGTGTGTCACTCCTGACGGTGGCGTCCACCCGCTTACGGTAGCCCGCTGTGCCTTCCACTCCACCTCCCAGAACTAAGTTCCTCGACACTGCTCTCCATAAAATGTGTTATTTATATAGTGCTCTCAAGAGGAGAATTATCCTTAAGATTTTCTTTAAAAAGGTCATCTCCACACTCAATGTGGGGCTCAAACTCATGACCCTGAGATCAAGAATCACACGCACCACCAGCTGAGCCAGCCAGGCGTCTCCATATTACAGTTTTATACTTTTCAGTGTGCTCCTTTTTTATAACAAAATTTTTTTTAAAGATTTTATTTATTTATTTGGTAGAGAGATCGAAAGTAGGCAGAGAAGCAGGCAGAGAGAGAGGAGGAAGCAGGCTTCCCGCCGAGCAGAGAGCCCGACGCGGGGCTCGATCCCAGGACCCCGAGACCATGACCTGAGCCGAAGGCAGCGACCCAACCCACTGAGCCACTCAGGCACCCCTTTTGTAATAAATTTTTGAGTGATGTAAAGGGCACTCACAATTATCTTGACTTCTGTTTGACCCAAAAAAGAAGTCCACGTTCTGGTCCTGCTTTTCCCAAATGACTACAACCACCAGTACTTTATGTGATTCCTGACTTTTCAAGGCAAGGAATTTAGTTCTTAAAATACTCCCAAGGTGGGGGCACCTGGGTGGCTCAGTGGGTTAAAGCCTCTGCCTTCGGCTCAGGTCATGATCTCAGGGTCCTGGGATCGAGCCCCACATCGGGCTCTCTGCTCAGTAGGGAGCCTGCTTCCCCCTCTCTCTGCCTGTCTCTCTGCCTACCTGTGATCTCTCTCTCTCCCTCTCTCTCTCTCTCTCTTTCTGTCAAATAAATAAATAAATAAATCTTAAAAAAAAAAGGGGGAAAAAAAATACTCCCAAGGGTGGGGCGCCTGCATGGCTCAGTGGGTTAAAGCCTCTGCCTTTGGCTCGTGTCATGATCTCAGGGTCCTGGGATCAAGCTGCACATGGGGCTCTCTGCTCAGCAGGGAGCCTGCTACCCCCACCCCCCGCCTGCCTCTCTTCCTACTTGTGATCTCTCTCTCTGTCAAATAAATAAATAAAATCTTTAAAATAAATAAAATAAAATAAAATACTCCCAAGGGTGGAGGGAGAGAATATTGCCATCGAAGGAAAAATAGTATTTACCACTACTTCCTCCTTCCACCTTCCATCCCTCTTCCTTTCTAACTAATCTGCATTCTATTTTAGGTATTCTTTTTTTTTTTCTTTTAAACTTCTTCCCCTATCTGTAATGCTTGGTTAAATAAAGAATTAGATAGCCTGGCTAAGTAAGACGAAGAGAATTGTTTCTCTTTAACTGAATAAAAACTTCAAAGATAATCTTCCTTGGGTACTCAGTATTTCTGTTTATAGAGGGACAAAATTTCAGAAACAAAACTGTAGTGCTTTTGCTGAACTCTAAGTACATGGGCCTTATCCAAACTGACCAATTCATTAGTCTTAAAGGAGACATCCGAGCTATTGTGGGTGTTTCAAGTACGCTGTCGTTTCATTCTGCATGTGCAGTGGGCTTCGGTTCGGCAGTGCATTCTCTGTGATGTAGACACTTGGAGGGAGGGAAGAAGTACAGAGCTTTGTGTGAACTTCACTGAGCATTAGATGATGTTCTTCTTGAACCAGTCATGCTGGCAGTCGTTTCCTGGAATAACAGGGTCCTTGGAATATTTGTTTCACATTTGGCGCATAATTACATCCATATGTTTACAAAGAGGGAGAATATATGGGTGACTATCAGTAATAATTTATAGAATTGAGGTACCTGGCTACATTTGTTTATAAAGTCCTCCAAGCTGAGTGTAGGCTTATGTCTCACATTTATAAAGGGAATTTAGCAAAGCCTCTTCCTTCCCTTAACCTGAAATGATTTGCTGGATATTAATCCTTTATCTACACTTCTTAATGAGCTTTGAGCATTCGAGGTGAAGAAAAAAAGATCTGGGGAGCCAAAGGATCCTTTACAGAAAGAAAGATCATGGCCAGAAGAGAGACATTGCTTTTCTACCTAAATGTTTACATTTACTTTGCTATTCAAAAAAAAAAAAAAATTTTAGTGGCATCTGGCTGGCTTAGGCCGTGGAGCATGCAACTCTTGATCTCGGGTTTATAAGTTAAAGCCCCGTTTTGGGTACATAGAGATGAGTTAAAAATGGGTAATCTTCAGGCGCCTGGATGGCTCGGTCAGTTAAGCGTCTGCCTCCAGCTTAGGTCATGACCCCAGGATGCTGGGATAGAACCCCGCATCAGCCTCCCTACTCGGTGGGGAGCCCACTCCTCCCTCTCCCATTCACCCCACTTGTGCGCACTCTCTCTGTGTCAAATAAATAAAATCTTTTTTAAAATTTTTTTTTAAATCTTCAAAAAAAAATCCAGTACTGATCCTAAACTACTATTCTCATTTATATCTAAACTAATCAAGGAACCATAGATCGCTCCCCGTCTCCTGAAAACTTTCCGGGCAGTCAGGGTCCTCTATTCAAATGTCAGCTGTAATCCGAGCGCCATCTCAAATCCTGCCTCCGCCATCAAGACACCAGGAGCGTGAACCACATCAGCCTGTCTCAGTGCCAACCCGGAGCGCAGAGCACGCTGTTACCAGCTGATGTTTATGCAGTGCGGGGCACTGAGCTGAGTGCTTTCGCCGTGTCCACAGGAGAGCCTGAAGGCTCCGTGCTCGTCTTCTCACCACCTTACAGATGAGGGCACTGCAGCTCAGGGAGGTGAAGAGATGTAGCCTAGGTCCGGTGGTTAGTAAAGGGCAAAGTCAGAATTTGAACCCAGGCTGTCAGGTTCCAGGGGCCACCTTGAGTTGCCAGAGCCTCGTCCAAATCACAGATTGGTGGGTTTTGCCAGGGCTTAGTTTTCGCCTTCTCTGCTTGGTCCTGAACACTCTCTGTTACGTGCCTTTAATTTTGAGCTTCCAAATACAACCAGCAAGACCCAAAGCTCCTTGTCCCTGCTTAGTTTCCAGGAGCAGCACGTGGTTCTAGGCACCTAGAGATGTGTGGAGAGTGCTTACTGAAGTTCAGAAGATCCAATACCATCACTTCCCCCCCAGAGCAACTGGTTGGGTGACTTGCCTAAAGTCCCAAAGTCAGTAAGCACAAGAACCAAACAAAAGGTTCCAGAAAAAAGTGGAAGCATCTGTCATGTATGGCAGATAAGTAAATGAGAGACTAAGAACAGAAAAATCCTCAAAACCAGTGCCTGAGAGAAGAAACAGATTAAAGGCTGCAGAAGACATGTGTGCAAATACTAAAATGCATTTAGAAGCACTTTTTGAGCGGTTCAAATTCTTTATCACGTCTAACTTAACAGTTTCCTGACTTGAATAGATCGACTGTCTTCTGGACAAATTCCTGAACTCTCATTTGGGTGCTCACAAGTTATATCAGATTTGGTAAGAATTGGAAGTAAGAGCAGCAGCATATAAAGGGGAAGGAAAGGCAAGTAAGGCGCCTGGGTGGCTCAGTCCATTAATGTGTTTGTGCCTTCGGCTCGGGTCATCATCTCAGGTCCTGGGATCGATACCCGCATCTTCTCTCTCTCCCTCTCTCTCTCCCTCTCTCCACTGCTCGTTCTCGCTCTCTCTCAAATAAATAAATGAAATCTTGGGGGGGAGGGGAAGAGAGAAAGAAAGGCAAGTAAATGCATGTGCGTCGTTGGCGAGTGAGAATGGCCCCTGCCTTGCTGCCTGCCACATGTGGCCATCAGCCAGACAGTTTGGTTGCTGTCCTCTGTCCGGGAGGCCAAGTGGGGCAGTCACCATGAGCAGCCTTGAGTGGGAATGAGAAGAGGACAAGCAGTGTGGACTTGGCCATTAGTAGGAAGAAAACCTGGTTTGTGCCCAGAATCACCTCCGCTGACTTTGGGTTTAGCCATTTCCCCCAACTGGGTCTTGGTCTCCTTATCTGTAAAAAGAGAGGACTGAATTAGAAGATTTGTAGGTCCCCTTCTGGCTCTGAAATTCTGACTCTCAGAATATCTTTTCCATATCACTTCTTTGGAATGAATCTTATTTTCAATTCATCTAAACAGTTTCAAAATGCTGTTTGGAATAATTAAAGTAACACTAAGAACGGCTTGAAAAGTAATCAACAAAATTGTGAATATCTCCCATAATGTCACTTGTGTGACAATCTGCTAAAATTTTTTAAGCTAATAAAAGTAAAAGACAAATACCAAATGAATGCTTTTGAAGAAAGCTGAGGAGACATAATGGCAACTTTCCAAATACGGCTAAAGCTCTCAGTTGGCTCCGTCCAGCTGTTACTTCTCCAGGTGCTTGTGGGCCTTACGAAATCTGACACAATGTCAGACAAATACCTTTCTCCCGATGCTTTTATTACCTCCTTTTCCTGAAAGTCATAATCTAACATCAGGAAAGGAACTCATAGTTGAGTCTCATTTATCTCCCACGCCCTGCTTTCCAATTAAAAATTTTCATTCATGCATTTTTTTTTTCCAAGTCAGATCTTAAGCTTTAGTTGCAAGTGTTTATGTCTTTTTAATTCTATGTTTACCTGGTCTCTGATTAAATAATCCAATTTTTTAAATACTGTTTAAACAATAAAACTCGATCAATTTTTGGATAGTACAAGACTTTTTTTTTTTTTTTGACCTGCCTAAGAAAATACCAGAAATGAAAGAATGTCACAGCCTGAGTTACTAGTAAATGAGTTGCTTTCAGGTCAGTCATCCTTACTGGAGGCAGCTTTGTGCGTCTGACAACTTTCAGGGTGTATAATTCATCCCTAGCACTCAAAGATCATTTTACCAAGTACCATTTGGGGGAAGCATCTCACCCCTGAAAAGCAGCCATTCCTATTTTATGCAGATGTAAAGTTCTCTGATTGTCAAAATCAGATCACAAAGGCAAACTGGGGACATGTGAGGGTTTTTGTTTTTTGTTTGTTTGTTTGTTTTTCAGGTGTGGGGATGGTTATTTGTTTGTTTTGAGTTCCATTCTGCCAGAATGTTCCATTTGCCAGTGGCAGCTGGCAAAGACCAGAACTTGAATAAAGAAGGAGGGAAGCGCTCTGTAAAACACATTTGATCCTAAGTTTGGGTTACCTGTCTCTTCACAAGACTTCATTAGAGTATAGTTATGATTATATACTCATTTCCAAAAGGCTGCTCTTTTCATCAATCATTAAAATAACAGCAAGCTTAATTTAGGTCATTTGTATTTTCTTTTTATAAATTTCCTAGGACATGCTCTGTATACACTGGGCCTTCAATAAATGTCAGTCAATCAACAACATTTATTGGGTGCTGCCCCCAACTTCAAATGTTTATAAAGGAAAATGAACATTCTCAAGGGAATAGTTTTCAGGTTGTCTTTCTCGGGTCTGTCTGGTTCGGAATCTGCACAGCTCCATTGTCAACAGAGGTAGAAAAGTGACTGTCCTATGGCGTTGGTGTTTACAAGTGTGAGTTTGCGTCTCCTTCTCTGCGTCAAGGCAGAATTCTGTCAGTACGCATCACTACATGGGGGCCAGTTGTTAAAATGGTCAAGTATTGGCCCATCCCTATAAGTAAGTGCATCGGTCCTTCCCTCACGACCTCCTGAGCTGTCCCCCAATTCCATAACCAAGGGGAGAAAGCCTGGTTTAGCTGGGGGTCTCTAGAAACATGCTCCAGCTGATTGGTTAGTGTCCACGCCATACCGCTTTCTGACTATTTCAAATATTCCCCTTGCACGAGGCATTACCTACACAGAAAGGGAACATTCAAGAATGATTGCTTGAAGTTATTGTAGTTGTTGTCATTAGAAAAAAAAAGGCACCTGGGTAGCTCAGTTGGTTAAGTGTCTGACTCTTGGTTTTGGCTCAGGTCATGACCTCATTCAGGGTTGTGGGATTGAGGCCGCATTGGGCTCCATGCTCAGCATGGCATCTGCTTGAGAGATTCTCTCTCTTCCTCAGCCTGTGCTCCTCTCCCTCCCTCCAGTCTTCTCTCTCTGCCTTTCTCTCCTTCCTCCCTCTCTCTCTCTCTATAAAATAGAGTCTTAAAAAAAAAAAAAAAATGCATGAACTAGCACGTAATGATTGCTTTATAGTACCGTGTCCAATTCTTCTGATTCTAGGGCAGGGACCAGGTCTGAGCCATGTTGCATCCTTATTACTAAACACGGGCAAGATACCAGAAAACATTAACTGTACTAAACAGAGCTAATGTAGACTTCAGGCTTAAAGAAGGAAAGGACCAAAATTTGGAGGACACCATGCAGAGACTCAAACTGTGACAACACACTAGAGGAATTAGTCTTCTTTGTTCCAAAAGTGGCTAGTTGGTGACAATCAGTAATTAACCCACACACCAAATGGTGCCTCTCTGCTGGCTAGGTAAAACAGGAAGTGGTTTGGGGCACCTGGGTGGCTCAGCCGGTTAAGCATTTGACTCTTGGTTTCAGCTCAGGTCCTTGGTTTCAGCGTTAGGTGTCATCTCAGGGACATGAGATCAAGCCACCTGTCGTGCTCAGTGCTCAGCCTGCAGGGAGTCTGCTTGAATTCTCTCCCTCTTCCGTTCCTTCCCCCTTTGTCCCTCCCCACACTTGTGCACGTGAGCGTGCTTGTTCTCTCTCTAAAGTAAATCAATAAAATCTTTAAAAAAAATAAAATGTAGGATGCCTGGGTGGGTCAGTTAGTTAAGCATCTGCCTTGGGCTCAGGTCGTGATCCCAGGGTCCTGGGATGGAGCCCCACATCGGGGTCTCCACTCAGCAGGGAGTCTGCTTCTCCCTCTGCCTCTGCCTCTACCTCTACCTGCTATCCACCTGCTTGTGCGCTCACGCATGCTGTCTCTCTCTCTGGTCAAATAAAATCTTTTTTTAAAAAAATAAGAAAAAGAAAGAGACCTGAATAGGACAGTATGAGAAGCAGTATCACGTGACATAGTCGTTTTCAAACGGTTTGTTCCTCGGAACCCTACCCTTGCTTCATTAAAGAAGTCCTGCTTTTAATGTTTTACATATATTAATCTGACACTCCCTGAGTGAGATCACCTACAAAATTTAGTCCATGTTAACTTTTGCTAGTCTCTGTTGTAATTAATGAGAAAATAAAATGCTTCTATTACAGAACATAAGATCAAGGTTAAAACTGGAAATGTGATAATGTGGGTTTCTACTTTCACATTTATAATAGCTATTAGGGAGGTAGAAAACTTACCTAGGTAAGAACATGGGTTCTGAAATTAATCTGACCTGGGGCTGAATGTCAGCTTTATCACCTATTTGCTGTTTGCCCTTAAACCAGTTACTTAACCTCTCTGAGCCTCTGTTCCCATAGGAGTTTCATGTAGGTGATAATACTACCAGACAGAGTTGTAATGAGAGTAAATGAGATTGTTTCTGTATTAGTTTGGGAAAGTACTATGAGCTGCTTTATTAGAAAGCCCACAGGCTCAGTAGCTTGTCACTGTAGTTTATTTCTCTGTCATCTCACAGTCCCATGTGGGCCAATGGGGGCACCCTGCTCCTTGTAATTATTCAGATATCTTAGTACCTTCCATCTCTGTCCTCTAGGTCCTCAGGGCCTCTTTGTTCAACATCTCATGCAGAAAGACAGCAAGGTTGGTACAGGATAGAAGGGAGAACCACAAAGGTCTTGTTTTTTCTGGGAAGTAGCAGGGGTGTGCACCACTCATCACCCAGCCATGGGAGAGGCCGCGCTGTGTTGTCTGGCCATTAGCACAGGGACTAGGGCTCGGAAGCGTGGGCACTAGCAGTTGCCACCACATCTAAGGCACTGACTACAGTGCCTGGTGCGTAGTAAGTTGTCTGGTAGTATTTTTTTTTAATTCCAGGAGCACCCAGGGTATGACCACAATGTTGCCCACCGTTTTGGCAGTCTCTCAGAGACTTAATGCAAATGAGCACAATCCCCCTAGAAACTCCGACCTTGCGTCGGAGAGCCGTTTCTGCATACGATGACAAAAACTTAAGTTCAGAAAGCCAACCAGGCAGAGGTACATGCTGAGTTGAAGCTAAGCGCACAAAACAAGATGTGAGACATTTCATCATGTTCTCAGCTGCATTCCAACTTTGAATATAGAAGGGAGGAAAGGTTTATCAAGGTGGGCTATTTTTGGTAAAATAGCCCAAAAAAGTCTTATGAAAGCTCTTCCAGGAAAGGCAAGATGGTGTGGGGCTTTGGTATGAGATTTATTTATTTATTCATTCATTCATTCATTCATTTGTTTGTTTGTTTGTTTGTTTGTTTGTTTTTAAATTCTGCTTAAGAAAAAAAAAGCTTGAAAATGTAACTGGAAGGGGAAAAAAGGGTTTTAGAGTTAGAAGACCTTGATTTGAATCCCAGCTTTCTGTTAAGTGATTATAAATTTTGTTCATAAAAGTGTTCCTTTCGAGCACCATCTCTTGGCAGTCACTATGCTAAGGACCTGTCTGTACCAGAGCCCTTCAGGGACAGGTGTCCTTTATCTATTTTAAACATTGGGAAACTAAAATCGAAAGATGTGAGATGACTTGTCCTAGAGTACGTGGTTAAGAAGCAGCAGGACAGCGATCGCTCTGGTTCAAGGAGCCAAGCCCTGGTGTGGGAAACAGAGGTGGTAACTCACATGCCCATTGGCACGAGAAGCAGGTGGGGTAGTTCAGGCAGGTGGGCTCCGAGGCCAGCGTCAGTCTCTCTGCCTCCCCTGCTCCCCTCCCTGGTGCTTTTCCATAGAAGTCTTCCGCTTGCCACAGATCTTTCATCTGGAAATCTTAGTTTGTTTATGAAACAGCGCACACCAGTACGCCGCTCAGACCCTCTGTTCTTTCCCATCCTCTCTTGTGTCCCTCGACCACTACTTTCTTCTCCCTCATGTTACCATTTGTACAAGGACTAGCGTTGTCTTTTTTCTTTTCTTCCTTCTAAGAAAAGTAAATATGTTCCTGCTGTTCTGCACTCCACTGGAGTGAGTCCCTTGGGCAGGAGGGGTGCACTTCTTTTTACAAGGGAGGGGGCTAGCCTTGCATTTGTAGACTGTGCTGTGAATGCTCAAAGGTTCTGCAAACCATTCTACGTTTATTTCAATGGCTTCCCTGATTCCTTCCAAGTTGAGGGAGCATGGGGAGAAGGGCTTATGCTATTTACTACTCGGTACATTGTATAACACCTTTGCACACAATGTTGCAGACTTACAATTTAGTCCTTGACTTTGTTAAAGAAAACTGCATGACTACTGATCTTTGCAATGTGGTTCCTGTTTTCGCAGAGATTGGTGGTGATCCATTACAAAAAGCCGGCACAGGAAGGTGCTTTGAGGGGCATATTATGTCCTCTACAGTTGCCCAGGGAATGTTCACCCACACCTGGTGCTTTTAAGATAAACCATTGAAGTGTTCCTTCCAACTGAGGACAAAACCAAGGGAAGAAATAAAAGGCCCAATAGAAATCCAAAAGTTGGGCCCCTGGGTGGCGCAGTTGGTTGAGCGACTGCCTTCAGCTCGGGTCATGATCCCGGAGTCCCGGGATCGAGTCCCACATCGGGCTCCCAGCTCCATGGGGAGTCCGCTTCTCACTCTGACCTTCTCTCTCTCACTCTCTCTCTTTCCTAATAAATAAATAAATAAATAAATAAAATCTTTAAAAAAAAAAAAAAAGAAATCCAAAAGTTATAAAATCAATTGCATAGGTACTTGGACTAATTTAACTGTGCAATTAGAGATTTGTGTCAACTTCAAAGTGTATCAGACCTTAAAAAAAAATATTAAATTTTTTTTTTTTTTTACCGTCAGGCTCAGCACCTTACACCTCTCCCCCTTGAAAGTATGAGTTCCGTCCGTTCCTCAAATGAAAACTGTATTTCAAAATCTCGTCTGCCTTGTATACTTAACATTCTTTCAGATACTCGCTCTTTGATTTCATTTGCTAAACGTTTGCCAGGGGCTGGTGTTGCTTGCTGTTACTATAGAACCAGATTTTAAGAGCTTCATATTTATTAATACACAATCCCCTGTTTGCGTTTTAAAAAGCCTTACTATCATCTTTGATACTTGTTGAAATTCCGCTGAGTTTGAGAAACCTCTCTTCTACATGCCCCTCCAAATCTAAATCACTCTCATTATCACATTTATGTAAATATTTTTGATATGGCCCCATTGCCAGATACCTTTAAAATGTCTGCTTTTTTCCAGCTCTGTCTATATTTCCCTTCTCTCGGCAAATTCTCTGCATTATTCCCTAATTCATTAGTAGTGATACACTTGGGCGTCTAGTTTTCTTGGCTGTGGTACAAATCGAAGCCTCAGCTATCTCGTGGCCATATGTTCTTACTGCATATGCCATGTGATTTCTAAGAATGAGAAATGCAGAGCCTCTTCCCAGGCTCAGTTTAAGATTGATAGCTTAGAATAGGCAATATGTGTAAGCACAATGCTGTCTTATGTCTATTTACCAAAAGTGTTTTGAGGAATTTAGCTTCAGTTTTGATTGCCAATTCACTCCTGGCAGACTCGTAAAATAAGAAGCAAAAGGGCCCCCCTTCACTCCTCTGGTGAAAGAGTGTGATAAATGAGGGATTAGAGCAATGTTAAGTCCTTCTAGAGGCAATGCAGAAAAGCCATCCAGCAACTCCTCTCAGTACCAGAAGAGGTTCATTGTAGCTGCTCTTCTCAAGCCAGAAATTGGAAGAGCGCTATTTTCTGGATCAATAAGGCTTTAAGGATATAAACTAGTAGCATTTTTTTAAGAGAGATCTGTTTTCCGATGAGTGCTCTCAGGAATGGGAAGGGGGATGGGGATGCCGCGTTCTTGTGTACACTCTGTCAAGGCAAAGACTTTATTGCAATTTTTTGTGTGTGTTTGGTTAGTGCCCACAGGGTATGTGTAGACTCCTAAGAAACACCGAGGATGCTGTTGATGGAAATCCTTGGTTTGAGCTTCCATTTCTGAAGAATGAAACCCTGGTCTAAAAGGTGTCTGTGTCTTCTCCCTACCAGGATCCCATGCAGGCTTGGGCCTTTGGAGTGATTCTGTATCAAATCAGTTATGTTGAAATTCCTAAGAGAATTGTTTGATGATTCAATCTCCTGGTATGTTCCACTAATCTTCATACGTGAAGTGATATCAGAGACACACATTTAATGACTTACAGCCCTCACATAAGTTGCTACAGTTGGACCTGAAAGGCTTTTCTCAGACAAGTCCAGATATCCGCTTTCCCTTATCTGCCTGCTTTCCTTCTAGACAACAAATGGCTGGTCCTTTTCCAAAGGCACAGGTTCTCCTATCTGAGGCTTTTTTTTCCCAGAAAGAAAAGAAAATGAAACTATTGTCTCTTCCCTTAGATGTTGAATCCAGAGCAAACTGAAGCTTTATGGATATCTTTTGTACTGGTCTCTTTCATATAAATATGAATGGGCAATTACTGAATATCAGAAACTTGGGTTAGAGGTCCACCATCCCTTTGATGTGCAGAGCAAAACGAAATGGTAGGGCATCTAATGTTGGGCTGTGTGAGTTTGCTTAATGACCAGTTGGGACTTAATTTGCTCAGTGTAATGCTTTGTCACTCCTCGTGATGTTAACAGCCTTAGAAGGAAATTATGTTGGGTCTTTACCAAAATCATATGGCCTTTTCCTGGCTCCACATGAGATCCCCTGTACCTGTATGTTTTCATTGGAACATTCTAGGTTAGCTGTGTATTTGCTGGGCAGGCTTAGTACAGATGCCTTAAACAATGTCTCATCCACTTCTGTCATAGTAAAAGTTTCTGCAAAAATAGTATGCTGTGTTCTGGAGCCTAATTTCCTGTTTTTCTTTCTGTATTGTGTTTTGACTCTGCGCCTGCATATAGCCCAGTTGAGTTAGTTGAGTTAAAGGTATTTTCTTAATTAAATCTGTTTCTCTCTCTCTCTCTCTCTCTTTCTCTCACTCTCTTTATGAGCATGTTTTAGAATTCCTCCTTTGGAATAGGGGAAGCCAGATTGGGAAGCAGTAGGTGAACCACATAAAGTCACCTGACAAGTCAAAAGCCAACTTGAGAATAAAGTAGTTTCTCTTTCTTACTCAGTGCAGTAAATACAAAATATATGATGCCATGGTTGAACCTCTTGTTTTTGGATCATCATTCTTAAAAAAAAAAAGTGAATGTGATAGGGATGCATATTTAAAATGTCTTCCTTTCACTCCCTCAAATTTAACAACTAAATAAAATGAGTATTGTGGCAGCTGAAATAGGGATCTCTTATTGATTGGGTTATAAAAGTAGGAGCTATCAAAAACACCATCAAGCATATTCTCTGCAAAATCAAATATGTCAACGTTGTTTAATGCTAGACATGAGGTTTCTAGTTTTAACGGTCCTTCATATTATTCTCTCATAATTTATAAATATGATGAAGTCTCATGAGTTAGCAACTGTCGAGATAAGTAAACCTCACACCCTCCTCTCTGCACACTGCCCTTTTTACACACGGGAACACCTCCAAATTGTTGTCTTTCTCTCCCTGTAGCCCACCTGATTTGTCGTCTCTGCCCCACGGTAGAGCCCCCTACCGATGAATACATATGAACTACAGGTAATCTTGGCCGCCATGTCGGAGGAGTATTGGTAGTTCTCTCTCTCCAGCAGTTCTGTTTGGCAGTTCCCTGCCCCAGGATCTCTGCCCAGAAAGCAGGGATGAGGAAGGAACGTTCCCCGAGCATCCACCCCCCATCAGACCCTGCTCCAGACGTGGGATTCACCAAGACAAGCCATAGGCCCTGCTTCGGGCCGGATGCCCTGAGCCATGTCTTCTTCCTGGAGAATTTGTACTCTAGCGGGGGGATGAAGACCTTAACGAATATTCAGTCCACAAATGAATTAATAGACAGCTAAAGGAGCAGTCAGTTCTTGGGGGAGGGGACATCAAAACACAAAACAAAAAACAAATAAAACAAAAAGCAAGAGAGGTGACCAGAGAAGGGGACGGAAGTTCCAGAATGGATGAGCTGAGTAAGTAGCAGGCCCGAGAAGTGAAAATTGGTATCTGATGTCTTTTGAGAGGGAGCAAGCACTTTGAGACCTAGGTTTAAGTAGTGTTGGGATTCAGGTTGTGTAGTTAGAGGCATGTTTTCTCACCTGATCTAGACTGTGAGTCCTGGGAGGACAGGGACCATATTCCACCTTCCTTGCAGCCCAGGCAAACTTTGCTCAGAGAAGGAGATCGGGAAAGTTGGTAGATTTAAATTGAATGATCTAATAGGGAACTGTAAGTAGTGTGTGTGTGTTCTTATTTCTCTCCCATTTCCTTGTTCCACCAACTCTCTGGGGTATATGAATAATGAACTGATTAAAACACTCAGCAGAAGGGAAGAGAAGGAGATAAGGAGAAAGAAGAAAAGTTTATGTTTAGTCTAAACCTCTGGGGTTATGATTTCATCAGGGGAGGGCTTGTTTATAAACATATATATAAATAATCGCACTTCGAGACCGTGTGAACACTTGCAGCGATACAGGGCAAATACCATTGGAATGATAAAACCAAGAGACTACAGGATCTCAGAGGAGGAGAATCTCGAAAGAAAGGCATTTGAGTTGGGTACTGAGCACAAGGGAAAGCAGAGTCTGAGGGATGGTGGAAATGGTCATGAAATAGCGCTGGGCACTCTTCTAGATGCTTTCTATCGCCTCGTTCAGTGGGGCCTTCCTGTGACGAGGTATTATTATAATTATTACACTCGTTTCCCAAAACACCTAGTAAGTGGTAAAGCAGAGAGTTAGACCTCGGTAGTTCTGACTCTAGTCCAGTGAACGAAGATAGGAGGCTCCCCTTAAGTGGAGAAAGCGCGTGCTAAGACAAAGTCATGCCTCGAGCAAAGGTCTTATCTGTGGGCAGGGCAAAGTAGATTTAGGGAGTGACTGTAAGCCCCGTTTGGCTGGTAACTTGGGGACCCAGCAGTCTGTCCACATGGAAGAGTGGCCGTCTACATGGACTGATTTTTAAGGAACGTTAGCAGGCACCGAAACCAGGTCTTATCCCAGCCTTATTTTAGGTGCGTGAAGCTACATTCTGTTGGATCGCGTTTCCTTTCATTGTCACTGGTCTTTCATGCGGCGCCTCCCTTGTCGCTGGCAGTGCTGTCTTCCAGACGGCAGGGTTCTGAAGGGCCAGACCACCACCCTCACTCACATCCTGCCCCCATCGCCCAGAGACACTGCTTAACCTCTCCAGGCCTCGGTGTCCGAAGAGTACCTCCCTCGGTGGGTTGACACAGGGTTAATGAGGTAATATATTTTTTAAAAAATTGTT
Source organism: Nasua narica (assembly GCA_028533885.1). Classification (NCBI taxonomy): domain Eukaryota; kingdom Metazoa; phylum Chordata; class Mammalia; order Carnivora; family Procyonidae; genus Nasua; species Nasua narica. The sequence goes on from CM052809.1 coordinate 103,692,374, forward strand.
TTAGTTTATTTATTATTTGACAGAGAGCATAAGGAGGCAGAGAGGCAGGCACAAGAAGGAGAAGCAGACTCCCTGCTGAGCAGAGAGGCCCAATGCGGGCCTCGATCCCAGGTCCCTGGGATCATGACCAGAGTCAAAGGCAGATGCTTAAATGACTGAGCCACCCAGGCGCCCCTATTTTTAAAAAAATTTTATAGAGTGTCTGACACATAGTAAGATATACGGAGGCCTGGGGTCCGTAAGATTGCAGAAAGGATTTACTAGAAAGGAAGGTGGAAAAAGAAGAATAAAGGCAGATTTTATTTATCTCACAGAGTTTGGCCACAGTCCTGTAGCTAAAGATAACTTTGCTGATTTTAGATGCTGTGGCCACCCCACCCCCACCCGCCCCGGGGAGATTATTTTGGAGGGTGTTGTTAGGTTTGATCACGTGGCATTTAAAATGCCATATGACATCTGATATCTGGCCTAGAAGATAATAAGAGCCATACAGTGCTGTTAAAATCCCATCACCCAGAAACACCACAGGGCAGGAAAAAATCTAAGTTAGCACTACTAGCACTACCTAAAAAAGGAGGGGGAAAAATCTGAAAAATTACATTTTAAGCATCATGTGTTTTATACAGTAAAGTGGACAGTCCCTTGGATTTCTCTCTAAGGGATCTGATCTACTGAAGAATTTCTTCCTCCTGTGGTACCAAAAATCCATTCTTAAAATGAATTAACTTCAGTTGAGGTTTCTTGTACTGAGACAATTCTGAAAAATCAGAACCCCATACTCCTTGGTACTAGTGTTGACAAGCACTTTTAAGAACCCCTAAAATAGTAAGAATGACTCAAGACCCAGTGACTTTCAATGAAGCTTGGTGTTTTGTGTTAAGTAACAATGCCAAGCAAAGAGACGGACTGTTATTATTCACTCCAGATGGAGATGTTCCTTTATTTTCATTTGTCAATTTAAAGTGACTCACATGAAAATAATAATAAATTAAAGCAGGAGATCAGGACAAAGAAGAGAAGAGTAGAAGAACATCGACCCTGTGGGTTAAATCAGTGCTAGAATTTGGTTTCATATTTAGCATTCTGAGTTTCTGAAAAAAGGTGGCAGAATCATGATCTGGGATGGATTTCTCGTTATTGGAAAAGAAGAGGCTATGTCTTCCACAGGAATGAACTGTCTCCCACAGTTCTAAAAGACTTGATAAGATATATATTGAAAGAATTAATGAGTAACCCATGACAGTACTTGTAAGGTAAATGTGGTTCGCAATTTTTTGTGGCTTTTTCTTGTGCCAGCATTAAATAAAGACCCTTGTATTAAAATTGAGGAAGAGGGGCGCCTGGGTGGCTCAGTCATTAAGCATCAGCCATGAGGTCATGATCTCAGGGTCCTGGGATCGAACCCCACATTAGGCTCCCTGCCCAGCGGGAAGCCTGCTTCTCCCTCTCCCACTCCCCCTGCTTGTGTTCCCTGTCTTGCTATCTCTCTCTCTCTCTCTCTGTCAAATAAATAAATAAAATCTTAAAATAATAATTAAGGAAGAGATTTGATAGCCTTCCGTGGCTATACTTGAACGTCATTCAAGGATAGCCTCAGACGTCCTTGGAGGCTACGCTCTGCTCTCCGAAGGGGTTCTGGTGAAGGGCAGACTGTGGCAGGTTTGGCTTCCCGCCTGGGACCTGAAGTCCTGGTCCTCTTGAGTGCAAGGCCCACACAGGAACTTCTCAGGCTGGTGAGAGGGTGTCGGATTTTCAGTTGTGAAAGTTAAGAATCCTGAGTGGTGGTCTTATCTGCATGGAACGTCCCCCACCTTCCTGAAGTGAGCACACTTTAGTCGATAGTACCATATGAGGATAGTTTTTACTGTTTTTTCACATTCATACAACACCTGTTTATTGAGCCCTACTGTGAGTCAGTTATCTTCTTTTATGTGTCTCTACAGAAGGCATATTTTTAGTTTCTTTCTAAAATTGTCCTTTCTGCTCTTTGATTTGTTCATATGTATGTTTTTATTCATGTTTTAAAGTATAAAAACTACAGGAGCTTATCGTTTCAAGTCCAGTAATTCAGAGGCGTATTAAGGACAAGTTAAAATCTCTCCTTTTCCCCTCCCCCCGTGTTACTGTTCGTGGTCACCAGTGTGATGTGGCTCTCCATGCTTCCCTCTGTTCTCACATGACTTTCTTAACTGTCAGACAGTGTGTCTAAAACAAAGGTATAAGATTTGTGGGGGTTTTTTTGTTTTGTTTTGTTGTTGTTGTTTTTTAATGGAGATGTATTTATTATGCTGGCAAGGGGGAGAAATTTTCCCTTAACTATAGTCCATTTTCTCTAGTGTTCTTGTTTGTTTTGTCTTGAGGGAAGGGATCAAGGCACTGTTACCTCTCTCGAATACCTTTGAGACCAAAGCCACCATCTTGAGCAGAGCCTTTCCTATTCTGAACTGGACCAAAGCTGATGGGAGGCGATAAGCTTGTACTTTGCTGATGTCGGCCTCCCCTTTGACGTCAACTTTTATGTGTATGTGTGGTACAAGAGTAGATAGGTTCATTCATTTTGAGGCTGGTTTCAGTATCACAGTATCAGATCTAAATACAGTCTGCACACCCTTCTTGAAATTCAATGCTTACATACCCTTTCATTGATCTTCTGTTAAACAGAGAAGTAATCTGTTTTATATTGTTATTATCCATTGAGTGCACAGAGTCCTAGGAACAGCATGACCCTAAAGTTGCAAAAAGAAAGATTTAGAAAATCTGAATATATAGTTACCCTTTCATGCCTAAGACAATACTTGAGGATGATAAGTGTGAAACAAGATGGAACACCACTGAAAAAACAGAACTACTTTTGGAAAAGCTTAAATAGCGATGGTATTTGAAACATTTCTAGATGGCCAAGACTTGCCGGCAATTTCTGAAATACTACAAACATGCAAAGAGTCTTTCCCATGTGTAAGTTGTTAGGCATTACTAGCCCTTACCCAAGAAAAGCAGATACACGCACATACTTTTCCAATATTTGACTCTTACACCAGAAGACCAGTAATTATAAATATGTGTTGTGTTTCAGTAAACGGAACATTGTTGCAAGGGAAAGCAAGCTTTAGTGTTCTCATTTTACATGTGGGGAAATCGGTGGAATGTGGGAACACAGTGATGGGGTTGGGGTCGGGGGATGGAGTTCTAGGGTGGAGTTTCAAGGTAGAGCGGCCATTTACTAGAAAAGGAAAAAACAAGGGCCCTGCCAGGAGATGACTTCTTGCCACCCTCAGTGAAGCAGTGTGAGGGCGACTATCCTTTCCTGGAAACTTAAAGCAACCTGAAGGAAGAGGCAACGGCTTCATCGCATCCAGTTGGTTAATCCCCTTTCTGTCAATCATTGGCGTGCGATCTGAATAGACTATAAATTCACATTTCTGGAGCCACATGGTCAAAATAGCACTTTATATTCAGTGTGAAATTCTTAAAATGAAACCCAGCTGGCAGATGGGAAGGATTCTGGGGGTTGGAGGGAATGGGGAGGGGAATATTGGGTGTGCAAGGGGTGCGTGATTTTCCAGAGAGCTTTTTTTTTTTTTTTTATGCTTTGTGCAGATACAGGAATATTTTTAAACATCTATGATACAGCGCAAATGAATTTCTTAAACCTGAACCATAAGAGTCTTAATTTATAACATCTCATAAGAACCTAAAAACCATTAAGATAGTGATGCAAGCCATTCCAGATTCTGGCCTGCCAGAATACGATGACTGCTCATTGAGGGACTTACTTCAGTTCTTCCGTGAGTGCTAGTTAATAAGTTACATCTTTCAGTGCTTTCAATAAGTCTTTGGCTTAATGACCTAGTTTAAAAGAGAGAAAGAGAGAGAACGGCTAGTGCAATTCACTTCTATCTCCGGTCTCCTGTTAGGAACTTCTGCCTTGTGCTGTTCACGCTTGTTCCATTTCCTTCTCTTTGCTCCGGTTGTATGGGAAGTATCCTGTGTCTTTGTGCCTCACAGGGTCAGTGGTCATGTCAAAACCAGGCAAACTCCACTCTAGAAGAGTGTCTTGGTTATCGATCCAAGCCTTGTAGCCCGTAGGTCATTCCAGATGTCCCCGCAGTTGATCACATCAGCTTGCCCCCTCTGACAGCACCAAAAAGCAGTTCAGCCTGTGACCAGGTTACTACAAACTGGGTGTCTGTGACTTCGTGTAAGAAGTCAGGATTCAAATAGTTTAGCAGCTGTAAGAGATTTGAGCTCACCCGAATGTTTTATGAAAACCGTGTGCTGCATTTAGCTTGCTAAGAAGTGCACAGGTTATGCATGTTGTATGTCTGGATGAGAAGCTGGGGTCCAATAGGCAAGAATTTATTTCTCCTATACTTTTTTTTTTTCTCTAGGGCCACATCTTTCTGTGTGAAAGATTAGATGTCGTGAACTAACACCTAAAATTTACAAACCCTGTTCAAGGGCTTTGAAGTCTAGATCCTCTTATGTTAAACGGTAAAGACGAGGGTATCAGGTACTTCATTCACTAAAAATAAATTTGTGGCACGCAGAGGTAAATACCATTTACATGCATCATTTTATTTTATTATTGACACTGTAGTTAAAAATAGATAGCCCAAGGAATCATTTGTCAGGTCTTGGCATTATATGATTTTTATTTTTAAGTACCATGATAGAATTGCCATCTTACTCGTGGATATGTGATAAAGGTGTAAAGAAACAGATAAATAACTTCAAGGTAAAATTAGAGTGTTCTTGGAGAGCTGTAAGTGCGGGGAAATAGAACTCCAGGGCATTGGCTAAGAAAAGTACTTTATAATTCTGTTTGTGTTTCTGAGTCTAGAAAATAGGAGTAAGGTCTACTTAGAAAATATTTTGCAAATACGTTCAAAATAATGTAATGTTTATTTTGTTCAAGGATACGATATTTAACAACAGAGTATCCAGTTTTAACCATAATGTGCACTCAGAGATGTGAATAGTGCGTATTCTCCACCTGAGACGGCAGGGGTGTGCGTATCAATATGGATTTGAGTGTTTTCTTTATTTATACTCTACTTTATTTCAGGGAAGGATTTGAGGTGATAGACACTAGTATTGATTCTGACAGTGGACATGATTTTATGTAACACTCTCAACTTCCGACTGAAGCAGGTGCTAATGACATCCCCCTGAGAAGGCTTTTGATTCAGACAGGATAAAAAGTGGGATTGGAGACTGTTAGAAGCCCCCTTATCCGACCTGATCTGAACCGGTAGTTGAACAGTTAATGAAGAAAGAGCTGGCTAATGTCTTGTCATTAAAAACATAAAATAAATGCATACCCTAAGTAATTGAACTGAAAACATACAAATGGTACTCATCTTTTGATATTGGGCCAGTGCCTTTTCTCTGAGTATGTGGCCACTAATCAGAGTTCTGTATTGTATTTTTTGCACAAAATACGGGCATCGTCCATGATTTTCAGGTCCTATTTCTTTAAAATAGAACTATAAGAGAAAATAAGATGGTAAGTTAAAGGCACATGAGAAGCAGTTCACACAATAGTTCTTGATAGTCGTCTCCCCTAAATCTGATTCAACAGCAGTTTGTTTTTAGTGACTTACCTTTATTGAGTTCTTTGAACACATTCCACTTAGTTTTTCATAGAAATAGAAATTGTCATCTCAACTTCCTAGTTCATCCGTTGATGCCATATTTAATTAAATGACTTGCTATAGTAACGAGTGTGGTTGGCCTCAGTGAGAATTGTGAAAGAGCCTGCGGCAGTGAGCAGACGTGCCCGAGATTGATGCCCTGGTGTGAGCATCAGGTGAGCGGCCAGCTCGATCCGGGGCTCGTCCCCACAGGACGTGCGTATTCGTTGTGCAGGCAATGTGGGTCATTATCTTGAACTGGGCCGTGAAAAGTCGGTTAAGCCTCGGTGATTAAGTGGAGGTTAATTGAAGGAGCCTTTATTGTAACTGTATGAAATTTTGTTTTGAAACCAGCTACAGATTTGTCCTTGCCTGCAACTGCTTGATACTTAATTCACGTCATGCCCTCAGTCCGTCTTTTGGATCGGCTATATGGCAAATGTTATTATTGCCATGGTGCCTGCCTTCTAATTTTTTTTTTTTTTACCTTCCAATTTTTCATGGTGCTTACTCCATCTGACTTCATTTAGTCACCGACACACCTATTTGATACCTGTCAGTCTCTTCCAAGTAAGCTCCGTGAGGCCTGACACTTATGTTCACCTCTGTATCCCTAGGGCCTGAGACAATGAGTGCGTAATCAACAGTAGAAAGAGGGGACGGTGGCTATGTATTGGTGCACTTGTTTCAGCCCAGCTGAATGTTTTGACTCGTCCCCACCAAGATCAATTGATTTCTACTCTGAGCAAGAAGAGAGGACAGAGAGTTGTACCCTGACATAGCTCCTGGTCCACTTTCTTTTTCTTTTTTTTTTTTTTTAAGATTTTATTTATTTATTTGACAGAGAGAGATCACAAGTAGGCAGAGAGGCAGGCAGAGAGAGAGGGAGAAGCAGGTTCCCTCCTGAACAGAGAGCCCAATGCGGGGCTCGATCCCAAGACCCTGCGATCATGACCTGAGCCGAAGGCAAAGGCTTTAACCCACTGAGCCACCCAGGCGCCCGCTGGTCCACTTTCTTAATCCAGTTCCTAAATCACCTCCTGATTCCAGGGAGGGAGCCAGCCTGATGGTTTGTGCCGATAAACCATAGATTGAAGCATTAATGGGGCCTTTGTTCTTTGATTTTGCCTTAAAAGATCAGTTCAGAACAGTTTCTCAACCTGGGCATTATTGACATTTCAGGCTGGGGGGTTCTCTGTCAGGGGTAGGGAGGGCAGAGGCAGGGGAGCTCTCCTTTGCCCTATTGGATGTTTGGCAGCATCCCTGACCATTACCCACAAGATACCTGCAGCAAACACTGCACCCCCCATCGCGGACTGTGACAACCAGAAATATCTCCAGACATTGCCCAATGTCCCCTGAGGAGTGTGGTCACCTTTCCCCTCCGTCGAGAAATAGCACCACAGACTAGTCCCAGTTTGACGACTAGGAGGCAAGGCCGCGCTAACAGTGCTGTGCTAAATCCAGTCAGTGGCTTTTGGAACCTTCATTTCTGGTGTTCTCTTTATGTCCGATTGTAATGTTCTCCAGACTTGTCTTTCACGGGCTTTATTCTGAGTTCAACTAGTCCTGTGTGGGGTTTTTTGGCTAAAATTCCTCAGGACGGATTACCACTCAGCTTTTCTTTCCTCAGACTGCCTGCAAGCGTCTTTCCAAGCTCATATTTCTCAGTTGCCAGGATATTAGGCTCCTGGCCGTGTTGCCAGTAGGAAAAGAAATTCTCTCCCTGTGACTAACAACATGGCAGTTTGTTCGAAGGCCATTTGTTACCTGTTCCCCTTGCTCAGATGTGTTATTGAGGTGGCTGTCAGTTTTTTCTGCCTTTCTCCCTCGTCTCTCCACGCCTTGCTGTTTTTCCTTTTCCTCCCTGTGTTTCCATGGTGGCTCCTTGCTGGAGCCAGAGGACAAACTGCTGACAGGAACATCCCTTGAATATCTCTGCATCTGGACAGGGCCATTGGCACCCTCCATTGGCGGCTCAGCAATGTGTGGCTTGCCATATTTGTCTCCTGTTCAAGGCCCAAGAATTTGAATCTGCCCCAACATCTAAATGTTGTCGTTGTTAGGACAGAGTGCTGCCATAGTACCAAAAGGCCAGTATTAAACATGTTTATTTGGGTTCCATATATTCATATTTTGATGTTACTACCCCTGTTGCCTTTCCCACACCTCCAGCTGCAAGACTGAGATAGGGGATATATAGTCCATTACAAAAGCCAAATAAGCTGGAATATATGAACTATTTTTAACAGATTTTTTGTTGTTGTTGTTTTTAACTAGCTTTAACACATTGTTGCAAGTTATTTTTTTCGTAGTATTTTGTTAAGTCAAAGATTCCCTTGAGTTGACCAATTCATAGTGGTTCCATGAAGGGTACCAATATTGAATGAGCAGGCAGGAAGTTAGTCCTGTCAAAGTCAAAGCACAATCTTCTAGTTATCTGATCAGGTTGCAACTTATTAAAGTGTATTCGTGGCATGGAGCCTTGTGTAACAGAAAAATGCTAAATATGCAACACAGCTCCCCTCCCCCCAAAAAATCCAAAATACACAGTAGTGTTTTAAGATAACAGAATAGGAAATAGTACCATGATTGTCATTCAGTGTCTGCTAACATCAAGTTACCTCAAAAGTTTTAGTAAAGTAAGTCTTTGGGGGATGAAAGCTGATCACTGTTGAGGCAAACGTTGGATTTGAAAACTACCAGGCTCTGGGTCTTCTTGTTCTCATGCCATTTTGCAGAATCACAGACTGTGGTGAAAACCAGTGCGGTTCCGTAACACAAAAGCATGTGTTCTCAACACTGGAAGGTCCTCAGAGCCCATCTACCAATCCCAAGCTGACCATTTAGCAAGGCAGAGGAGGAATAATCTAAGTATGTTGACCCTTTTCAGTGACTGAGGTAGACACAACTGTTGGTAATTGATGGGGTTTTTTTCCCCAGTACCTCTTAACCTCAAAAAGTATGGAATTCATATCTTCAGCCTGCACTTTGCAATACCAAGATATCTACCCACCCTCCCACCCAGCCAGCCATTTCAATATGCACAGTTAATGAGTTTTAAGTTTAAAAAGATAACCTTAAAAGAATCAATTTCATGGTGAATGCATCTAGTTAAGGAAGCCATTTAAACAACATTTTACTCGTGTGTAGCAGACCATTTTATAAGTTACTGATAGCTTTACAAGCCTGTGTTTCAGACAAGCTAATTGGTTGTCTCTGATGTGTTTGGGGCTTTCACTCATTAACTCTCCTTCCTGTCTAGTACATACTTGACTGGCTCCCTTGCATATAGGTAGAACTGTTTAAACTGCCATATTCTATTGCCAGGAAAAAGTTTTTCATAGATAAGCTTCTTCCTACTTACAGTGTTTGCTTTTTTGAAATAAAGGTAAATCATAACCAAGTATTATCGCAAACATGGAAGGTGCAGAATCAAGTATAACGCCCGAAAAGTGTTGGTACCAAAGACGAATGCCCTTTTGAAGGAGTGGAATAGAACTGATTACAGAAGGAAGAGAGAGGAGGGCAAAGAAAATGATATGCTGTCGAAACCTGGCTGCCAGTGTAATTAATGACTATGTTATAGACGTTATTGAAAAGTCTGAGGCCTGCGCCTGCATGCAAAGACAAGTGTACCGATGCTTCTCTTTTTTGCATATGTCAATGCTTTCCATTCTCTGAGATAAGAATTAGATGCTTTGTTTGGACACAGATTAAAGGAATAGCTCAAAACATATGTGTCCTTTGGGTCTTGAGATTTCTGGAGTGGGTCTATTTTCCATGAGGGGTTGCTTACTTTTCTGTTTGCGAAACAATCCATTGCAGCTGCCTGTAGGCATATGTATAATAGAGTCTAAACCAATTAGACCTATGGTTTTGCAACTGTTCATGAAATCCCACCTCCTGCTTGAAACCTTGGCCTGCTTAATGAAAAGGAGTGGCAACTTCTCTCCAATGTTCAATTTCCTTCCTTTACTAACATTTTCATCTGAGATGAAATATAGTACATACTTTGTTGCCCTTTTCATTATAGTTTCAGCTCTGTACATTTGTTTAAAGATAATGAGTGTCTTCTTTGTGCCTGGTATTGTACCGGGTACATCAGAGAATACAAAAGAATTTTTTTCATCTTCTATGCCTTCCAGGAATTTCAGGGCTCTTACACATGCAAAAATTAAGGATAATTATCCAAATCTCTGGATTTCCTCAATTGCAATGAGGATATCCTCATAAATCTGAGTGAAAAGAGTTCACCCCAGACTTACGAAGATGCTTCATTCCCATTGAGCCTTGATATCCGAACTCATTAACTTATACAATGATTATTTATAAAGCCTGTATGAAGGAGACAGTAGTGGCTCATATAACTGAATTCATTATAGCCAAAAAGTGGAAAGAGCCCAAATGTCCAGCAACTGATGAACATGGGTGAACAAATTGTGGCAGGTCCGTACAATGGAATATCACTTGGCCATAAAAAGAAGTACTCACACAGAACTTGATGCTAAGTGAGAGAAACCAGACACTAAAATCCATGTATTATATAATTCCATTTATATGAGATGTCTAGAATAGGCAAATCCTTAGCGACAGAAAGTAAATTAGTGAGTGCCAAGGGCTGGAGGAAAGGGCAGATGGGGTATGACTGCTAATGGGTGGGGAGTTTCTTTTTGGAGTGGTGAAAATGTCCTGAAGTTTGATAGCCGTGATGATTGCAGGTGTCCATGAATATGCTAAATATCACTAGCTTGTACACTTTTAAAAGGATGAATGTTACAGCCTGCAAGTTATAGCTCAATAAATGAAAAATAAATGTCTGTAGAGCCCAACCAAAAGATGTTAAAGTGTGTGCTAGAGAAATGCAAAATCCAAGCAAATGGTACAGGAAATTCTTTAGAATCTTAGGGGGGGGGGGTCTGTTCCCATGTCCTGCTTAGTTAGTAGACCCATGAAATACGTAACGATAACTACCATCCAGGAGCAAACGATCCCCTTTGAAGGCCAAGAGGTTCTTTTGGTTGTGGCAACTCTTCTTATAAAGAGCCTAACTTGACAATGAGTAACCCCCAAAATTTTGCCCTGGACATCTGTAGCTCTAATCACATATCAGTCTAAAAACTCTGTTTGAAAAGCAACTCAAGTTCAATGAGGTGAGAAGCACGCATGGAAGGATAACCCATTCCGTTTGGGATGGAAAGTTGTTTCCTTAATGAGAATGTCTTTTTAACCCTGGAAAATTTAACATTACAAGTATAAAAATGATGAGATAACAAATCTACAATATTAATACTTTCATTTCAAGTATATATATTACATTTAGGTCAGCCTGGTACAGTCACTTTGTAATTATAATTTAAGATGTATAAATTATTTCAGAAGTGGCCTCCTATATAGAAAGATAGGAGGGGCGCCTGGGTGGTTCAGTCATTAAGCACTCGACTCTTGGTTTCAGCTCAGGTCCTGATCTCAAGGGTCATGAGATCAAGCCCCATGTGGGGCTCCAAGCCCAGCAAGGAGGCTGCTTGAAGATTCTCTCCCTCTGCACCCCACTACTCTACACTCTGTCTCTCTCTAAAATAAATAAATCTTGAAAAAAAATATGAGAATTTAGTTAAGCTTATAAATAGGATTAGAAGGTACCAGAGCTTGAGAGGCGCCTGGGGATACAGTTAGTTGAGCGTTGGACTCTTGGTTTCAGTTCAGGTCTTGATTTCAGGGTTGCAAGATCAAGCCCACATCGGGCTCCGTGCTCAGCACACAGTGTGCTTGAGATTCTCTCTCCCTCTCCCTCTGCCTGTCCCACTCCTGTGCACACACACTTGCTCTCGCTCTCTCTCCCCCTCAGAGATAAATAAATCTTAAAAAAAAAAGAAGAAGAAGAAATACCAGAGCTTGAAAGTCATTGAATTTATAAATTTAATTGAAGAAATGCTTAAAAATTCTTGCTGGGGAAAAAAAAAAAAGACTTCTTAACTACTTGAGGATATTTTGATTATTACAGTCTAAATGCTGAAAAAGAAGATTGAATATATTAAATTTATAAATGGAGCTTTGAAATGTTTAAAAGTGGTTAATTAAACTAAGTTTATAAAAGGACCTAAACTGTATCCAACTTCCTGAATGTGTTGTTAAAACTTACCAGATATATAGACAGAATGGTAAGATTTTTAACTTGAATATAATAACCTCAAGAAAAACTGGGTTTTAGACATGGTATATTTAGTAAATTGTACGTTCCTTTTTAAAACTGCAAAGTAACAATAACCAGTGTTGCTCTGCACTAAGAGCAATCCTTAAAGACACCCAAAAGCTTCAAACAGATAGGTCATGGACCCTGTGCCCTGGCTAGTTTTCGCTGCTGTTAGGTAGTCTCCACAGGAAAGAAACCCAGGCTGAACACAGAGGGATAAAAATAGGGCTTTATGACCCCTCTGCCTGCTAGACCACAGTCCAGAGCCTCTGAAGTTAAAAGCGGAGCCTGGCCAGGTTGGAAAAGCCGACTTCTCTGGCCCCCTTCAGTATGAGTGGGGACAAGCAAGTGAGGCCAGCCCCCCAGGCACCTCCTGGGCTCTGTGTGTACCCCTGCTGGTCAAAGCGGGAAGCTGCAAACAGCGTTAGCCAGGGATTGGCAAGTTTGTTTGTTTGTTTGTTTGTTTGTTTGTTTGTTTGTTTGTAAAGGTCTAAATAGTAATTCTAGGCTTTGTGGAACATACTGTCTCTGTGGCGGTTACTCAGCTTCGCCGTTGAAGCATGAAAGCAGCCATAGACAAATGAGTAAGCGTGGCTGTGTTCCAATAAAACTTCATATGCCTGGGTGCTGGGAGCTAACCAACAGTGGCTACTGTGATTAAGGTCCCTTCTACTTTTAAAGTTTCTTCTACATTAAGACTTCCCCTTGAGTTGATAGGAGGACATCGGCTGAGTCTAAAAATACGAGTATTTAGAAGCCGATTCTTTCCACTTGTGGTTGGAGGCGGAAGTTGAAGCAAAGACCTGCATGTGGGAATCAGTCCAGGCTCAGGAGAGCCGGGTAGAATCCCCGGAGTAGAGGAGATAGGCTGCAGGAATCCTGGGTATCTTCCACTGGCCTGTGAAGACAGGAAGCATCCATACCTCATTTCTGCCTCTCACAGTGGTTGTCTGATAAGCAGCCTTTTTGGATAGGAGAATAAAACAAACCTTCTAGGCATAAAGAGATGTAATCTGTTCTGTAATTCTAGGTTAGCAGATTAAGCAAAAAATAGGATGCTTTTCAGATTCTAGATCCTACCACCAAAGCAGGTGGGATCATTTTATTTAGCTCTTCTGGGAATACACGAACTTCTCCTGTGCAATGGAAGATAGGGTTTCTATATAATTATTATCACAACATACAACATTCACCACACATCAGAGACAACTGATTGGGCTGGAAGACTTCTAATAAGGGCGGGGCTCAACCACCAGTCATAACCTGCAGGCATTTGTCTGGCTTTTAATTATTCCAAGGTCAGGCAGGCTGCACTCTGCTTAAGAAAGAGGCGATCTTACCATAACTACACTTTTATGGTACACCTAACATTCTTTTTTTTTTTTTTTAAGATTTTATTTATTTTTTTGATAGAGATCATAAGTAGGCAGAGAGAGAGGTGGAAGCAGGCTCCCCACTGAGCAGAGAGCCCGATGCAGGGCTCGATCCCAGGACCCTGCGATCATGACCTGAGCAGAAGGCAGAGGCTTTAACCCACTGAGCCACCCAGGCGCCCCTACACCTAACATTCCTGAAATCAATCATCCATTATAGATCTGCACTCCCAAAGTAATATTGTGGTATTGGTTAATATTGTGGTGGTGTTTTCTGGTCCCTTTTAGTACGCAGTAAAAAGGAAACAATATCTGTTCTGTGTCGTAACGTCTTTGGGACTATGGCAAATCGGTTGTAGTTGTATTATTTATTTCTGCCTTTAATGACATATTTAGTACCTTTCTAAGGATTTCAAAATCCTGCAAGCAGCACAATGAAAAGGGTAACAGCTGGTGCTGCTCTCTCTAGACTAACCTTTCTTTGAACAAGCTGCCAAGAATGCACTCTGAAGAATCTTAATGATGCCCTGCCACTTTATCTCCAGACCCCATCCTGGAGCCACGGTGTGGGCAAAGTTCTCTCTGACTTTGGTGAAGGTTACCAAGCGAAGCCTGCTCCGTGAGCGTCTGCATTTAAGACCACAAAACTGGAAGGCCCCTGGGCACTCTCACAGGCGAGATGTACATAGTGTGCGTGCCAGTGAGTGCGTGGCAACCAACTCTCTAGAAAAAAGAAAGTCTTGGTTTGTTGCACTTGCAGACTTCCATGGTGTAAATAATTCAGACCCTGCCCAGTTTTGTGGCTCGTAGAATTTGATGTCCTTGCGCCTGGAGGTGGAAAGAGAAGGCACACGACCAGCCTTTCAGTACAAATGTTTCCCCCACTGTGACAGGGGACTACAACAGGGGCATCTGCTCTAATGATGAAAGTAAGGAGCTCAAGTGAAGATGAGGCAAGTTCTCCCTTTTTGACAGTCATGGACAATATCGTATAAAATTTCACTCGGCACTCAGGCTGTCTTAACATCCTTTGAATTGGAGCCCTGGAGTACGTTTCTCATCTAGACCGTATTTCTACCAAAGAGTTCAAAATCCATATGAACCTGTCTCAAAAAACATTATTCATCTGGTTATTTGAAAAATACAGGCATGCGATGGACATGCTGTGGATTTATAATGACGAGAAAGCCTTAACTGGCTCACGATGGTCACTGACTGGTGGGCTCTTGCAAGACGCATCTTGTATCTAGCCTGAGCTCTGCCTCCCAGACCCCCAGCGGCAGCTCTTTTCGAAGGCTCTCTGGGTTTTGCTTGTGTCCCTGTTGTCTTACCTGCCGATTGATCACTGATGGTTTGAAGGAGCTAAAGTTGTCAGCCTGGACTCCTTCATGAGACTGATTCCTTTGCCAGAGATCAAGGAAGAGTGTGCCTTTATTTCGAAAGTTTCTTTGAACAGTCTTCTATCGAGATATTTCTTTTCCACTTTGACTTTAATTATTTTAATACTCCTCCCTCTCAATTTGAATCCGTTGCTTTTCTTCCAGTTGTATAATCAGGGTGCCATTAAATGAGTGAAAAAGCCTTTAGGAAACTGTGCAGTATTGAACCGTCTTTTATGGTCACTAAAAAGCCAAGGACGAGGGGGCTTGTGGTCTTACAATACAGATGATGAGGACAGCCCCCTCTTTCGGCTGTTGCCTCTGTTTTTTGTTTTCTATTGTTCTGCTCTAAACAGTGGAACCCCACACATTGGCAGGTGGAGCGCTGGCCCAGGGCACATTCGCACCGCCTTCACACACTCTCACCAGTTTCGTTCAGGAAGTGGTGGTCGAATGAATGAAGTTATGGGAAGCCAACTTTCAGGACCCAGGTGTTCAGAGCTCCTTGTACTGATCTTCACCCTGCGACAAGCCGCCACAACCACCCTCCAGTTAACAGGGGTCCGTCATAACCTGCTAGTTTTCTCCCTAGAGGGAATGTGTGTGTTTCGGGTAGGTGGGGATCTAGAGAAGTATGTGCAGAAAAGATATCCAGCTTCTATCTCCAGTGAGGAAACAAGCTAAGTCGCCCCAGACGGAAGGAGAAATACCTGCATCCATACCACCTCAGGTGGCATTCTGGATGTGAGACGGGGGAGGGATTTTTCGTTAACGGCTATGACTGGTATGGGGTAATGGCATTGAGTTCACTAGGACTAGGGGTGACATATTCAAAGATGTACAGCACAGTCCCATGAAGTAAAGAATTGTCCCACCCCCTAACCCCCTTTTTAATGTCTTACAACACATTCATGTGGGTCAAAGCACTGTTTATAAGTATCTGAACTTAGAACTTAACTCTATGTCACATAAAAACACTAAGTCATCCCTTTTGGACTGTTCTCTCCTCTGCTCCCCAGAGTAGGGAAATTAAAGGAAAATGAGGCCAACTCTGGGCACACAGTACTTACATGCTTTAATAACAAAAATAGGAAAAACAAGCAGTTATTGTTATAAATAAAACGAGATTTGCAGGCTTTTGAAAGGGAAGACCTATTACTGCAGTTCAGAAACTATTTAAGTGACTTCCAGAAATGTAGTCACAATGGGTTTGCAAGAATTAAAATGAAATTTTTGCTTGTGAAGTGAGGGCAAGATAGGGAAGTCGGTATTATTAAATGACTCCATTAGAGGTTCTGCAAGTTGGAAAGGATTATTATTTTTCTACTCCAAGAAACATAAAGGACGTCTCCTACCCGATTTCATAGCCGCTACAAACATGAGCAGCAAAGTGACGGTGCCGAGTTGTCTGATCTCTTAGGGCTCTACGGTAAATGCGATGTGGGAATCAACGGAATGTGGTCGTGAGCATCACCCCACAGCGGCGTGAGTGAAGGAGGGCTCTGATGACATAGCTAAAATAGGTTGGCTAATTACAGTGGCTTTGTTTTCCTATCTCTAGGGTGGACACATGGCCACTAACAAATGCCCGCTCTCTGCGGCTGACCCGAAAATAGCCAGCTGACTGCAGGTTGCCAGGCAGCTGAATTCTGATGTCACTGCCCCAAGTGCCATCTCCCGAAGCCAGTGCAAAGCAGTCACCTCCTTCTCGTTCCTGCAGCTTCCAGTGAAGCATAGTATTTAAGCGGCTGATTAAATATTGAACACATAGGATTTATGTTGGTCAAACTTAAACACCTTGTTCTTTAAAATTGTACATCAGCATTATGAAAGGACAAAAAAAAAGATACAGCAAACAAGTCAAATGTGACTATAATTTGTATCTTAATAATACAGAGGAGGGGGCGCCTGGGTGGCTCAGTTGGTTGAGCAACTGCCTTCGGCTCAGGTCATGATCCCGGAGTCCCGGGATCGAGTCCCATATCGGACTCCCGGCTCTGCGGGAAGTCTGCTTCTCCCTCTGACCTTCTCCCCTCTCATTCTCAGTCTCTCTCTCTAAAAAAAAAAATAATACAGAGGAGGTGAAATTTGAAGTTCAGGTTAACAGAAAACTAAATAAAGGTGCACCTGGGTGGCGCAGACAGTTCGGTGTCCGACTCTTGGTTCTGTCCCAGGTCTGGTCTCGGGGTCATGGGATCGAGCCCCACGTGGGGCTCCACACTAGGTGCGAAGTCTACTTGAGACTCACTCTCTCCTTCCCTCACCGCACTTTCTCGTGTGCTCTCACACTCACTCTGTCTCTCTCGAATAATAAATATATATTAAAGAAAACCAAATGAAAATGTTAGCCCAGTGGGAAAAGTTCAAGTCAGAGCATGAGGTCTCCATCGTTCCCTCCCTTGTATTATCTGCTTTGTTTTGAGAAACACGAAACTCTGGGTAATGAAAAGCTGTGTTCCAGCAGCCAACGGTCACTCACTATGCTTGAAACTCACTGAAATGCCAGGCTAGTTTTACAGTGGGATATTCTAAACGAAGGGTGCTGTGGAATCATTTGGATACCAGTTGGGGGAGTATAGCAGGGTGAGGGAGATACCCACTTAGGTTACAGATCGGAAAATCTCAGGTTACGCAACCATATTTGTCAGCTTAACACCATTAGGCTCCTTTATCTGGTGACCACCCTGTAATGGAACCTTCCCTTTCCTCCTCAGGTTTCACATTCAGCAGGAACAACTTAGGAAACTACCTTCAGACATCTTTATTATTTTCCAAGTGTGCCTACATGGTAGTCTATATTTTCAGTTGCCTAGAAACCAACCTAATGGGTACTTAAAACCACTACTGGTTTTCTGTGTCTGGTCCATATTGTAAAATACCACAAATTCTATTCTATGATGGCTTAAATCTAACATTGTTTTCAAATTAGCTGTTTATATGCCACAAGAATCAATTCTGTGAATGTTTAAGCAAATTGTTTGAAGGAGTATTATTGGTAACATGCATTTACTGTGTTACAGCCTTTTTCTTTATTCTAATATTATTGAATTTCTTGCCACCAGTCCTCTTCCCGGTTATTGACAAGACTTAAAATGTTGTGAGGCTATGAAATGGGGCAAGGGTACAGCTTCCTTCATGTACCAGATTTTGGATGTTCCGTGCCGTCCTCTCTTGATGGGAGGCATTATTGATCAAATACCGGGTCCTGTTGTAGTGCATTCTGAAGCCCACTTTGTGGGAGAAGCAAGGAGCCTGACATCTCTGATTTTATACTCTTCAGAGCAGCCAGCTCCTCCGCCAAGCTGTAGCCTTAAACACGGTCCCCACCTGTCCCCCCTGCCGGCTCTGCTCTCCCCCTGCTGGCTGCTGGCCTCCCCTGGTAGGGCAGAACCCGTCTCGTGCTAGTTGTTGCACAAGCAGATTTCAGATTCTCTTGGAAGTGAGTTGTTTTCAGTGCTCAGAAGAAAAGAAACTAAAAGAAGGGAGTTTACATTTTCCATAAGGGAGAATACTCTTAACGTGATTTATAAAATACCTTGGGCAAATACTTTTCTGAAGTTGTATACCTGTTTTCTGATCTGAATGAAGATTTTCATTACTTTTCAGAATCAATTAATGAGAGCCCTTCCATTTTCACAGGGTTTTTGGTTTTTTTTTTTTAAGTAATAGTTATTGCTAATTCGCAGACACTTACAGGACTTTGGAGACACACTTCAACTGTAGAATGTTAGCATATTTGTGGTTCCTATATTAGCACAAAAACTTAGTATAAAAAAAAACTTAGTATATACATAGATCTTACATATATACTACATATATCTTCTTGTGTGTATCTTACATATATCTTGCTCACATGAAAATAATGTACACATATTTTAATGCCACTTTTGGGTGAAGTACCTCTGCTGTAGTCTGGTCTTTGCAATGATAGAGGCAAAATGAAACCACATTAGGGATGGCATGAGGTTGAGACCTTTTTTTTTTTTTTCTAGGTCTCAAGTACTAAGGTAAGACCTTGGAATTTGCCCTGGCACATGGGATTTAATGAAATCTGTTGACCAAGAATGGTTCTTCTGGTGTTGCTACTCACTGTATTTTATGTTAGTAAAACCTCACAGTGTTCAGTTCTTGTGTGGTGTAGTGTGGGCAGGACCGTAGCTTTACGAGCCCTGTGTTTTATCACACCCTTTGAGAGATCATCAATACTTCCAGAAGATGTAACGATTTGATATTTCCTCTCAGTCTTGAGTTGGTAATCCTAGCCACTATGCTAAGAATGACTTGTGACTGGATAGCAATCAAACAGGTTTTTAAGAGAGCAAATGCTCTCCTCACCTACCCGTTAAAAGGTCATGATTTTTACCTTCCTGAAAATTCAGGACTAGGAGGGGAAAAAAAAGCGAGAGGCTTTGTGTATGTATGTGTCTGTATACAGTTTAAATCTGCATATACACACACACATACTCAGCTTCTATCCTCTTTCCTAAAATGTGCTTTCCCAGGTCTCAAAAATGGATACTAGAAATTTAAGGGGGAGAGAGAAAAAAGATTATTTAAATTATATAAGTTTTTGTCATATATGCATTTGGTAGTCAAAATAATTTTGAGGGCGCCTGGGTGGCTCAGTTGGTTGAGCAACTGCCTTCGGCTCAGGTCATGAGCCCAGAGTCCTGGGATGGAGTCCCACATCAGGCTCCCAGCTCCGCGGAGAGTCTGCTTCCCCCTCTGACCTTCTCCCCTCTCATGCTCTCTCTCACTGTCTCTATCTCAAATGAATAAATAAAATCTTTAAAAATAATAATAATAATAATTTTGAGTAATTGATCAGGTACATACTATAGGTTGTCACCAGTCGACTAAGTTAGCAAGGCAGTGTAGCGAAAGCTGCTCTGCTGGTTGTTTTTGATTGAGTTGAATCTTTCTGGTGCCTGCAGCGTACTCTCCCCTGTGTGGCAGTCCATGTAATTCTTTCTTAGGCGCCGTCGGACCTCCCCTGCTGCTACGTGTATGGGTGACATGGCCTGCAAGCAGGTCGCTCACCCCCGAAGAAAACAGTCCTGGGTCTCAACATAGGAGCCACATTGTCACAGCCCCTGTGGACGGAGTTCTAGAAAGTCCTAGGCATCACAGTTCATAAACGTTCTCCTTGAAATCCCCCCTACTTCATCACTCACAAGCTTCTGGAATGAGAAAGGTTCTGATATAACTAATAACATATTTATCTTCTCCCCCCCTTAAGGTCAAAAAATATTTTGAACTTGAACCCCTTGCACGTGGGAAACGCTGGATTCTGCAGCCCTGCTCACTGGATGACACGGAGGCACTGAAAGACAGCTTCTCTCAGCTGATAAATTTATTAGAAGAAAAAGACCATGAAGCTGTAAGAATGTGAAATCTGGCAAAGAACACGGGTTCCCAAAGGCCTTGAACCTATCATGTTAGTTTCTCATTTTATTTTTATTTTGGTATCAAGACTTTCATGGCTTCAGTGTCTCTTTTCCTCTAGTTATCTCCAACTTTCATCTCTCTATTAAAGTGAATACTCTGTAAATCAGGTGAATTATCATCGGCATTAACGTCAAGTACACACTACTGAGAGAGAATTTATTCTCTGTTTACCACTAATTATCTTCACCGCATGTCTCTTCCTTCTGTTGTTCTAAGCAGCTCTTCTGTACTCTGTGCTAAAATGGATGGAATTCGTGGCTAACAGAAATCAAATCCCTTATAAAGGACTCAGGGAGACTCAGAACCTTGACTCATTTTCCCTGGGTTTGGGGGTGGAGTGTTTTGTGACTGGGGCTCCTCATTTTATGTCTATTGTTTCCAAAATCTCTTGGGGTTTTTATTTTATTTTATCATATTTTATTCTTGAGTGTTTTTGTATATGCGCCTCATAGATTATGAGAGAAAAATGAGCACCAAAAACTTCAATAAATCACCTTATCAGAGAGGAATATCCTGCCAAGACAAAATTAACGTGGAAGAACTTAAAAGACAAGATGCATAATTTCCTTGATTCCATCTGAAGTCTCACTCCCCTCTCTTAAGAGCAGAAACCTTCCATTTTTGAGACAAGCGAGAATGTAGGCACAATGCAGGCGTGCCTCACTGATGACTATTTCATCAAGTCCTTGAATATTTTTTTTAATGGAAAGATTCCCCTGCATAAAGTCAAGCTGCAACGTGACAGAGGTATCTTTTTCTAAAAATCTTAAAGTGACTAAAAGAGAGAAGATAATTTTAAAAATAATAAAAATTTTAAAAAGAGCCAAATGAGATATAGTTTATACTGGCTAGGGTTTAAGCTGGCATGAATTTGACAAAGAAAACAAAGACAGAATCATCTGGATATTCATTCATTAAGTGCTAATGGAGTTTAACGGAGTCGCTGATTGTCTCCGACGAGTAATTAAAGGTCTATCAGTATTCCTATTATAAACCTCTATTTTCAGGGGTTTCAGTGTGCCCTTAAAAAAATGTGCTGGGCTGCAGCAAATCATTTTAGGGCCTAGATTCAGTCTTTGGAACTCTTTTTTTTTTTTTTTTTTTAATTTAATTTAAATGATAAAATTATGTAGAGATAAATGTGCGGTTTTACTAAGGTTTGGCACCTTTGACCTTTTCTAAATCAAGAATAATCTGTAGATATTGAAGTTTATGGATGTAATACTCTTTGGCACATTTTGTAGACTTTTAACCACTTCAAACACAAAATGGCCAAACAATAGAAAACTCCTTTCACCTGAGCAATAAAAACATGTGTGTAATTTTTAGGTAGCACAGACTGGTTCCAAATACCACAGATTTGCACTGTATTACACGGTCATGTAAGACCTTGTAATTCTCCAGAAGATATACATCATGCAAATATAGCTTTTGTGGTTTAATCTTGTAGGTGGATTTTAATGAAATCATTGCTTTTGAAACATCGACCACTTCTTTAGGCTTTTTTTTTTTTTTTTTCCCATGGAATGGATCCAAAAAGATTCGTATTCAATCTTGTCTCCAGCGTCCTTGAATATTTTTCACTGTGTAATCCGTGAGCGGCACAAAACTTTTATTCCGATGACCAGTTACACAATCCCTGCTTTCGTTTTTGTTCTGTTGTGCTCATCTTCTGTGAAAAATAAATGATTCTTAGGCATTGCTTTCTCTGCAAGTTCATTAAACAGAGAATGTTGTCTTTTTAAGATACTGTGGCTGAGTGCTCCTAGGCCATCTGTTAAATGACTTCCCGTTGTCTGTGTGTGTGTGTGCTCATGTGTGCGCCAGTGATGGGCTTCTTCTCAGACCCACGACTGTCTGCAGTGTCTCAGCCGTCAGAATGAAAACATTATCAATCAGTACCCAACAACAGCTGTTTTTGACAAGTTTCTGTCTGACGCCTAATGCTTTACAACTGTCAATAAGGCTCCTTCTTTGTCTGGCAGTTCGGAGCTCGCCGTCTTGCTGCTTCCGAGCGAGCGGCATCCTGTCCTTGTAACCCTAGTTTTGGAAATCCACTTGGGGGGGTGGGGAGGGGGCTTGGATGGGCGCGTGCGGGTGGGTGATGTGTGTGTACGGCCCTTCCTACTTCCGTGTAAAGTGCCACAGGTGTCTTAGTTTGCATATTCAAATATTATGTAGGAAAAACAGTCTGTTATGTATTTCTTCACTTAGCTTCTTGTTATATTTATGGAAGTTACCCGTTTTTGTACCTTCTTAGCTAAAGCAGTTGCCTTTTTGTAATGGCAATTAATTTATATGACAAAACTTTGTACCTACTGTAGTTTATAGTTATCGGTTGCTAATTAACTGCCATATCGCCCTGTCTTTCTATTAAAGAAAAAAATCTGTATCTATACTTAGAGGGTAAGAGATTCATTTGGACAATTGCCAGACAAGAAGAACTTGTATTGTCCGTGATTTATATATGATTTCCCCTATCTTCAAATGAAAATAAACGCTGAGTAGAATTGATGTTTTCGACTTACTCCTTTCAAGCTTTTTAGCATTTGGGAGTCCCAGATTTCTGTTTACATTTGTGTTGCCTGTTTAAGTCTTCAAAATAAGTTCTGCTGCTCTTGGGTCAAAACAAATGATTAATACACATTTCCTTTGAAGCCATTGTGAAAACCTTAAAAGACAAAAAAAAAGCAAGTGTCTTTTCCAGTTGGTTTGTCTTCAGCAGCAATTTACTTTCACTGGAGCTGTTGCTTCAGAACGAGTGAGCAGAGTCGAGATGTTAATGTAAAGTGTCACCTTTCAGTCAAAGCAGCATCTTTTAATATCTGCCGTAAAAGCAATGTTCTAAGAGTGACTGATGCAATGAACTGTCTCCTTCAGTGGTGATCAATGCCCCAAGGAAATAAAGATTTTTAAGTGACTGGAGGAAATGCTGTGTATTTACAGGTCCATCCTTAAAGAAGGAGAGTATTCTATAAAAGAGAAAGAGAGTGAGAAAGAAAACTAAAGAGATAGATGGATGGAAGAAGAGAAAGAAAAAGAAAAAAGTACATGATAGAAGATGCAAAATTCAAATCCCGGCTCTTGTTTGGTCCAAATTTAGCATTATCCTGACGCATTGTTTGACTGCCCGGAAAGCCTGCCACACTTCCCTTCTGAACTGGGATCTGAGCTGCATTCCTAGTTTTATTTCCAAGGTAGGCAATTAGTAGTTATCAAGTTCCTCAGCATCTCAGACCTATCCAGGCAAACGTGGACAGAACTGTACGATTTTTGAAGCAAGTGGGTTTGCCTAACGTCCAGATGGAATATTCAAACTCGAGTGGAAATCTCATATTCATGCCTGGCTTCATCTTCTTTATAGTTTTCGAGTGCATTTTCATTAACCTTCTGACCTAATGGTGCAAACAGGAAGGCAAAAGTATGTGGAGGGGTGGGGGGAGGGGAGTGGGACTTACCCTTTGGGAGCCCTTATTTCATTCAATTTGGGAGGGAGGATCTGTCTTTGTTATGCAGAAACTTTAGGAGAATATAGATTCCCTGCCTTGCTTTTCCCATAGCCTGGATTCTGGAGATCTGAAGTCCATGCTGTGAAATGCATTATCACATCATGTTGGGAATTCCTGGCTCCCAAGGGTTCACAACTCTTGGTCACCACTGACTCAGCATGATTAAATGATTTGCATCTCAGGGTTAAATGTTTTCCAACTCGGGTGAATGAGGTGACTGATGAGCTTGCATTTCGGCCCCCTACCCCACCCACCCCGCACCAATATAGGAACCTGAAAAGGATCCCGTGTAAGACCCAGAAGCCTCAGATGGGATGTCAGTTTCTGCCCCTCTTCCCCATTCTCTTTAGATTAAAACCTAAACAAGAAACTGGCCTTCCACCTACTGTTTCATCGAAGCTGGAAATTCGGACCTCTCCTCCTGGGGGGTTCATCTGTTTGTGACACACTCTTCATGAAGTGACTTTATGTGAAACCAAAGAATTTAAAAGGCACCAAGAAGAATCCCTCCGACATAGACGGTGTCTCACATCCTTCTTTCCTTACAGAAAGAAGTGAAGTGAAAAGTGCATGTTTTTCAGTCGGATTTTCACTGTATTCCAGTCTTGCCCTCCATCTCTGCTCTATCCACATGCTCTGGTCACTGGATGCGGGTTTAGAAAGGCCATCTACAGTGTTCTCGAGCTTGGCTTGCCCCCACCCTTTCATGTTCCCCTCTGGTCCGCCAATCAAGTGGAAGCTGTCATAGGATACTCTGTATGAATGACTACTTTTTACAGTAGTTCAGGCTTGGTGGTTTAGAGCAACCTAGCTTACCATGTATGGTGTTATGAGGTCACTGGGACTCTGGAGAATAAGGGAAGGGACTCCTCGATTTTGTGCCTTGCTAGATTCAGCCTGGCTTAGGACCCGGCGTGACCCCCGACACCCCGCTGCCAAGACAGACATTTCCACATCCACAGACCAACCTGAGAACAGCCATCAAATCGCACATAGAGGATCTTCTGCAAACTACAAAGAATGATTAATTCCCTTTTCCCTTTTTCTCGTTCAAAAGTCACTCCCTTTTACTCTGATGCTCTCAAAATATTCTCCCCAGATATTTCAGCATGGTTCTTTCTACTAGCGACATTCCAACCATGGAGGTCAGTTGACAGGCTTGTCCCCAGAGAGGAAAGCCTGGCTCAAGTGCATGGGGACAAGGCACACACTGACAATGAAAATAAGCTTCTAATAAGCATCACGCTCCCCGGCTCCCTGATGCCCCTGTGTCCTCATGGGATATTCCTTGTAGGAGGTGGGCAAGATGGTCGTCTCCAAAAAAAAGCCTCAGATCACTTACATCCCAGGCAACCCTTCCTTGTAGGTGTGAAATTCAGCCTAAAATGCCACAACCTTCTCTGACAAGTGATTCATTGAGACAAAGGCTGGAGCTCCAGCATCAAACAGATGTCAGACGAAACACCAAATGCCTATAAATGATTGCTTTGCAAGCAATGGAATGACTGGAAGGCCTGGCCTAATGATGTACTCCATGTCTGGACAAGCTTACAGAAGACATAGGTGGTGGGGCGGGGGCAGGGAAGCGTTTCTAAATGGAGTCTGTGAGGAAAGCTGTTTCTGGAGACAAGTGAAACCACGATTCCCACCTGAGAGACTCATGTCAAGAAGAAGGATCTCTGGCTGGTCTGGGCATAATCTATGTAAAGATCAGTTAGAAGAATGCATGTCAAGGGCACCCTGAAGCCCAGACTGGTACGATATGATGTTAAATCAGTAGACATGTAAATATCAGAGTAAATTAAAAATGAGAAGATTTGGTTGGAACGGAAACTGCTCAGCAAAAGGCAGAGACAGGAATGCAAACAGTAAGTCTGGCTGTCATTCTCTCTAATCTGGAGCAAGTCAGGCTTGGCTCTGGACCTTCTCCAGTTGTTTTACAACTTTCTGGACATGGGGTGTATCAACCCAACGCTTTTCTTAAGGAGCCTCGACAGGATTTTCAGATGACTGCTTGTCAGAAGTCAACTCACCATTGTCCTTTTTACAGGCTTTATGTCGCATTTGGAAATTTTGGTTTCAGTAATTTTAAGGGGTTTCATCTCCTCAATAATTTGGCCTGTTTTTGTGGAACACCTACTCTGTACCAGGCACTGTGTTAGATCCTTGGGACACAGAGTAAATAGGACAGACTTGGCCCCTGCGCCTGTAGGACTTTAATCCCTGGAACATCGGTTACATTGGATTATTTTTATGATCCTAGAATTTTTGTATTGGGGCGTGGAGTGGGGGTGGATTTGGGTATGTTAATATTGCCATATGAATCTCTAGATTTTAAAATATTTTTTCTTGGTCCTAAGTCTTGGTTTTCAGCCCTCCTAATTCCAGATTGCCTTTGAATGCAATTTAGTTTCTTTTGAGACCATTAATGAAACTAGAAATCCAAACAAGACAGACATGGCTGATCACTCTTTTTAGCATCTTTCTAAATAGAACGCTCTAGAGCTTATATTTGGTATATACTCTCCCACCTTGTATTCAGTCGTATTTTGGAGATTTTTTTGTGTTTTGTGTTTTGTGTTTTTGTTTTTTGGGTTTTTTTACTGTGGCAACAACAAAGCATGTATCTAGCACACAAAAGTGCTTCCAAAGTGCAAAACCAAACTCTGTCAATCACCTACTGTTCTTTCCATCTTCTCTGTATTCAAAGAGCTTTACCCCCTTCTCTGGAAGTAGCTTGGTCTCATCTTTCTGCCTGTGGATCCGACAAATGATCTATATTTGAAATGTTGAGTTTTGAATCTCTAAGAGCAACATTCTAATTCTGTGACCATCTCATATGATTTATTCCACCAAACAGTGAAGGCTGCTATGTAAAAAGGCATGCCACAATTCACATGCCCAGACAGAGGCAGTAACCTGTAAGCTATATAACCCCCTAGATTTATTTTTTTTATTTTTATTTATTTATTTATTTATTTATTTATTTATTTATTTATTTATTTATTTTTTACCTAGTCAGAACTGTGAGTTTCAGCTGGGTTTCAGGAGCCTGCTTTATTTTCCCCTCATTGAAGGTTGGAAACTTGGAGAGACCCCCTTAAGCCCATTATCTATACGAGGAGAGTACTTGGGCATAGTTGTTCTTTTAGCAGGAGTTAATGCATTTTAGGTTTTAGAACACTTCTGCACAATTCATACCAACACCGTTTTCATTTCCTGAACACCTTAAATCTGTACTCTTCCCTCTTCACCAGCCTGAAGCCCCACGATGGATGTGCCTCTCAGGGAACCACAACATACCCCTCTACAGTTTACTGGCCCGGGCTCCATCCAGTAAGATCACAAAGTATCACAAAATAAATTGAAGTAAACCTTGCTACTTCCGTTCAGTTTGTTAATTTCAAGTCATCCCCAATATTTAGGTAAAATAGCAGGATCCAGTGAAAAGTCACATAATACCAGAGACTAGTTGTGTGGTTTATACTTTGAAGTTCTGCCCCTAATGAAATAATGGATCCGGGCAATGATCACCAGCATCTGCTAACGTCAAAAAGAGAGAAACAACCAGGCACCATATGCTTCCTGACAAAAGTATACATACCACCTATGAAGTGTTCTTGCCAAAAAAAAAAAAAATTTGAACCTGAGTCTGGTCAAGCCTCTGGATCTAGGTACTGATTTGCAGAAAATACAGGAATAGAGGTGTATGTAAATGACATGCGATGATGCAGACTATAAAATCCAGATTATGGGAAACTCAACTTTTTTTTCCTTTTTTATTTTTTTAAGATTTATTCATTTTAGAGAGAAAAAGAGCATGAGCGGGAGGGCAGAGGGAAAGGGAGGGAGAATGTCAAGCAAACTCCATGCCTAGCGCAGAGCCCCATGTGGGGCTTGATGTCATAACCCTACGATCACGACCGGAGCCAAAACCGAGATTCGGACACTTACTGCACCACTCAGGAGCCCCAGAGCTGGTTTCTTAAATGGCAGGAAGGAAAGGAGAAACAGCGAGGAAGCCTATAATTTTTAAAAAAGTCTTAAAGAGCCTATAGAGCTCCCGGCCGGTTCTGTCGGTGGAGCATGCGACTCTTGATCTCAGGGTTGTGAGAGCAAGCCCCATGATGGGCATAGAACCCACTTACCAAAAAAGGTCTTAAAAGCTCTATCAAACAACCGCAGAGTGTGGACCTTACTTGTATTCTGATTCAAACTACCGATGAAAAGAATAAAATTTGAGATAACTGGAGAAATCTAAGCACTTACTGAATATTTTATGAATTAAGTAGTCATTGATTGCCAAGCAACTTTCTCCTAGATGTGATCGTAGAATTGTGATTGTGTATTTTTTAAAGGAGTCCTTACCTTACCTGTTGCATCTCAGGCATCGTAATATTTCATCCATAAAGACACAGAGGTATTTATGCTTGAGATTTAGTTCAAAATAATCTGTTAGGTAGAGAAAGGAACAGAAGTACTTGGGGATGTAGATGAAACAAGACTGGCCACCTGTGACAACTGCCAAGGCCAGTGATGGTGACATGGAGTTTCACAATAACGTGTGGTCTGCCTTTGTATGTATAACTGACATTTTCCCCAAGAAGAAGGTTTTGAAAGAGAGAACGAAGGAAAAGTGAAGAGGAAGGGGGGAAAAAAGTCATGGAATAGGAGATATCTGCAAGAAAAATCAAGTCTGTTGCCAGAATAGATTCAGAGTTGCTCAAGTCCATAAAAAGAGAAAAGCAATCAACTGAACAGAAGAATTAGCAAGAGCCTTGAGCAGGCACTACACCAAGGAAGATCATATCCAAGTGGCCAATAACTAATTTAAATAACTTTTTAACAGGTGCATGTAACTAGTGAGATGCTACCATGAGACACACTCACCGGAAGAGCTAAAATTAAAGACAATACCAAGAAGAAGAAGTAAGAGAAAAGCACTATCAGTCTGGCATGTTCATCACCACTAAAAATTTGTGACCAAATCCCAAGGAGAAAGTGTGTTGCATGATGACCGATCACATATTTTTGGAGGCAACCAGAACTGGTTTAGAATTTGGCTCCATGACTTGCTGGTCACATGACCCTGGGCAAATCGTTAAATTGTGTTTTAGTTTCCTATCCACAGTGGAGACAATACACCTACTTCAGAGGGTCAAAGAGTTACCAAAAGGGTTTGAAATCATGCATGTAAACTACTTCTCACACTCAGCACACAGAAAACATGCAATTAAGGGAGACAACAATGATTCCAGTAATGTTTGAAGCAACTCTCCTTTTACATTTCTTAGGTAGAAAGCTCTGCCAGAGCCAAGGCAGGCTGAAGGGCACAAATGGTGAGGTTTTATGATCAATGAAGTTACATAATGACTAGGACAACATCAGTCTGAGAAGCCCGTCCTCACCTGGTCATAGAGCCTTTCTAGACCTGGTAGCGCAGCTCCTGTGACTTCCATAGTTTCTGTCTTTTGTCATCCAACCACCCATCCATTTATGTATTCACTCAACATTAAATATATATTAGGTGCACAGCATCAGGATAGATAGATAGATAGATTGGAGAAAGTGAAAAACCAACTAAAAAACATAACCTGATAAAGTGCTCAAGACTAAATATTTGCTATTTAATTTTAGGTTTATTTCTAAAGTTGCTCATTCTTTCTAGTACTTTCCATATCATCATTAGCTTATAAATCACAGAAAGGCAGCGCTTGTGACTTCTATTGCCTTTTTAAATCTTTATAGCACTTAATACAGGATATTTCATGAATACTGCTGACTGGCTTACAACTTCAAGTTGGAGACATGGGTTTCAAGCCTAACAACATCTTTTTCATAGGGCTGGGAGTCATAAAGATGAGATTTGTCACCAAGGATTATAAAAGTGATTCACGTTCATTGCAGAAATTGCCAAGATTATATAAAGGAGAAAATAGGAAATAACGATATCCTAAAAAGAATCACGTTAACTGTGATGTCTGTCCTTTTAATTTCCTTTCATGTATGATTTTACAGAACTGGGATCATGCTACACACTGTTTTTGGTTTTGTTTTAAGATTTTATTTATTTGAGAGAGAAAGCAAGAGAGAAAATGAGCATGCAACCAGCAGGGAAAAGGGCAGAGGGAAGGGAGAGGCACACTCCCTGCTGAGAAGGGACTTCCCCATGTGGGGCTGGATCCCAGGACCCTGAGATCATGACCAGAGCTGAAGGCAGATGCTTAACCGACCGAGCCACCCAGGTGCCCCATGCACACTGCTTTAGAACATGCTTTTATTATTACTAATATATTCACATTTTTCCATGTTGTTGGATTTCTTCCTAAAACATGATTTTTAATGGCTGCCCAGGGCTGATCTAACTCATTCCCTGTTGTTTATTTGGATTTCTGTTTTAAATGTCTTTGTAGAAGAATATTTGTGCACATTTCTTGATGATTTCCATAAAATAAATACTAACATAGAATTACAGGGTTCGAAGTGGAATTATAGGGTCAAAAAGGCATAAACACTTTTAAGGTTTTTAAAACATATTCTCCACTTGCCCTCCCAAGCTGTACCAATTCAGAGCTCCCACCAGTGGCTAGAGGCCAGTTCCTACTTGCCTATTACCTCGTGAACCCAGGCTATTGAATGATTTTAGTCTATCCTGATTTAATAGAAGATGAAGTCTTGTTTCGATTTGCTTGTGTGATAACTTGCATTGTAGCTAGACCTTAAACAAAGAATACAGCTTTGGTCAATCATCTTCTGCAGAGTGCAAGAAGTGACCATATTTAATTCTATGTGCTAAATTGCGTAACTCAAATACTTCCCATTTGCTTCTTACATGATGTCGACCACAGCATGGATACACAATATATTTACACAGTTGACCCTTGAACAACACATAGTGGTACCAACCCCTTCGCAGTCAAGAATCCATGACTCCTCAGGTTTGGGCTCCCCAAAAACCTAACAACTAATAACCTAGTGTTGCCTTACCCATAACATAAGCTTTTAAATGTTATATGTATTACATTTTGTATGTTATATGTATTATAAACTATTCTTACAATAAAAGCTAGAAAATTTTGTATATGTATTATAAACTATATCCTTACAATAAAATAAGATAATGTTATTAAAATGAAGAAAAGAAAATATATTTACAGTACTGTATTTAAAAAAAAATCCATGTATAAGTGGAGCCTCACAGTTCAAACCCATGTTGTTCAAGGGTCAACCGTATATGTTTCTGGGGGGAGGAAAGATTTATAAATAAACACCATGCACTTGTGATGAGTACACTGTGTAGATGGTAAGTGTGAAATGCTGGGAAGTAGGAAAGACATAGCTGAGGCACAAAGGAAGCAAGGATCATACGTGCTCCTGCTCTCTTGCCCAGAAGGAAAAAATGAAAACAGAAATGGAAAGGTAAATTGAGGTCAGATTGGGGAGGGCCTTGAATGCCAAGACAAAGAACTTGGGTGAAATCCAGTGGCCAGTGGGGAGCCAATGAATATAGTTAAGAAGAGTAGTATAATCAAAACAGTTAATGAGGACAAGGAACCTGGGAGGGGATGGGTTGGAGGAGGGCAGCTCTAGGGTGATTGGAGGTAACAAAAAAGAGTAAATGTGATGACTTAGCACGAAAACATGGTAGTGGAAACAGCAGTTAAGGCCAAGTGGGGGACTTGAGGTAATGAGAAGTTTGAAAACAGCCTCCTTACCTTTATTACCCGCCTGTCACTCCAGAACCACATTGCCCAGAACAATGAAGACGGGACTGGACTGCCTCCAAAGATGGACTGAAGGAACTCCCATGATCAAGGTGGGTGAGTGGAGGTTCTGTAGGGTGCTGCCCCTCTCCCCACCTGCTGCCCTTAGAAGAATCCCAAAGGTCCAAAAAGCCCCACAGGTCCCCCAGAAAGGGCTTCGTTGAACACGTAGTTTAACAAATAACCTCACCAATAAATCAGGGAGGCAGGAATCCATTTCTGAGGCTGCATGGCTGGGACATTTTTCAAGATGCAGTAGTGCTTTACATCCTCCAACAACCACTAAATGATAAAAACTACAGATGGTTCCCCGTACCAGTGCGTTCACATGGCAGGCCGCACTCCAAAGGGCCCTGTGCTTGATTTAATGCTCTCCCAGCACCATCTTGAAATTCTTAATAATTCTATCCTTTCACTTCGTTTTCTAAGTGAAGTCCGATGGGATGATGGAGGCTGCATGTGACTAGAGGGGATCCCACAGTATGTGTGTCTCTGCCCATCTATTCATACACAGCGCCTCAGATGCCCCATCAGCACACATTCCCGGTGGACCCACGGTGCATGTGGTCCCAAACTAACCAGAAGGTAATCATTTTTGGTTGATGACCGGGTAAGAGGGAGCCCTGGCATCCGCCTGAGGCCATGCATTGCATCGAAACCTGAATTTGCATTGAATGCAGGGAAAAAGCAAATGGTATTCTAAGAAACACCAACCAGCAAGGAACTCTGTCACATTCTTTCTTACGTGTGTTCCTTCCCTGTTTTAGCCAACCACTCACGCCTAAAACAAGGACCTCGAAAGAGGGGCAAGATCGAGTAACCCATAGTTCTAGTTCTTTTCTGTCCATCCTTACACATCAGTAGCCAAAGGTAGTGAGTCGGTGAATGTGTGCACATCAAGAAGTGAAATGGAAACAGATGAGTTCATTTTGTGTGTGTTGTACGAAGTATGAAATATGAACTGTATAATTTCAATGATTCTGCATATGAAGTAAACTGGCATTGCACAATACAAAGATGAATGGCGATATTATAATTTTAATTTTTTTATTTTTCTTTAAATTGTCACCAGAAAATCCAAATCGCCAAGACCAGTTAACAACAAGATCATGCAATAAAGGAAAAAAATTTATATTAATGGCCTTTTTTTTTTTTCATTTTTCATGGACAAGGGGCTCCATATTTTTGTTTTGCACTGGGCCCTGCAAATTATGGAGCTAGCACTACCCACAAGACACATATGGGCTCTCTCAGTGGCATAAGCAAGCTCCTCCGGGGAGCTATGCCTGTCCTCCTCTAGTGTGGGGGCACTGCTGTGATGTCCCTTGTGTTGCCCCCCAGGGAACAAAGTCTGGCTGCCCTATAAGGTATTCTCTGAAATTTTTGGGGAAAAAAAAAATAGGTCTTTTTGATGATTTGGTTGTCCAGGAAGGATCGGAAAGATGCATAAGTACATTTCCTTTGGCAGAACACAATGCTGAAATCATCATCCTATCTTTTGAATGCAGAGGAAAAAATTAGACATTGATATTGACATGAACTCTTGACATTGAAAGCATTACTCCCACAGATATCCGACAGGGCTCCCGAGAGCGTGGGCTATAGATGGCATAAGAGGAACCCAGAGTACAGCCGTGAATGTAGATTCCCAGGCCTTGCTCCTAGAGCTACTGAATCAGAATATCTGTAAGTGGGAGGCCCAGGAATCTGTATTTTAACAGGCTCCCCAGGTGATTCTAACCATCTGCCTCTAAGTGTTTGTGGGCATGAGAGGGCAGAAGAGGGTGAGCAATGATGAAGGTGAATTAGGGATAAGGAAGTTCGGTTTTCCAGGAGCTGTTAAACTTAACCTACATCAGCCACCTTCTTCCTGAAGGTGTGGTTGGGCAAAGAAACGTGAACCTATTGGTCCTCTGTGGTGTTGGGGTTCTGAGGGCCAAGTGGCTATGTCATCCTTGCTGAGATATAAAGGGGCCCATGGGAAGCAGAACGAGGATCTAGATCTGAGAAAGAGGACTGGGTCATACTGAGGATGCTGAGGAGTCTTGCCTGAGGTTTTGGTGTGCTCCAAGTCAGCAGGTGTCAAACAGCAAGATGTTCCAGTGGCACAAAGTCAGATGGTTTTATGGAAACCAATGTCTAGGTCTTCAGCTGACATATATATTCACTGCCGCAACTGGTCTGCCCGAGATTAGGTCAGCATTCTGCTTCTCCAAGTTTCTCTCTATTCCACAACCGCTCCTCCCACTTTAGGGTAGGCAGGCAGACCTCTCGTGGTCCAGTAGAGTTGGCTAGGCATCCACTGACCGACGAGCTTAGAGATGGGCAGTGTTAGAGAAGGAAAAGCATCTGGGACATTGACCCCCTCCCCTGGAAAGATCAGTGCTTTAACCAAATGCAACTAGGCCCTGCAACAACCTTCCGAACTTGTCAGAAGACCCCTGATGACTTGCCTTTTTGCACTGACTCTGGTCAAATGATACGAGCTGTCCGAGTGCCAAACAAAAGCAAGTAACCAGAGACTAGAACTTTGAAATGCGTCCCCTTTCAATGTGTCCAGGAACCCCCTTCTCTGCAGTACTCAGCGGCTTGTCCTTAGAAGGCAGAGGGGCTGCTATCCCCCTTCAATACAGTACCTACAGTATGGGGCTGGAAAAGTCATCAAAGCGTTAAAGGTATTAGAGGTGTTTACTCCACATTCCTGTCTATTTGCTGCCCAATTAACATGATTTGCAGCTGAGAAAATAATACTCTCCTCCATTGGAGATAAATTGGGTCCCCAAACTGTGAAACAAAGGAGAGGGAACCAGTGATGTTTATAGAAGTTATTGCAAACAAATGCACTTCAAAAGGAGTTGTGGTGACAGATTCTGTTTCACAGGGTCCTCCCAATTCTTCATCTCCCAAGAACGTTCCTCAGACTCTGCTGGGTGTTTTCACCACCAGCCTGCTGCTTTAGGATATAGTGCAGTGTGTGGAATTAATCTAGACCTGTGCTGTCCAGTGCTGTAACAATTTAGCCTTTGAAAGCTGGTGGTCCCGATCGAGATATGTGGTAAGTATAAAATACACACCCGATTTCAAAGACTTGGTACTGGAAAAAATGTCAAATATCTCCTTAACAACTTGTATAGGGATTACATGTTGAAATTATAATATTTGGGATATATTGGGTCAGACAAAATATATTATTAAAATTCATCTCCCTCGTTTGTGTTTTTTATTTTAATTTTTAGCGTGGCTGCTAGAAAATTTAAGATGACATGTGCTCCACATTTGTGGGTTGCATTATATTTCTGTCTGTCAGTCTAGACCGAGGGTCGAGCAGCTTTCCCATCAAGCAGAGGTTGATGAGAAGTCGGAAGTCCAATTCCCAACAATAAATGGAGCTGGGGAGGTTGGGGACCGGCAGTGACCCCTCTTGCTGAAAAGAGATACTTTTGTGACAGTCGCAGCATGTGGAGCCCAGGCTAGCAGATTGTAAACTGCCTTCCTTCTGGTTCTAATCCTTACTTAACCTCAAAGGAACTCGAATATTTAAACCAAATGGCACGGGAGATTTCAGTAGGCTGATGTATTGCTCTCGGTTCGGCCATTTGAGAAATCCTACTGAGGTCTCCACGCAGCGGCGTCCCAGTCGCTGCCATATCCTCCTGCAAGTCTGGCACAGCGCTAATGAGCTGATGAGATTTTTTTTTTCTCACTTGTTTGATATCAAATAGGAAAGCCTTTAGAATTCAACGTTTACAGATAGTGTGAAAATTGGAAATGCGGGTTTGGGCTGAGCCAACGACAACAGATCCAAAGACTGCAGTTGCCTGGCGGCTGGAGAACAGGACGGCGGCTGCCATGATGAGCTCCACCCCCAGCCTGGGGCGCGGGGGCTGCGGCTGCCTTCCTCCTCTCCAGAGCTGAAGACCACCCGCTCTACCTACTGTGGGGCCTGCTCTGCCCAAACAGCCTTGTGTGAAGGTAACTGATCTCAGCCAAGAATTTAAAGCGTCGGGATTAGGAGGCCGAGGGCGTCGGTGCTGTCCGGAAGCTGATGCCCGACCTCACCGTGGGTCCCTCACATCACAACAACAACAACAAGAACAACAATAATAGCAAATATTTATTGAGTACTTACTATGGGCTCTAAATACATTATCTCACTCTTAGACCCCGTGTGACATAAAGGGTTTTTGTTTTGTTCTATTTTTGTTTCTGTTTTTTTAAGTTGTTGGAGGTTCCATAATGAGGCCCTCTGACCAGAGCCTGCACTTAGAACCCCTCTGCTGTTCTTGTGGAGAAGTAATATTAAGACCTCCGCGGTATTCGTCAGAAATAGCAAAGGGTGAGTCAGAATGTCTTTGGTCATTCAGGGAGCCGGGACTCTGGGGGTGGGGGGGGGGTGTGTGTGTCCCAAATGTTAAGGTTTCCTATTATCGTAACACATTTTGGATAAGAATGTCTCTATGAAGGACTTAGTTCACACTGAGATACCCGAGAAGAGTTTCCAGATTTTATCTTCTTAGAATCTTTCTAAAATCAGAAGTAACATGATATAGACAAGACAAACTTTTTTTCCACTGTGAAACCTTTTCTTCAAATAAAATCTTATCCTTAGACTAAATATAAAAATAATTATACAGGGGCACTTGGGTGGCTCAGTTGGTTGAGCGTGGGACTCTTGATTTTGGCTCAGGTCATGATCTCAGGGTTGTAAGACAGAACCCCGCATCAGGCTCCGCACTCAGTGCAGAGTGAGCTTGTCTCTCTCCCCAACCCCCTTGCATGTGTGCTCTCTCTCAAATAAATAAATACATAAATAAAATCTTTAAAATATATATAATAATTATACAAAGGTGAACTGCTCAGACCTCCACGAGCTCCCCCATCTCTGTGGTGTCTGTGGCCCTGAGACACCACACACAGCCCATTGGGCACTCAGAGTATTGTGGAGCTCCTGGTGAACTGTGTTAAGAGATCCAAATTTGAATTCTCCTTCTGCCACTTGCACTCACATGAGCCCCACCGAACATTCATGCAGTCACTGCTCCTATCAGGTAGCTATGCTTCCTCCCCAAGTTCTCTAGAAAGTTAAAGTGGATTCTCTTGAGCTTTCCTGAAAGGAATCTTCTCACAGTCCGTTTGTGCAAAGCAGAAGGCCTTGCCTTACTGGCCTTCTCACCACACATCCCTGTCTTGAGTTGGTATAAACAGCCAATCCCCAAGATGAGCTTTCATCTCTAAAAATGGCCTTTCTGAATCTCAATGGCAATGAGGGACGCCATGGCAAAGATTCTCCAAATGACTCTTTCTAATGGAGGTCCGGAGCAGCAGTGAGAAACTGGGGAAATCAGAGGTTGAACAAGGTTCTGAGGGATTTAAGGAGGACCAGTACAAGATCCAGATGCACCATGGAACCACCCCTACAGTCCAAAGCTTCTGCCACAAGGCTAAGGAATTTCTTTGCCCACTTTCCCCAGCCACACACCTCCTCTTCTTTCCTCAAATTCTTCAAGAAGCTCTATCAGGAAGGAGATCCCATGGCCTTTGGAGAAGATACTTTTTTGAAAAAAATTACTATTTCAATAGAAAGCCTGTATGGATGTATGGTGAGTGAGAACACCATTTAAAAAGGTTTAGAATTAAGGAGAATTTTCTCCTTAGCTGAGGAGCATGTAGAAGAGAATGATTAGAATAATCACAGGGTTATCTTTCTATTTCCGTTGTTCCTGTACTGGGCTGTCATATCTCATGCCAAATTAGGACAAGAAGCATTTGCTATGAAGTGTCTTCTGTGTGGCGAGGCTCGAGGCTGTCAAAGCCACAAAAATAAACAAATAAATCGTAAGACGTGGCTCTTGATTTGAGGGGCTTGTTGGGAATTTACACAGAGAAAACCGAAACCATCCAGGGCAGTCCACAAAGCTACTGATCCATGTCTAGGGAAGCTGTGCTGTCCTTTAGACGGATCACGTGCTCCATTCTTCAGAGGGTTATCAGACTTCTGTGGAAAAAAGATAGACAATTGTGTAGTGTGTGTGAGGGGTACCAAAACACCTGTCCTCTGAGGGTGAACCTACTGGGTCCGTCATGGGTCCCCCTAGTTTCGCCTGGACAGATCACTCTTTTTATGGATCTTATTAGCCTTTCTGGGTCCTTCACACCTTACTTTCCAAAGACTTGCTGTTGGTTGTAGAACGTATTGGCCTGTACATGTTTTCATTAACTTACCTAAAACCTTAAAGCTTTAACTTTCACATAACATACTAGGTTTGATGTAAACAGGGGGAGGAAAAGTGTGTTAGGCTGTTGTCAGTATGCTGTGCTGAAAGCATTCCCCAACACATGTCAACTCTGTAACTCACTTAACTTTTCCAGATGTGGCTGCAGGGGCTGCCAAGTCGGTGACATTGCAGATGGATGGCCACAGCCCACGGCAGGCGGAGGAACATGGGTACCTTTGAAGTGATGGGGTGACTCTTCTCATCTATTAGCCAGAAGGAAAAGCTATCTTCTTCTGTTGAGTCCTTAGTTCATTCCCACCTCGAGAAGGCCATATAATTAGCATATATCAGCACTTGGAACTGGGGTCTGGGGCTCTCATTCCTATCCGCTGAGCATGTGGCCAGCAGCGTCAGTGGAGTAAAAATAAACCTAATGCCAAGGAGAAGTAGAGGCTGTTCTTGTACAGTGCATGCTGTTCATGTATAGAATACTACATTGCAGTTAACCCATTTCATCAAACTTGCTTCCCAAGCACACAGAGCAAGACACCCATGACCCTTACAGTGAACTGTATGGTTCATTCTGTCACATCCTGCATACGGCAATCTTACAGCATAATAGCTCTCGACCTCCAGGGAAGAAAATGACAATTGGAGATGCAAACATGAGAAAGAGCTCTTTAGCCTTCCATCTTCCCAGCAGATAACGGTAGTAAAAGAGTTTTCTGGTCGTCTTCTTCAGCAGGATGGACTGAACTTTGGCATCATGGTAGCATTGGTTGACAATAGGCTCTGTTATTAAGTATTCAGGCAAGTTATTGAACCTCTAGAAAACTTGGTTTCATCTTCTGCAAAACTAGAGTAATACTCAACCTTGCAGAGATATGGTGAGAGCAAAGATCACAAACGAAAAGCCACAGCATCATACTTGCCATGTAAATAGGTTCTCTGGGTTTACAGACATTTGTAAGAGTATAATGGAAATCATTTTTTTCCTTCTAGTTCGGTACACAATACACAAAGCTATTCATTAATGAGCCTGTAGGAATCTGAACATTTAGAAGCTATGTTTGCGTGCTGATACAAGGTCCTTAACACAGAATTTGATAGGTCTAGTGGCCAACATATTTGAGAAGGGTTATCTTGTCCCAACCTTTTTCTCAGATTGACAGTTAATTAAAATCTACATTTGCAAACAACTAATGATGGAAGCTCAATTGTTAAAACAGTTTTGTACCTCATTAAAAGATTCACTACAGAGTGGGTTTTTGAAGTGGCAACTCCCTCCCCCAAGTGCCTTACAATATAATATTATTGTATTGGGACAAAGTCAGGGCCCATTTCTTAGGACACAGCTGTTGTCTCAAACTCAAAAGTAACACCAAGGAGTATAGTGAAGTTCATAAAGACTCAGGGGTCAAAATGAAAAACAGTTTGAACAGCATATTTAGTAAAATGACTTTTATTCTTCTGTTTCCCTGCAGAAGATGAACTGGGCTTCTCAGATAGTATAGGTCCCTATCCAAAGCATTCTGTGTTTAATGTGGCAATATGCCAGTGTGACTCTCTCAGCTTCGTCAATTATATAACAGTAATTAGCAATTCTACTTTTCTCCTCTGTTGCATCATAGAATTACTGAATATAGAATCAGAAAGGAATAGAGAACTCTAGCCCAGCATCTGCAATGCATAAGTAAGAAAACTGGTAGTGGTAGATTGTGTTCTTTGCTTATGATTATTTGTTTCCTCCTTACCCTGACCATGCCCCATGGGCTCAGCCATGTGACCTGCCCTGGCCAATGGGATGTGGGTGGATGTGTCATTTGCTTCAGAGCAGAAACATTAAATGCAATGCATGGTTTGGCTGGGGTCTTCTTGTTTCAGCCTTTCCCCAGAAGAGCATATCCTGGCTGCAACTTCACTCTGACTTTTGGAGCGAAGCAGAACAGTAGCCAATCCATATGCCTCTGTAACAACAGCAAGAAATGGTTTTCTAAATTCCTTAGCTATTAGGGTTGCTTGTTTGGTAGCATAACCTAGTGAAAGCAGACTAATACAATGACTCAAGAAGTGGAAGTGATTCACCCAAAGTCACACGGACCCTTTATTACATAGCCTGAGCTACATTCCAAATATCCCCATTGGAAGTTTTCTTCTATGCTTTAGCTTACCGACCATCTCTCTAGAACCTGGTAGTGTCTGGCACAAGCTAAATCCTTAACCTGTATTTGTTCCTATGAATAAAACAATGAATGAAGGGAGTGCTGACCAACCGTTTTCTTGAGCTGCTTTGCTCTGTGGCCCAGTATCTAGTTTAGGACTTCCATTACTGTGAACACCAAGTATCCGGTGGCATCAGCTGTGGGTCTGGCATGCATTAGGTGCCTAAGGAGCATTCTCTCTATTTATCATGCATTCCTACAAGGCACGTATTTTGAGTCTTATTTTTAGTCTTACTATCTTGCCCTGTCACAGAATTAGTAAGTAACGGCTTACTGTCATACTAACTCCCAAGCCCAGATGCTCTCCTCTGCTTCACAGAGTTTTGCTGGAGAAATTATGGCTTGGGTCATTTACAGACAATTGAAACGTGCAGCTTGTGTCAGAGCAGGGCCCCTACAAGGCAGTAAGCTGGCAGAGTGGCTCGTGCAGGGTTTGGGGAGCCCCTGCCCCACCAGGAGTAGATCCCACTTGGGCCTAAGATTCTGATTCCTTCCGTTCTCGGGGTTGGAGTGTGGGCTGGGGCCAGCCCCCTTTGGTGGAGAGCAACTCCATAGTTTACCCCTGTGTGACATGTTATAACAGTGTTATTGTTTCCTATATGTGCCAGGGCCTGAAAAAGTCAGAGAAGCCCTGGGTGAGAAGCAGTGGTTCCAGATCAGTCTAGGAACTTTGTGGGAGCATCGTTTTTAGAAAATGTTATAAGCCAAATTTCTAATGGACCCTGATTTACTATTTTGTCCCCTTCATTTCCCCTTTTCCTGAACCTCTCTCCTTTTCTTTTCTTGTCTTTCTTTTTCTCTTTTTCCCTTTATTTCTTTGTTTCTCTCTCTCTTTTTCTCTTTCTTTCTTGGAGTTGTCTCTGAATGATCTCCACTTTGTGGAGTGTGTCAAAGAATAGATGGATAGGTGGACAATAAACTACCAAAGTCAAAAGAAATTGAGGCAAATTTTGACTGCAATTAAAATAAGCGTGTTTAGGAGGAAGCAACTCAAAGGTCCATTGACAGATAAATTGACAAACAAAATCTTAATATATATGCACAATGAAATGTTACTGAGCCTTAAAAAAGAAGGAAATCCTGTCACATGCTATAACATGGATGGACCTTGAAGACCTTGCATTGAGTGAAATAAGCTAGTCAAGAAAAGATAAATACTGCCTGATTCTACTCATATCAATTATTTCAAGTAAGTCACAGAGAGAGAGAGTAGAATGGTGGTTGCCAGGGGTTGGTAGGGAAGGGAAAGTGGGAAGTTAGACATTTGTAAGATGAAAAAGTTCTGGAAACTGGCAGCACACAATGTGAATATACTTAACACTACTGAACTGTACATTAAAAACTAGTTAAGATGGTAAATATTATGTTTTGTGTGTTTTACCACAATTTTTTCTAAAGATTTTATTTATTTATTTGAGAGACAGACAACGTGAGAGAGAGCATGAGAGGAGAGAAGGTTAGAGGAAGAAGCAGACTCCCCATAGAGCTGGGAGCCCGATGTGGGACTTGATCCCGGAACTCAAGGATCATGACCTGAGCCGAAGGCAGTTGCTCAACCAACTGAGCCACCCAGGCACCCTTTACCACAATTTTTTAATAAAACAATTTTTAGTCAAAGTGAGATTATTTGCTCTGAACAGAGGCTTTGGTTATGGTGCTGGCGGACACGCTGATGCTGTGGCCGAGTGTGGAGGATAGACCTCTTGAACTGCTTTTTGTATTGGTTTGTCCTGCATTGTGCCTTCTGACCACGACTGGCTATGTAGTCAATGGAATCTAGAGGAAAACGCAGATGAAGGGCTCCTGTTCAAAGAAGAGTGCTGTTGATGAAGCTTTTCCTTTCTTCTGTGGACTCTCTTAATTTGTCGTGGTGTTTTTTATTTGCTATTGACAATCATTCTAAAGAAAAGTTAAAATTCAAAATGTCCCCATTCATTTTTATATTGTGCCATACCAGGGTTTTTTTTTTAAATATTTTATTTATTTATTTGAGAGGTAGAGGGGGAGAGCACAGAAGGAGAGGAAGAAGCAGGCTCCCCACTGAGCAGGGAGCCAGACACAAGGCTCGATCCCAGGATCTTGAGATCAGGACCTGTGCTGAAGGCAGACGCTAAAGTGACTGAGACACCCAGGCATCCCTGCCATACCAGCTTTAATGCAAATATTGGAGCATTTACCTCGTATGCTGAATCGCCAAGATGACAGTTCACATTTTATAGCTCACATGTACATTTCCATGTCATTGTCACTAGAACACTCTGCACATACAGGGGAGTAACACAGGCAGAAAGGATATGACGGGATTCCTTGGCTGCTCATATTTCTTAGAATGT
Source organism: Nasua narica (assembly GCA_028533885.1). NCBI lineage: Eukaryota > Metazoa > Chordata > Mammalia > Carnivora > Procyonidae > Nasua > Nasua narica. Next base: position 103,734,442 of record CM052809.1, read on the forward strand.
GATTGCCTTCTTTCTGTGTTCTAACCAAGTTTAAACAAAGAAGCATGGTCTCTTGGGGTCGTTAAGGCCTCTGGTTACCCAGTTACCAGGGTAATACACTTGCCTTGTACTCAATTTGCGTCTCACTGGACTTGCATGCATTTTGTGTCTACTGGAAGTCTGTGCTCATAGGGTGTTTCGAATGTTCTATGCACATGACAACACAGGAGTGGTAAGAACTGTGGATATTGTGCCTGTGTGCTATGTTCATGCATATGGTTCATTGTCCAACTGGACTGGACTTATGAAACACAAGTTTGAAGATAAAATTATTAAAATTTTCAAGACAATGATAGAAGAGCATAAACCAAATGCAGGACTCTTTAGATTGTCGGGCCCCATGTGACCACAGAGTTCACACACCCCGGAAGCCAGCCTGTTGCTGACTCTATCCCTTGCTTTCCACTCCATCAGCCTCTACTCTAATTCCAACTCTCCTTACCTCACAACTCAGACACTGATGGATTCCAAAACTGGTTTCCTGACTCTAGCTTTCTTCTCTTCTAACCCATCCTATAAGTCATTGCCAGTTTCATTTCCCTAAAGCAATACTTTCATACAGCTCACTGCGTTAGTCCCTCGGTGATGCCTTGCTGCTTATAGGCTCAAATTCTTTATCACAAAATTCAGTGCCTTCCACGTTCTGACCTTAAGCTAACTTGTTAACTTTCTTTCCTCCTGCACCCTTGACCTCCATCCTGATTCATCCAGTCAATCGAAGCCAAGGTATTGCCAAAAAGCTTGCTAATACTGACAGTTTTTCAAAACCACTCCCCGTGTCAAGAATACAGCCTCTGTTGAAATCCAGTCCATTCCTCAAAGCCAGAGTTTACCTCTCCCATGAAACACTCCTTGACCACCCAACCCATGGTAATGTCATTGTAACTATTTGTAGATGACTGGATAATGGCCACCCCGTGAAACCAAGTTCTGCTCCCAGAAGCCTGTAAATATTGCCTTATTTGGAAAAAGGATCTTTGCAGATGTAACTAGATGAAGGATCCTGAGAGGGGATTAGCCAGGTGGAACTTAAGTCCATAACGTGTCTTCATGAGAGAGAGGCAGAGAGAGATTGCACGTAGAGAAGATGGCGCGGTAAACACAGGGGCAGACTGAACGGATGCAGCCACCGACAGCTGAGGAGCAAGGAGTGGGGTCTCCCCAGAGCCTTCAGAGGGGGCATGGCCTTGCCAGCATCTGGGGTTTGGCCCAGTGAATCTGATGTTGAACTTCTGGCTTCTGGAACTGTTAGAGAATACATTTCTGTTGTTTGTGGTCATTTGTTACAGCAGCCACACAAAATGAATATGCTACTCCAGCACTTGCTGCTTATTCTCCATGGCTGGGCAGTGCTCAGTACTTTTTAAACATTATTTATATCCTTCTGCCAAAACCATCGATCCCTCAGAGCACAAGGTCGCTTCTCTAATTGATTGGCTTTTCTCTACTACCTTACATAGTACACTGCATTTGATGCTTAACAAGTGCTTTTCTTTGGTGAAGTTTGTGGAGGTATAATTTACATATTTTAATATCCACTCTTTTGATTGTACCACTCAAAGTAGTATTTGCAAATGCATCTAGCTGTGTAATTGCCACCACAATCAAGATCTGGAACATGGACTTCAGAAGGTTTCCCTGTACCCTTCTACAGTCAATTTCTTCCTCTACCCCTAGCTCCTGGCAACCGCTGATCTGATTTCTGTCCTTGTAGTTTTGACCTTTCTAGAATATCATCTGAATGGAATCAAATCGTAGATAGCTTTTTGTGTCTGACTTCTTTCACATAGCGTGATGCTTGTAGGATTCATCTATATTGTTGTATGAATCAGTAATCTGTTCCTATGCGTGCTAACCCACGGTCTGTTTATCCATTCACTAGTTGATGGGCATTTCCAATTTGGAGCTGTTATAAATGAGGCTAAAGTGAACATCATGACCAGGTCTTGGCTGTAAATGTTAACATACAGGTCTTCATGTGGACACATGTTTTATTTCTCTTGGGTAAATACCTAGGAGTAGGACTGTTCGGTTGTGTGGTAAGTGTATGTTTAACTTTATAAGAAACTAGCAAACTGTTTCCCAGAGTAGCTGGGAAATCATTTTGGCATTCCCACCAACAAATTATAAGATTTCTGGTTGCTCGACATCCTTGCCAGAACTTGGTATTATCGATAATTTAAATTTAATTCCAGTAGGTATGTGGTGGTATCTCATTTTGATTTAAAATTGCATTTCTCTTCCGACAAACATTTGGCATGTCTTACTGTGCTAATTTGCCATGAGAATGTCCTCAGTGAAGTGTCCAGGTCTTTTACACATTTTTAAACATTGGGTTTTTCTTATTATTACTGTGTGTGTGTGTGTGTGTGTGTGTGTGTGTATGGGCTCTCTCCCCCCTCTGTCACTCTTTCTCTTTCTCTCTTTCTCTTATATCTCTATAATAAATATAAAAATATATTTATATATTATATAATATGTTAATAAGTATGTAATGATATACAATATAATATATACTTATATTTTTTATACATTCCAGATATGTCCTTTATCAACTGTGGTTTACAAATATTTTCTCCCACTCTGTGGCTTATCTTTCCATTTAGTCAACAATATGGTTTAAGGAGCAGAAATTTTAAATTTTGTTGAAGTCCAGTTTATCAACATTTTCTTTTCTACCTCCTGCCTTCTTTTCCTTATGCAAGAAACCTTTGCCTAACCCAAGGTGGTAAGGATTTTTCTCCTATATTTTCTTCTAGAAAGTTTATACTTTTAGCTGTAACATTTAGATCTGTGATCCATTTTTAGTTAATTTTTGCAGGAAATGTGTATTATTTGATATTCAGCCCAGAACACAGCCACAGAGAATCTAACTCGGGAATAAAAAGACACATCTCATTGAGTGAAAAACAGTGTCCTGCAGGAAAGTTTGGAATTTTCCTACAGGCCCTGAACAGCAACATTTGCTTTACCATTAATATTTTGGATTAGCGCAGCTTTGCTATTTAAAGGTTTGTATTTTAATAAATTTTGAAATTCCAGATCACAGGTGCTATCGAGAGCAAAGTCCCTTATGTGGGCCTCTGGACATTCTTGATTAACCTGCTAGTTGTTGAGAAAATTACAGGCCCCTTTCATTATCTGTGAAATGGGTGTAATCCTACTTGACACGAAGTTTCTATACAGGCTTAGGCAGACTGAGTCAGAAATCTTATAGAGGGGCCGTAGAGATTTCACATGTAATTGTGATTATTGCTAATTATACTAATTCTCAATTACAACTGCTGCCAGAAAGCCTCCAGATGACGTCAGTAATAAGGGGTCCATTGACTTGCGTGTGTTGTGAGCGTATTAATTGTAATTATTACTTTGGCAGCTACAATGTCTAACTCCACAGGTGTTTGTTTCGTTAGTGATTCATTATTTACCAAGCACTCTGGCAGTGATGAGTCTCTGTTACAAACCAAGGCCCTCCTGCGATGAAACGTCATTATGTTGTGGGATTTGTGACTTCGCTCCCATGGGAGGCATCTTCACCTCATTAATGCCCTCAACACACCGCGCAGTGGATTAAAATTAGGCTGCGAGAAAATGATTTCAGTTCCACTGCTGGGTTTTTTTCGCCCTGGGAGCAGGTGCCTTCCCATAAATATTTTCCTGAAATGGAAGTTGCCATGGGAAGTGGGTGGGTGGTCTGGATATCAGACGAAGAGCCCGGCAGTCAGGGGTCTGGATCTATCTTTGTGTCTAAGGGCCCAGGGCAATAGCAATAAATACACAAGTCCAAAGGAGCGTTGTGGCCCTGGGCCTGAACTCAGCAAAAAGATAAAGAGAACTGCCTTCCAACGACTATTGTGAAACACTTAGCACTTTGTATTTGTGACATGCTTTCAACCTTTCCTTACTCTTCACTGCAGCCTGGTGAGTTAGGGCAGGACTCTCCCTGTGGCTCACGCTTATGGGGAGAAAACAGCCGCCTCGACGAGGTAACTGGGTTTCTCTCTCTGCATGGCCTTTTCAGCTGGTCCTGATAACATTTTGAGTTAAGAGTTTTTCGGGGTCAGAGGCCCTCGCTCCTTCAGTTAAGTTTTTTGCCCTTAACTTTTTAGTGTTAAAAATAGTCACAAGTAGAAAGAAAAGCCTAATAAACTCCCAGGACCTCATCTTCAACAATTATAAAGTCATGACCAATCTAAATTTCTCTCTAATCCACCCACATTCTCCCATCCATCTCCCCCAAATTCAGCTGAATTATTTCATTTTACTTTTTTTTGCTGAATTATTTTAGATAAAAATCCCAGACCTATCTTTAGATCTGTAAACACTTTGATGACTACCTCTAGAAGACAAGGATTTTCTTCTAAAACATAAATTATCACACCCAAAAAAATTACTAATAATTTTTTATCTAGCCACTCTTCCCAATTATCTCATAAATGTTTTTTTCCTTCAGTTTCTTTATAAGAATCAAGATTTAAATTAAATTCCATAAGTTACAATTGGTTGATGTCTCTCAAGTCTCTTCTAACCTAGGACTTTCCTGACTCTCTTGTTTTTGCTTTTCCTTTCAATCTATTGTTTAAGAGACCAAATCCGTTTTCTTGTAGGATTTTGCCCTGCATTTTGCTGATGTGCTGTCCTTAACATTTTTTCAGTGACTTCATCTGTCCCTCATATTTTCTGCAAATTGGTGACTGGATCCAAAGATTTGATCAGATTAGGTTTGAAGGGTTTTTTTCCAAGAGTACATCATAGAGCCAGATACTTACATCAAAAGACTCGTGATTGTCTTCCTTTTCATTATTAGTCATGGGTGATTGTTGTCAGCCCCCATGCATTCTTTAAGAGCTGCAAATGGTGATAGTCCAGCACAAATTACCTGGAATACTTTTTTATTTTTTTTTTATGATTTTATTTATTTTAGAGAGAGAGAGAGAGAGAGCACATATGAGTGGGGGGAGGAGCAAATGGAGAGGGACAGAGAGAATCCCATGCAGACTCCATATGGAGCCTGATGTGGGGTTCGATCCCACAACCCTGAGACCATGAGCAAGCCAAAATCAAGAGTTGGGTACCCAACCGACTGAGTCATCCAGGTGCCCCTGGAATACATCTTTAAGGGGAAAGTTCCACTCACTTACTCGTTGGTTACCCAGTGATGTAGTTGACATAAGACAATTAATACTCGATTCTCTTCTTTATGTATTAATTATCAAATTATTGAGTTCTCAAGTTGTTTCCCAAGTTATCTAATTAAGTTTTTTTTAATTATTTTTTAGGCATTAGTATGATCTTATAGTTTTAAAACATGTTAGTTTGTTTTAGTTTATTGGAACTACTATCCTTGTGGATGGTCAGATCGTGCCATATTGGGCCAGTGGTAGCTCCTTCCATATGGTTCCTGAGTGTGTCTGACATAACCTGGGTTCAGGTTCATTTCCTAGGGCTCCTGTTAACAAAGTATCACAAACTGAGTGACTTCAAACAACAGACATTTGTTGTCTCACAGTTTTGAGGGCTAGAAGACTGAAATCAAGATCTTGGCAGGCTCAGTTTCTCCTGGAGGCACTGAGAGGGAATCTGTTCCACGCCTCTCTCTGGCAGCTGGCAGGTTCCAGCAATCCTTGGTGTTCCTTGATTTGTAGACCTATCACTTCCATCTCTGCCAATCACATCAGTCATTGGGATGGGGTCACCCAAACTGAGCATCACATCATTTTACTTGATTCCATCTGCAAAGATCCTATTTCCAAGTAAGGTCATATTCACAAGTACCAGGGGTTAGGCTGTGAATATATCTTTTTGGAAAAAAAATTTGACCCCCAACATCCGTGATAGTCTTTGATAGCTTTTACTTGCTTTCTGGTAAGACAAAAATGCTATAGACCCAGAATCAGGTCTCATTCTTTTATGTTGGAAATGATATTTAGGGACCACAGTCTGAGCACTAGGAATGCTCATCTTTACTATGTTAGTCATTACTCTAGGTATTTTCAAAGGACAGAAATGGGAAATACTTTTTATATTTTTAAAGATAAAGTGCATTATAAATTTGTAACTTTCACCTCCAATTCAAATTCAAGACTCCAAGACTTAAGCCCATCAAACCATCACCTATGTCTCCTTTCCCCACAATGGGTCCTGGTTCTCAATGACACACAAAATATTACTCTTTTACTTTTTCCTGTGATACACACACACAAGAGACTCAAAATATCAAAATTAACTTTACCCCCAATGACATGGTTACTGAAAACAGCTTAAGGCTTTTTTTTTAAGAATTTTTTTTAAGATTTTTATTTATTTATTTGATAGAGAGACACAGCAAGAGAGGGAACACAAGGATTGGGAGTGGGAGAGAGAGAAACAGGCCCCCCTGCAGACCAGGGAGCCCAATGTAGGGCTTGATCCCAGGGATCATGACCTGAGTTGAAGGCAGAAGCCTAATGACTGAGCCACCATGGGCCCCAACAGTTTAAGACTTTTAAAATTATTCTTGTGGGGCACCTGGGTGGCTCAGTCTTTTAAGTGTCTGCCAGGATCTCAGGTCCTGGGATCGAGCCACACATCAGGCTCCTTGCTCAGTGGGAAGCCTGCTTCTCCTTCTCCCACTCCCCCTACTTGTGTTCCCTCTCTCTCTCTCCATCAAATAATAAAATCTTAAAAAAAAGAAAAAGGAACTTTAAAAAATAAATAAATAAAATTATTCTTGCAATTCTTTTTGTCCTCAGAGTACATTCCACTCGAGATGGACAGTGAAATTACTGCATATTATTATCATGTGAACTAATTTTTCTATATGTAGTTATGCCACCAACTTGGTACACAGTTAAGTTCACTTATATCTATTTATTTTTCAATTTTTAAGGTTTTCTAAAAGTAAATTTAAAAAGGGAGGAGTCCCTTTTTTACAAGTGATCATTTAAACTTTTCTGTCCCTCCGTTTTTGCATATTGATCTTGTATTCTGCAACCTTGTTGCACTCATTTATTGGTTGTAGACTAATAAATGACCACTAGTCGTTTATTATAACAGATTCCTTAGGGTTTTCTATGTATATGATCATGCCATCTATGAATAAACAGTGTTCTTTATTCCTTTGCAGTCTGAATGCCCTTTGTTTCTGTTCCTTGCCTAATTGCCCTGGCTAGAATCTCCAGTACAATGTTGAATGGAAGTGGCAAGAGCAAACATCCTTGTCTTATTCCAGATCTCAGGGGGAGCTCTCCACTCATTCACTATTAAGTATGATGCTAGCCGCAGATGCCTTTAACTGCATGAGGAAGTTCCCTCCCATTTCTAGTTTGCTGAGTGCTTTTATTACGAAACAGTGTTGGATTTTGTCAAATGCTTTTCTTTATCTATTGAGACGATAATGTGTTTTCAATTCTAGTGATACAATGTCTTACATTAATTAATGTTCAGATGTTAAAACAGCCTTGCATTTCTGGGGCAAAGTCCACTTGGCCATGGTGTGTAATTCTTTTTATATATCATTGTGTTGACTTGCTAGTATTTGTTGAGGATTTTTGGGTCTATATTCATAAGAGATGTTGACCTACAGTTTTTCTATGGTGTCTTTGTCTGGTTTTCATGTCAAAGCAATACCAACCTCGTAAAATGAGCTGGGAATTATTTCCTCCTCCTGGAATAGTACTTCCATTTTTTACTATACAAAAATATGTGGATGTATAATTTGTGTGTGTTGTCATTACTTTTTAATAGCTTTATAGTACTCCACTGAGCAGATGTACCCATGCTTATTCAATCGCTCCTTAATGATATTCATTTGAGTTGTTTCCAGTGCTTTGCTATTATAAGTCATACTGCACTGATTTACCCGAACAATATACCTTTTCATATGCCCCTGCATGTGTGCTGTAGATTCTCAGAAGTAAGATTTATGAGTCAAAGAGTAGACACATGTGGAACTTTGCTAGATATTGCCAAATTCCTTTCCTTGGGGGTTGAATCATTTTGCATTTTGTTTAAAATTTGACTATTTGTGCACAGCTTGACTGAAAAAGTATTTTGCCTAGCTGCTTTTTCTTTTTGCCATTTTGATAGAGAGGAAATAGTAATTCCATAAAGTTTTAATTTGCATTTATTTCATTATGAGTGAGTTTAAATATCTTTAAGGGCCATTTGCCTATCTTATGAACTATCTGTTCATATCTCTAGCCTACTTATAAAGTAGTTGAACTTTTTCTTCTGTTTTTCAGAAGCTTTTAGACATGAATAATATTGAAAAATCTTTGTCTACAGTTTAAATGGCAAACATTTTTTCCCAGCTTAACATTCATTTTTTTACTGTGCTTATGGTATTTTCAAAAGCAAAGTTTGCATTTTTCATTTTTATAATCGATCCTCTAGATTTCATTTCTGCACCCAGCACAGGCATAGGAGTAATTTAGAAAGAAAGAACCCTGATTTGAGCAATCCAAGTCCAAGGAAATCACTGGCTGGATGCCCAGAGACCTCAGCCCTAATGATTCCCCTTGGAGCCCCTGAAGTCCACCAATCTGCTTTACCATTATTAATGCAATTATTACCAGATAAACTGGAGGTTTCCGAGTAACACTCCTTCCCCAAACTTGGAATCTGTTTTCCTCACAGAGTTTTTGTTAACTTGGTTGGATGAAAATGGTAATGTGGGGATGAGGAAAGGGAGGAGGCAGAAGGATCCTGAGAGCAAAAGCTTTGGATAAAGCTGAAGGGCCCCAAACAGTGCGAAATATGGCCGACAAATGTGCTTCCCTCTAAAGCCATTGCCACGAGAGTAGAGAGAGATTTTCTTAAGTTCCTGTTGCACTTCTTAGAAACTAATTGTGGCTTTCATCAGGACTCCTTTTGCAGAATGAAACAAACATTCAGATCTCGACAAGTGTCTGGGAGAGACTTAGTTTTGAGGCTAATGCCATATTTCTTTTTTGTTTACAGACTTCAAGAGAGCAAGCGTGCTAACTATTCACTGTATAAAAGTAATAGCACGATAGTCTGCGTTTCCTTCTCTTCACGTGCCTTTCTCTTGGCAGGTGAGTTCTGTCTGCAAAGGGACACTCTACTCATTTCACATGTTTCGATTGATAGGTTTACTTTTTGCTTATTTTACAAAATGTATTTTTTTAAGATCTTATTTATTTATTTGTTTGAGAGAGAGACAGAGATAGTGACAGAGAGCACAAGTGGGGACGAGAGCGAGAAGCAGGTTCCCCGCTGAGCAGGGAGCCCGGCGCAGGGCCCGAGCCCTGGACCCTGGGATCATGACCTGAGCCGAAGGCAGACGCCTAACTGACTGAGCCATCCAGGCACCCCCGTTTTTAAAAATGTAAATTAGGAAGTATTCTAAGAAGCACGCTTGTTTAAAACCCAGAAAATAATGTAGTGTAGGCGTGGAACAGATTCCCTACACCACACACCACTTCTACCTTGTAGCCCAAGTTTCTACACGAAGCACTTTTTAAAAAAGTGAAACGTCGAATATTGAATTCAAACAACTCTCTGCATTACAGAAAGTTATATGAATTTATGTAGAATGGGACTGGGCACATATAAGTGTAATTATACACCTTTTTTCCCCCACAGAGGTTTGAATAAGGCTGCTTTAGCCTGTCCTTGCTACTTTGCTCCTGATAATTAGTTCTTGTCCTCTGTCTCTGCAGCGCCTGTCCTTTGTCCTTCATTTCATGACTTGCAAAGAGGATGCATTGGACCTAATTTCTTTCTCTAATTGTCCCCAAACATGCAGTTGATTTAGGAACAGTGTCGGACAGTACTCAGCACGGCGCACAAAGAAAGGGTCCTGTGTCTGGTTATAATTTAGAAGCGGACCCGCTCACTTTAATATCCCCTTTGCTACTGGGTTGGGTTGAACTTTCAGAAAGCTGAGCTTTATCTCTGTAGAGGAATTTAGACAGATAGTGCTCAAAAGTTGCACGCAGGTTATGATTCTGACAAATTAGTTCCTAATTATTTGGCTGCGGGCTCTGCCCATATTGCACGCAGAGCAGGCCTTTACCAGGACGCTTGGAGACTTTTGTAGCTTAAACAGATTTAATTTAAAACAAATGGAACCATGTGATTATCTCAACCACAAATACGTAACACAATGTGTAATATATTTAAAAGGCAAGAGGAAATTTAGTAATGGAATTTCAAAACTGTTTGAAAGAAAGAAACTTTGAGGGAAAAGAAAGGAAGAAGTGAATTGGTGACGCCAGTTTGATTATTTTCAAATACCACAGCTGGACTTGGATTTGTACAATGGGACTCGTGGTGTTGTAAAGGACACCAGCGGCAATCCCAGTGCTGGGATACCACATGGAGGACTAAATGACAAGGCTTTAGGCACCCAGAAAACTGCAAAAATCATGCACTCTTAAGATACTTTGGTTTCTATAATTAAAATTTCCCACTTTACATACTCCATCTGAGAACTAGCTAGGTAAAAATATAGTCCGTGTTGTTTGTGATCACTTTACTCATTTACTTAAGTTTTTTCTTCACAGCTACCCATGTACTCTGTTGCTATTCCAACATACATGCCTTCCACACACACCAAATCCTGTAATAGTAATAATAATAATAACAGCAAACACTCAGTGAGCTCTGAGTGTGTCCCAAACATTGTTCTAAGCAGTGTGTATTAACTCATTTAGTTCCTACAACAATACCTTGTGAGACAGACACTCTGGCGATCCTGCTCTTAGTAGAGAAGGTAACTTGCCGAAGATGACACCTAGAAATTTGTTCCCAACCATTACATGACACTGCCTGCCTTTCCAAGCATCCCAAATATCTTGTGACAAGCACCTTGTGTAGTGAAAAGACTTCCAAGGACCAGCTGATCTGGGGTAAAAATCCAGGACTAAATATTTCAGAACTACAAAGATAAAGGAAATTCTCAGTGAAGTGTCGACAGCAGGTTCACAAAGCGTTCACTTAGACGTGTGACTTTTAATACATCAAATTTGAAAACCAGCCATGTTTCTGAATAGCCACACCCACTGTAATAGATTTATTCGATTGAAATGTACAGAAGTACCCACAGTTGACTCTTTTTGACCTAGAAAAATTGCAATTCCAAATGGTTCAATCTAATACTTTTGGCTCTATTGAACACATGGTCTACTTTGTAGGGATCCAAGCAAAGGACGGCCCTTCGGTCCACCCATCAGTCATAGTTACAGAGCCAAACACTGTGTCATTCTTCAGATCAAAAGCTATGGAGACATGGATCTTGCCCCAAGAAATTCTTAGTTTTCAATGGGAGGCAGACAAATATACAAATAATTATTCAAATAAGATCACTGCACCCCTGAAGTTCTGCATAAAATGTCTTGAGGATGTTGAAAAGAGGACAAGTATATGATCCTAGAAAAGGCAGAGATGTCTTTCCACAGAACAGGAGCTCTGACTGAGATGTAACAGAGGAGTAGAAGTTGGCCACCACACTGAAAAGGACATTAAAACCGTGCAGCAGATTTAGCTTTCAAAGAGGAGAAATGACATTTCTCTAGCATCGTTTGATTTTTCGTGAGGGCAGCACTGTGAACGTGCCAAACCTACCTGATTGAAAACCCGGGCTATGCTGCTTAAAGCTCTGTACCTTGGGACAAGTTACTTCTTGTCTGTAAGGTGGAGAAACTAATACTTTCCTCATAGAATTATTATGAACAATTGCATAGTATGTGCTAAAATTTCAGCAAAATTGTACATTCCAGGTCCTTAAGAAATGGTGGCTATTTCTACCATTATTGCGCCATTTGCTTCTTTGCTACCCAGCGCATCACTAGACCAATAGCGGAGAGGTATCCACTCTATTTCCCATAGAGCCAGTGACCTGTGGTTGGGGGATTGGGGCAGGTATTGCATCAGCGGGTGACTTATGACCTTAGTGTGTAGCTTTTCTTCAGGGCAGAGTGTGGTGCAGAATTTTCCCAGAAGTCTGTGGTATCTGCTTGTCATCTTGCAAGTGTGGTGTGTGAGCTTCAAGAGCAAACTTGTCAGCACACAAAAGTTCCCAGATGGCTTTTTCAAGGACTTTTGATCTCTGCTGTCTTTGATTTGAGAGCTCCCCAGAGATCTGAAAGCAGATTTCTTGTTGCCTCCTTAAACATGGCTGTGCAAAACCGAGCAAATTATTGGCACAGTCAGCCTATCATGTTTAACTACAGATGGATTCGTGGCAGGAAGAGCGACTTCACATCTAATATCATTGACTAAGCCATGATCCACCGGCCATGGAAGCTCTACAAATTTCTCAGAAGCCCCTTGGAAGATGGCAGCCAAGGGTCTGCCTGTGGTCAGCTGGAATAAAAGTTCTAATTGCAAAATCTTGCCTGTCAAATAGCCACTAGATTTTTGTCCTGCTGCAGTCCACTGTTTTAATTTCCGAGGCGTTTTATGAGCTTCACCCACAAGCTGTCATGGATTTGACATGATAGCGTAGGAGCTGCAAATATTGAGGTCCTGAAACCCAAGTACACAGCAAAGTCAGTCACGGTCAAACAAGGCTTGTGCAACATACCCCTCGGGGCTGGCTTCCTGCAGAGAGCAGAGGACAGAAGGAAGACCATCCGTCCCTCTGCATGCTGGGCCTGTAGTTCTCTGAGGGAGAGAAAGGTCTGAGTCTTAAGACTCGAAGTCCCCCAGCAGGAAGGGCTTGGCTGTTAGAGACCCTGTCATCTATACAACAGGACCACAGCCTCGATTCAGGGCATAAAATACCTTACATTTGTTAACCTTGTCTCGGTATTTTGCAAACAAACACTGTGCAAGAGTCACATGGCTTACACTGTACAAAGGGTTAACGACAGATTTCCTTTGGGGGGGAATGTGCTGTAGTTGTTCCAAAGCCTCTTCCCCTTATGACTGTGTTCTGATATAACCTCAGTGCCATCCAAGGCAATAAATAGCAGAGGAGTTGGGGTAAAGCCAATTATTTTTCCACAGCATCTTTCGTGGTAAGTGTGTCCGATTTTTAAAAATGAGACTCCATAAACCACATCATCACAGAGTCCTGTTTTTGTCTCCACGGGTTTCAGAGTTCCAAATGCTTGCCTTTTTGGACATTGCATTGATGTGGCCTTGGGGATGGGTTAGAGTCACTAAAAACACTCCTGGCACCGGACCACCTTACGGCTGAGGTGAAATGGGGATCTTGTTTTCAAGAGGTTGGAGGAGAACTCACGGGAAAGGCCCCGAGAGGAGAAGATGCTCTCTTTGGGGCTTAGGAGGGATTGACCCTTGACCTTCCCAACCTTCAGACCTCGGAAGCTCCTTGCTGGTCACACACATCCACATCCGTCCTGGCAGCCCGAACCCCCACGTCCTCGGAAATTCCTAGAAGTGTAAAGACAAAATCAGCCCCAGGATGTTGGCAGGATTCAATGTGTTACTAAAAATGGGCCTTTGTGGATGGAGACTTAAGAGTTTTAAGTGAAAAAAGAAAATTTATGTAATTATCAGTGACTCCAGTGACTTCATTTGTTCTGAAATGGTTCATTACCAAAGATTGAAATAGGGTCACAGGAACACGGCTTCCCAGGAAGAGAGAAGCATCTCTCTCTCTGCAGCCCCTACCCCTCCCTCCCATCTCAGCCAAGAGTGTCACTTGGGAATTCGTCCGGAAACTATTCATGGGGGGTTGGATTTACAAGCTTCGAAACAGTTCCGTGAATGCCACAGCCTACCTTCACGGTGGTTCCCAGGCCCCTGCCTCCTAGCTGACTTTGGGTCCTTTCCCAAACACTAAATAACAGGACAGGGAGAGAAGACGGTTTCTTTTCCAAAGTGCGGAGGCAGAAGGCTGGGCGACTGTATTCCCCGAGCCCGGGTCTCACTCCAGCCCCCTGGCTGATACCTACCCCGGGGTTAGCGTGTGAAGGCAAAGGTCTGCACGGAGCTGGGAGGAGGGGAGCGGTTTTCCCTGACAGCCTCCCTTATTCATGGCCCTCCCAGTCTCAGCCAACACTGTATTTCCTGGTACCTCTCTCGGGGTTGCAAAGGAGGAGCAGTTGGATCATTTGATTAGCTTTTTCCCAGAACAGGGACCCTCCCATCTCTGTTTACTTCCCAGTGACTGAAGGAGGAGGCCCAAGAATGGGGCGCCTTCAGGGGCTGCTCCTGAAAGAGAAACAGCACCAGAGTCAGCCTTGGTTTTGCTATATGTATACACGTTCCCACCTCAGGTAGACACCCGCTGACCACTTTCCTCCGCCCTCCCTACCCCTGGCGAAAACCACTTCTGGTGGTCTCACTCCAACCATCCCCACAGACGACGGAAACACCCCTTGCTCCGCATGGACACCTGTCGAATCATTTTTTTTAATTCATTTTTTTTTCAATTTTCAATTGAAAACAAAGAGCATACAATTTACTATCTTAACCATTTCTAATCCTACAGTTCAGTAATGCCAGCTGTATTCACTTGCTGTCTGCCAGGTCTCTAGGACATTTTCCTCTTGCAAAACTGAATCTCTATATCCCATTCCACCGAACAACTCCCCGCTCTCCCTCCACCCAACTTTGGCAGCCACCATTCTACTTTCCATTTCTATGAGTTTGACTACTCTAGGTAACTCATGTAAGTGCAAATATGCAGTATTTGTCTTTTAGTCACTGGTTTATTTAACTTACTGTCATGTCCTAAAGGTTCATCCATGACATAGCATGTGATGGGATTTCTTTCTTTTTTGAGGCTGAATAATATTCCATTTGTTTATGCATTCATTTTCAATGGACTTTCAGGTTGCTTCCATCTTTTGGCTATTGTGAATAATGCTTCAATGGATATGGATGTGCAAATATCTCTTTGAGATCCTGCTTTCAATTTTTTTTAAAGATTTTATGTATTTATTTGAGAGACAGAGAAAGTGAGAGAGAGCATGAGAGGAGAGAAGGTCAGAGGAAGAAGCAGACTCCCTGTGGAGCTGGGAGCCTGATGTGGGACTCAATCCCAGAACTTAAGGATCATGACCTGAGCTGAAAGCAGTTGCTCAACCAACTGAGCCACCCAGATGCCCTGCTTTCAATTTTTTTGGATAAATACCCAAAAGTGGTATTGCTGGCTTAGGCTCCTGCCCTTGGATGCATGTCTGATATTCCTCCATCCTTTCTACATCAACTACCCAAAGCCATCAATTGTAGAATGCTTCCTTCCTCCAAAATCATTCCCTCAGCAGCGTGGGACAAGTGACAGGCTGGTCTTTGCCCCAATCTTAAGTCAAAGCACAACATGGTCTTTTCATTTTCAATCTCTGGCGCCCTATCAGGTACTAGCCATCAACAGATGAATGCAGGAACTCAGTTCGATCACCCTGCATACCCTAGCAGACCTCTCTGGCATCTTGTCAAGTCCTGCCATGGGGGTGAGGTTCTAGACAGTCTCTGGTGTTCTCCTGGGACTACTCATGGGCTCCTATTCTGTGAGGTCCCTGGCTCCGGTATTCTTCCCCACAGGGGGTATGGCTAGTTAAGCATAGCTTGGTCACTTTTGCTAGACAGCCCAGCAGTAGAAGAGGGACAGTGGTTTGGCCACCCACCCAGACTGAAGAGCTTTGATCTTCTGTGAGAGGAGCGCATCTCCTTTATGCTGCAGAAGAGGAAGAGACCTGCAGAATTGTGGGAATGGTTCTTTAGCCAAGCCTAACACACACACACACACACACACACATATGTGCATACACAGGGGCATCGAGGGTCTTGCCTACTCCAGCCTATGGCTTCCCTTCTAATCACTATTTTTCCATTTCCAGCTTTCGACTTGGAATTTTTGTCTCCAAAAGAAAGTAAGAGGTAAAATTTTTTAAGACTACTAAAAAAGTGCTCTGAATTTTGTCACTCTCTTTTGGTTCACCTTATTTATCAAGGTCACTACTGGTTTTATATATATGTAGGGAAGTTTTCGCAACAATTAGATATCCCCAAAATAGCAAAAGAATCATTTGTTTGGTTTTATAACACTCTCTCTAGACTTTTTAAAAATGCAAATACACCTAATAGGAGTAACTAACACTTTACTGTAATTTAGTTTGTCAGATGGCTTTCCTCTGGGGGATGTGGAGGAGGAAGGAAGGGGAGAGAGACACAGAAAGCAGAGTTGGGGAAACATTAACAAATTTCATCTATTTCCCAATTTTTCCTAGGATCGGCTCTGTGTATATTTCAGCTAGAATTTCATGAATCTTTGTGTTTCAGCACTTGTCTACTTAGGAAAAATGTGAGTGAACAAGTTACCCAAATCATTTTTGACATCTCAATTTTACATGCTGGTCCCATGTTATGAAATATTGTATGGGAAGGAGGCGTCCCCAAATGTTTATCTGTTTGTCTCTCATCCTAATTAAGTCCATGTGGATCCCATGTGACTTCAGAGTATGAGGACCGTGTTTCCTTTTTTTGTTTTGTTTTCTTTTGTATTTTCCTTTAATGTGCTCCTCAACTAGAGAAGGAACACGTCAATATTTGGATTAAGAGGTATGGTACATGGATTGAGAGGTATGGTACAGAGAGGGAATTGTTTGGCTCATAAGCTATGGACAGAATATATGAGCTCTTAAATCATCAAAAAGAAATATCCTGGTATTAGTTAAGACACTTTGGGATAAAAGAAATAGAAATCAATTTAAGCTAGCTGAAGCAAGATGTGGGGAGTGGTCTGAGGATAAGGGGTGTCTGCTAGACCCACGGGTAGAAATGCAGCCCTACCTGAAGAACTAAGGTTTGAGAAGCTTGTAGCAACCCAGGAACAAACTCTGCCTCTCATTGTTGCTGCCCCCTGAACATCTGCTTCTCTTTTTCTCTTTCACTGCAGACTGACTTCCTCTGGTTCTCTGGTCACATTGCAAAATAGCTGCCCCAAGTCTCCTGGATTGATGTGTTATCAACCACATAAAGGGTAACTAGCTAATAATTAGCCCCAGTTCTTGGGAGGGAGAACCTGATTTGTCCAACTTGGATCAGCCTCCACAGTGGCCTAATGAATTACTAACAAAGGGACAGGATCACACTAAGAATGCAGCCACTGGGGCTCACCTAGGACACTGGGGATATGTTCTCAGAGCAAGGAGCTTTGTATGCATCTGGAATAGTCAGTCCCTGTTCTGGAAGAAAGCTATCCAGAGTTTCCTGTATTTCCTGTTTGTAGCCTGAATGTCCCCAGGTCCCATCAGCTATGGACACAAATGGTCCTGGTCACAGCACTGAAATTATATAGGACCTCAAACTTGTACAAGTGCCACCAAGGGTTTTCTTGAGTGTTTATCTGAGCTCATAAAAGACCAACTCCAGCTGGGTCCTCCCTCACTCCCCAGGTATGCTGGCTCTCTACCAGGATATACAGTCTCTGGTTCTGCGGGGCACGTGACCACAACACATGCACCAGACTAGATCCTTCACTAGGGTGCCCCTCAATTTTAGTGCATGGCTGTTGTCTTGGTGTCATTTTTAGTAGTGCTCCCTTTTATTCTCAAAAGTCTCCTGGTTTGTACAATAAATTATATGTTCTACCTCTCCCGAATGCACAGGGTTTACAATGGCCCAAGGTAAGGAGGCCTTTGTGAATCCTGTTAAAGAAGCTTCCAAGAAGTGCAGTTTCTACCCCCAGCAGTTTATAGAGTGGCAGAGAAACCCCCTTTGACCTAAATTAACCAAAGAGGGAGGTGTTTATTGAGTGACATAACCAAACTAAGAAAAGGACAGGGGGCAGAGTTTGCCTCAGCAGCCACTGGATTCAGGACTCCAAACACCAGGGAACTCATTCCTTTGCCGTCTGCTTTTTGTCTCTGCTTCTTTTAGTGTATTAACTTTATTCCTCAGACTTGTCTCCATGTGGGGAAAATTTGGACACTATCCTCAGCTCTGGGTTTGTGTCCTCAAAGCATCACAACCACAGAACTCAGAGAGCTCTCATTAGGAATCCCGGGAAAGAGACTTTTGACTATAGTTGGGTCATACGCCCATCACTGGACCCATCACTCTGGACCAAGGATGAGGCACTGACAGCCACCACCAGAATCCTACTAACAGGAGGGGAATGCTGTCCCAGGCAGACAAGATCTTTCAGCGCCCACCCATAGATCTTTCAGCGCTTAATATCACTAGACCTGAGCCCCGAGTCTGGTGGGGGAAAGCCATGAGATAAATGTAAGTAGCCTCAAGTCCCTCCCTTCCAACAACTAAGATTTTCTAACTAAGGCAAGCTCCTCCTGATCCTTATTCCCTTTACTCACCCAGGAGGGTCCATAGTCCTTATGCACATGGGTTTGGTTAGGTTGCCCTAGCTGTTCACGAGAACCCTGGCAGGGGACATAGCTAAGGCATGACCCTAAGGACTTCATTATATATGTTAGCAGAAACAAATAGGATTAGGGAAACATGTACATTGCCAACCTTGGTAAGTTATTGAAATTAAATCATACAACTTATAGATCTACAGCTTAGAAGGTAGGTCCCTGAAGGGCCACCCCATGGAACTCATGGAAAGGAAGTTTCTCTCTGTCTCTCAGCCTCTCTCCTTCCCTCTCTGTGTTGTGTGTGCATTTCAGATATAACCAGGTGTTTGTAAACCAGGACTTGTATGTCACACTCACTGACTTCAGTAAATGGGCTTCAAGCCCATATGTTATTCATGAAGAGAAAAGCAGATTTCTGCTCTGTTAAGAACTTAAATGTTATTTTCTCTATTCATGGGAATTTCCACTTTTTAGTATTGCTAATTAACCAAGATATTCTTCTCCCCCCTCATTTGCAACAGTGCTTTGAATAATCCTCAGCAAAATTGGGTAATTTTAATCTTGTTCAAGATTGGGTTGCATGCCCATGTGGGTTTCCATATCTGCAATGGTTTGCAACAAGGACTTTGTACTGGTTGACCTTTAAGGTCCTTTCAGCCCTCTGGTGCAAAGATTTGTGAGTACCCCGATGAAGCCTATTCAATTTGCACGTGAGATCCACCTCAGGTAAAATTCCTTTCATCTCCTCTCAAACACATTTGGGAAAATCATCACAAATTAGGAGACAATTGTGAAGCTCAGTGGCGTACCTTAAGAGAAAGGAGATTAAGCTCTGAACAATTCACCACAAAACCAACTGCTGAGTGTGCACAAGTTTTAGAGGGGGCCATAGGTGCACTATGCTTGGAAAACAGCCGTCAAGACAGGACTGTGGACAGTTGGTGGTACCACCTCGATGGGGAGCAGCGAGCTCCCACCAACAAGACCACTTGCATGCTCTGTACCCTTCTGAACCCTGATTCACATCCCAGTGCCAAGTCCCAAAGAGTCAGCGGGCTGATTGGATGCACCATATGGGAAATCTCTCTGAAAACCATCCCTCCTAAAGGACACACACCAAGAAGGCATGGCTTGTCTAAGGCTACACAACTTCTGCCAAAAGATGATTTTGCCACAGCTTTTAAACATATGACGCAAGATTTGTGCTGTGAGAAGTCCCCGCTTACAATTTAAGTATTTCTGTTCGGAGGGATAAAAGAAAAGAAAACAAACACATGAGCTCTAACACAGGGTCTGTTTATGGCAATGGATCAGGCAGGTCTCCCTTGCTTCACTACATCCCTGACTGCTTGTAACTGGTACATTAGTGTAAAGGGACTCCAGGTCGACTTGATAATGAAAACAGTGTTACCTTCTGTAATTAATTATACAGATGAGTTATCCAGCCTCCATTTTTCTGCACCACTCATGGTACTGACTTAACAGTTTTTAGTTTTCAGTTTTAGAAAACAAGTTCTCAGGGTGCCTGGGTGGCTCAGTGGGTTAAAGCCTCTGCCTTCGGCTCAGGTCATGATCTCAGGGTCCTGGGATGGAGCCCCGCATTGGACTCTCTGCTCAGCAGGGAGTCTGCTTCCCTCTCTCTCTGCCTGCCTCTCTGCCTACTTGTGCTCTCTCTCTCTCTCTCTCTGTCAAATAAATAAATAAAATCTTTGAAAAAAGAGAACAAGTTCTCATTAAACCTGCATCTATTGACTCTGAGTAAGCTTCTCGGAAATCGTTAAATATTTTTAAAACCAAAGATCACTATAGTCTTGTTAATTTCCCAAAGAGGAGTCCACATCTGAGACAGAAACCCAACTTGAATTATATCTGTGGTGCCCAGGAGACATCCCCAGTG
Source organism: Nasua narica (assembly GCA_028533885.1). Taxonomy (NCBI): domain Eukaryota; kingdom Metazoa; phylum Chordata; class Mammalia; order Carnivora; family Procyonidae; genus Nasua; species Nasua narica. Next base: position 103,754,614 of record CM052809.1, read on the forward strand.
TAGATGAGTAAATGTGAAAAGAGAAAACAATAGTGAGCAATTAGCTGCATCTTGGCTAAATGTGATTCCACTGTGAACCCTAAGCCCCTTCCTCCTTACTCTCCCCTCAGCCACATTTCCAGTCAGTAAAGCAAAGAGAGCCTCTGATTCATCTTGTTTCTCTGGAACTAGGCTCAGCACCCTTCTCCAGTGACTTCTTCAAAACCTGTCCCTTCTTCTGGTCATCATTGTCTTTTCTCTTATTATTTTTAACCATTTTACTGGAAAACTTGGCACCAAGCACCTCTTCTTCCAGTTAGAGCAGCTTCAAGTTCCCATTGGCCCACACATAATGCTGCCAGCTGCTTGCACGTGAATGAGTGTGAGAGGAAGATATTTCTTTTAAAACACTTCCCATTTCCATTACCAGTGGGAACCAGCAGCTCTCTCCAAGCCCATCAGATCTGGGGGAACCCTGTCGCACAGACTGAGGGCACTGAAGGCTCTGCTGGGCTGTAGACCTGAGTAGAAAACAGACTTGGTTCAGGAAGGGAGATTGACTGGCCAGTTGTCTGAGTACTGGCTTTCCCAAGGGCCCATGAGGGGTTACAGCCCTGACACTTCTCTCTGAGGTGCCCAGCAAGATGCCGCTGCTTGGGGGAGTCTCTCCTTGAGTTCCCATTCTTGGCCCCAAAGGAGGCCATTTTGCATGTTGGGAGGATGACCTCCTTTCCTCTCATCCTCCTTCTCTGATTTGTGAGTTGGGATGGAGAACTGGACATGTGCAGTACCATCCCTTCCTGTCTCACTTCCTGAGAAGCCTCTTTTAGACTCAAGCTTTCCATATTCTCCAGAAGGTTCCCAGGACTGAACTTTGCTTTGCAGAGGTGAGGCCTGCAGTTCCAGGTAGGCATGTCAGGCAGGGCAATCTGAGAAGTCTTGAGAGCCAACTGGGACCTCCTCCTTGCCATGCTTTCCAGTCTAACTTTATCAGCAATAGAGCAGACATTCTTATCTCAAGCTCTGGGTCTCCTATAACTATGTTTCCATAGCTTTGAGGCTTGGAAAGGAAAAGAAGGGAAGTAATTCATTGTCACCCTCAAACTCCAACACTGCCCTCAGGAGTGAAGATGAGAGGAGCCAGGGGACTCCTGAGAAGACCCTGAGAAGCATGACAAACTGATATAGGAAAGGAATTGCTGACTAGCATGAAGACTGAGGAAGAGATGCAGAAGAATACAGGAAACCCGACTTATGTTTTTCTCCTGGGGAATTCCACTCAAAAAGTTGAAGCTGGGGGGTGGGATGGGGTGGAGAAATTATGCTGAGAGAGGAAAAAAAAAAAGAATGAAGCAGAAAGACCTTGACAAGCAGGACCTGTGGCCATCCTAGAGTCTTTTAAAGAATGGTGCCTTTTAGGAGTAGTTTCATGGCAAAGATTGTGAAGAAGAATCATCGGTCACTATTAGAGGGTTCCTTAGAATATCTACCCAGTAGCTCCTAGAATTTGATTTCCACAAACATTCTTGTGATCTTTAGGAGGTACTTCAAGTGGAACTGGGAATTTAACTAAAGTCTTCCCAATGTAAGAGATTAGACCTGCAAGGAGCAAGAGAATTTGGTGGGAGAGGGAGGCAGGGTGTTCTCTTACTAACAATAGGTGCTCATCTTAGGCCAGTTGTTCTCTATCCATTAGAACCGCCAAAGAAATTCCAGACCATCCCAGTGCTGGAGTCCCTTCCCACACCATTCAAATCAGGGACTCTGGGAATAGGCCAGGGTGTCAGTGTTGTCAAAAACTTCCCAGATGATTCTGGTGTGCAGCCGATATGGAGAAACTGTGTTCTAGGCTAAGGGAACATCAGCCATCTGTGCCCTGCCCGCTTTGATGTTGGGGTGAGGGACATCATTTTTCCCTAATGAACTAAAGCTTTGCTACTCAAAGAGTAGCCCCTGGAACAGCTGCAATACCGTTACCTCGGGCCTTGTTCAAACTGCAAAATCTTGGGCCCCACCCTTGACCTAGACTTATTGAATCTGAACTGTAGTGGGGAAGTGTTTCTGAAACTTTAATGTGCATAGGAAACACCTGGAATCTTGTGAAAACACAGATTCTGTTTTAGTAGGTCTGGGGTGCAATCCAAGATCCTGCCTTTCTAACAAGCTCCCAAGTGATTTCAACACTGCTGATCCATGGACCACACTTTGAGTAGCAAGGCAGTAGAGGACTTGGAGCAGCAACAAATAGAAGTTGCTCAAAGAACAGTGCTCCAGCTTTGGACTGCTCTGTATGAATGGTGCTGAAAAAATTGCATGGAGCATCTTCGGGGACATTAAAGATACTGGAGATTTTATAGGAGCAGCTGTCATACCCAAGGCAGGCAATTAGTAATTAACACCGTCAAGAGATGCCATTGCTGGGAACTTCCAGAAACTGCCATTTGGGGCTGGCACCAAGGGACACTACAAGAGAAAGAATCAAATTAACAAGACTGCTTAGCAAGTTGGAACTCTCTTTGCATACCAGCCCAAGTCACACTTGAGAATGAAGAAACTGGCTGTTCCTATCCCTTGCTATCTGGAGGAGAGAACAAGTCTTTCCATATGCTTCACACTGAAATTAGAAAATAGTTATTTCCCATCAGGATCCCTGTTGGGGTGAGGTCTGCCTTTACTGTACAAACATTTGTTAAGATCCTACTTGGTACCAGGCAGTGTGATAAGACTCAGATTTGGAAGGCTAGAAACTGAGGTGGAGGGGTGGAGGGGCTCCATCCGGCTGTAGGGAATTAGAATTGCAACCCAGCCCTCATCACAGAGTACACTGTGGCCTGAGAGAAGAAGGTTATGCTGGGATGGTGCCTATAAACATCTTAGCTATTATGTAAATCCCAGGCCTAACATCAATTGCTGTCAATTTCAGAAATAAGATCATATATGATTCATTTGGAATCAGGCAATGGAAAAGCCAGTGCTATTACTGGAAGGAATTTGACGCCACTGAGCAGCTCTAGGATAAAGGGTAAGTACATGATATTTGGGGATGAAATGGCAGCCATGGAAGATACTGTATGACTACACTGGGGCTGCAATACTGGAACCAATTTGTGAGTTTGTTAAAGGTTTGGTTCTAGACAGGAGATATAAGTAGCAGCTTGAACCTTGGGCTGTAGCCATCTTCCCCATACAGAAAGCCTTGCCTATGGCATCTGGAAGGTCTCTTCCAGTTCCAAACTTTAAACCAGGATGCTCAGAAGTATGATTGGCTTCTGGAACTCTCAAACACCATGTAAACAAGTTCCCTGGGCCTCGTGTCAGACCCAAGGGCTTCCTCTTTATAAAGCCACGCCCACCTGTTGTCAATGTAGGATGATAACTTAATCACCAGGTACACTGATGGCCAGGGGCAGGGGAAATGTGGAACAGAATCACTGAGAGGAGCTCTGACACCTCAGCAGGACAAGGAGCACAATATGAACTCAGTATTGGCAGCAGGAATCAGGAGCCCTGTGGGGAAGCTATTATAATTCCTCCCCTTGCAAAGACACATTAGAGTCTGAAGCTCACTGATGTGAAATGACTTATGTAAAGTTACAGGGTAATAAATATCAGTGGAGAAGAACAGAGGTTTTCTGACTTTGAGTACCACAAATCTATGCAAAGCCTCACAGAACTGAAGTTAATGGGGAGGGAAATGAGAAGTGATTAAGAAACAGAAACTACAGAAGGAAGAGTCTGCTCTTAGAGAGGCAGGGCAGGGGGTTATGGGGGGGTGGGGAAGAGAAATGAAACAAGATGGGGTGGGGAAGGAGACAAACCATAAGAGACTCCTAAACTCACTAAACAAACTAAGCGTTGCTGGGAGGTGGGGGGGGGGTGTAGGGATATGGACATTGGGGAGGGTATGTGCTATGGCAAATGCTGTGAAATGTGTAAGCCTGATGATTCACAGACCTGTACCCTGGGGTAAATAATACATTATATGTTAATAAAAAAATTTTTAAAAAAAGGTCTGCTCTTAGAGTTGGGCATGCAAAAGGAAACATGTAATCTTCTTCCTTTGAGGGACCCCCATGTGAGGGTCACACACAACAGACTGAGCAACTACCAAGGCAATGGAAGACTGGGTCCCTCTGGTCAAAGGAGTGTACAGTATCACTGTGGAAGTAGAACACATATAATGCATATATACAATAACACAAGTAACGCAAGCCCAAAATATCCTCCTAAGTGATGACAGCTGTATGAGGAGCCAGGCAGCAGGGAAGAGAGAAGGCCTGGAGGTAATTGGAAAAGCGTGTGGGAAGAAAGGAGCTTAGTAGGAAGCCACGGTGTTAGCATCAACCCCAGGCAGGCACTCCTTCGAAGGCAGGCTTAGGTAAGCCTACGGAGCTGGAACAGAGCCCTCCGAAGGACTCTGCTGTCTTAGGACTAGAAGAAGTAGAGAATGAAATTCTCCCAGCCACGTCTGGTTGGAAAGAGAAGAGGAGGAATAAAGAAAGCTCCACTGTAACACAGGAAAAGAAAGACAAGCAGGTCAGAAGCCATGTGCATATTGGAGCACACTTATGAGAACAATTTGGTAAAATGAGTTAAACTCCTTACCTCCAGTTTCTCCCCCTTTTCAAATTATCCTACCTTCCATCTCAGATTGTGCATGCTCAAATTTTCTATTCCTGCTGAACATGCTATCCAGCTAGTAGCAACTGCTTCTCTTAGCCTCCAACTTGACAAATTTGTGAAAGCACAAGTAAGGATGAATATGCACTGATTCAGGTTCTTCTTATTTAACCAACAAAGCAAACAACAAACCCTACTGCTGGGAGCTGAGAGAGATTTTTAAGATGTTTGATGGATCCAAATCGGGAGGGCAAAATAATCCGGCATATCCATGAGATAGCTGTACTCCCCCTTATAACATAAGGGGGCTCTACACCAGAGACCCAGAGGAAGATCTCATGAACCGTCCTCTTTGTTCAGAGACACAAGGTGTGTGCCCCCTGCTGAGAATAGACCCCCCCCCCCCGTTCCTACAATAAATGTGGACTCTCCTTTCCACTGTGATCTGTGCTCATTGACGCAGGGCCCACTGGGACTGACAGTGGAGCACTGCTAATTGAAGTCCCTCCCAAAGACCACTGTAGATTGTGAAAAAGCAGAGGAAAAAACTCAGGTAGCATGCTTGCCGAGGACCAGAGATTTTCATGTATTTAATTGGTTCGGCACAACAGAGAGCAAGGCCTTGGAAGTAGTGGGAAAAATTTACACCTCTTTCCAGGAAAGCCAACATGACACAGGCCTGTCAGTGACCAGGAAGTGGGCTGTGTGTTGTGCATTTCTGTCTCCTTTCTGGTCACAGGCCTAAGCTAATAGAACCTGCACTCCAGTGGACCCACTTGAGTCTGGACACCACCTATACAAGGTGGCTTGCTGAATCCCTCAGGATGGAGCCAGAGATCAACCCCACAAGTTCCCCCTGATAATTCTGGTACCTTAAGAACTAAAGACTTCAAGGAACTGCATTAGAAGATTAACATTCTCAATAACACATAACCTTAATGAAATAGGAACAAAAAGTCATGGATGAGCCCATCCTCAAGTTAAGGGCTAACAAAATACAACAGCCACCTCCCAGGCCTCAACGCAAAATGAAAACGTCAAGGAGGAAGGGTGGCTTGGCATGTAACAAAGTACTGCAAGGCAACCATATTTCAACAACATAACCAAAATCTGCATCCCAGGCGTAAGGAGCTGAGCTGACATGGTAGCATCGAAGTCAGTAATGTGGAGATAAGCCTAGAAACTCCTCCGGAAGAGAGAAGGAAATATATATATATATATTTAAAGGAGACAAAAGATGGCAGATAAGAAGTGATTATCATTCAGCGAATAGAGGGCTAACCCAAGAACCATAGATTTCTAGTTCTAGAAACTAGAGTGCCTAGAACAGAAATAATACTTCAAATCATGATGAAAAAGAAAACTTAACAGTGAAGAAGTCCTGAGTCTGCAGATGTAAAAGGACCGCTGGTTCAGCCAAAAAATATTCTGGAGCACCTGGGTGGCTCAGTCGGTTAAAAGTCTAACTCTTTTTTTTTTTTTTTTCTTTAGGTTGGTTTTGTTTTGTTCTGTTTTAATGAGCAAGAGAGAGAGAATAAGCTAGCACAAGTGGGGGGAGGGGCAGAGGGAAAGGGAGAAGCAGATTCCCCGCTGAGCAGGGAGCCCTCCACAGTTCCATCTCAGGACCCTGGGATCATGATCTGAGCCAAAGGCAGATGCATAACCAACTGAGCCACCCAGGTGTCACAAGGGTCTGGCTCTTTATCTCAGCTCAGGTCTTGATCTTGGGGTTATGAGTTCAAGCCCCATGTTGGGCTCCATGCTAGGCATGGAGCCTACTTTAAAAAGTTTTTTAAAGGAAAAATTATTCTAAAACATATTCTAGCAAAACCTGGAATTACAAGGCTGAGTGGGTACATGGGGATGCATCTAACCAGAAATAGTGCCCACAAATGAACAAAGCTGGACAAGGTCTCAACTTGCTTCTGCAAATGGAAATGCCAGAGAAACAACGATGTTATATTTACAAAATTTTGAAGTAAAATCCAAGAATAATAAACCAGGAATACTGTACCCATGTTGTTTTTCAATTGTGAAGCCAAAAGAAATGCATTCCTAGAGAGTCCAAATATACGCTTCCATGTATCACATTTTGAGAAAGTTGTTTGAAGATGTACTCTGACCAACTGAACAATGAATCAAAATTAAGATCCTAAGAACAAGGAAGTAAATCATAGTATAAAGCACTGGTGAGAAGAATTTAAATGGCAAAGAGTTAAACATAAATAATTGTTGTAAATGTGTATCTGGATATAAATGTCGACAATAACTCTTAACATCTCTGAAACCCTTAAAATGAAACACAGATACTACAGCAGAGAGGAATGGAAAATGACAAGGAAGGAACTCAGAGGAAACAAAACCAGGGAGCAAAAAAAACCTAAAATATAAGTTTTTTTAGTGCTTTGATTCATATTCACATAGAGATAAAAAAAAATATTGTGTGTGTAACAGGGTGTTACATAAAAAAAAAATAGAGGAGAAAGCTTCTGGAAATTAAAACAGGAAAAAAAGTTAGCTAAAATTTAAAAGTCAGTAAAAGGGTTGAAGAAAGTTAGTACATGCTCCCAGAAAGTAGATTAGAAAGAGGAGAATAGAAAATAGGAGGAAAAAATAGAGATAATAAATTTAGGAAATTTGATGTATAACAAATAGGAGTTCCAGCTATAGAGAATGTAGAAAATACAAGAATGAAATATCCAAAGACATAAAGCAAGAAATGTACCCAGAACTGAAAGACACAAGTCTCCAGGTTAAGGGACCCATACACTACATGGAAAAGGGTCTGCACAAAGGTATGGTGACATTTCAGAACAGTAGGGATAAAGCAGACATCAAACACAGGCCACATCCAATATGGGAATGATAGTAAAAATAGTATCACAATAGGTCAGAAGTAACACTGGACACTGATCAAAAATGAAGCATTCATTGTAATATAGAGGGGACACGATTTCACCCTATAATTCTCTGGGTTCCCCCCCTCTGAATTCCCTTCCTCTCTGTTGTACTGTGTTGCATTTTAAGAGTTTAAGAATTGTTAATAATTCTTGCTGACATTTATATCCACCTGTACATTTACAACAATTATTTATATGTAACCCTTTGCTTCATCATTTCCAATTCTCCCTGCCAGTCCTTTATACATTGATTTATTTCTTTGATCTTGGGATGAAGATAGACTAATGCTATTTTCAAAGTTGCCGGGACCCAAAAAATTTACCTCCATGAAACCTTTCTCAGGAAGCTTCTGTAAGAAGATATACTCTACTAAAATGAGGAAGGGAATCTACATTAAACAGTCCAAAAGACAAAAAGTCTGATTGCCCAAGGGCACGTGACTAGGAGTTGGTGAAGCCAGGTTTGGAGCATAGATCTTACAGTTCTTAGTTTGATGTTGTTTCAACCATATTGGGATGACAGACACTGGTACCACTACCAGCGTCTGTCTCTACCATCTACCCATACAGCATCACTCTGGACCCAGGAGCCCAGAGATGGTCATGGAATTGTCAGCCTAGTGCTCTCCCTTGAGTGGCACTGACTTGTGAGTTGAAGCCTATTGGTCAGCTCCATTCCGCCCAATTCTGCCTCCGGCTGCATAGACTCTGAGCTACTACAAAGTACCAGCTCAGAAAGAGCAAGGGTCACGTGGACGTATTCACCACTATATGGCCAGTGTCCAATCCTACTTGTAGTGATGCTCAGTAAATGTGTATTGGACTTTCTGCAAGGTTATGCATTGACATTGTGGTTATCCTTTTTGACCATATGTGTTTATTTATTCATTCATTTAAACCTTTCTCAATATATAGGCTTATGAATTTGAGCATGCTGGATGGAAGAGGAAAGATTTGGGACCAAAAAATGAAGGAAGAGAAATATCATTAAACTTTTAGTGGATGGAGTGCTCGCTTGGGCAGCACATATACTAAAACTTTTAGTGGATGGAAGCAAGCTCCCTAACTGGGCCAAATAATCTTGTTTCTTCTTTTCCTCATCCAGGAAAGCAGCAGCAGTTCTAGGCCAGACCCAGAAGGCCACTTTGCCAAAGAAAATGGCTAACAAGAGCAGAGGAGTGGGGACGGCCAGGACAGGCTTAAAGCAGGTTTGGGTTCACTCACTTAAGTGTGGCTTGTTGCCTACCACACCTGGTTGCATGTGGTCAGAACGAGCAGCTTCACAGAAGCAGGGATATGGGCAGAGGGGAATAAACGAGATGGACCTCAGGAGCCTGGGAGACAGGCATGGAGGGAATGCACGAAGCAGTTGGAAGGTGTTCACTACAGAGCTGAGACCCTTGGGTAGGTGACTGATATAACCAGGTTTGGTTTCTGAAGATTCAAAGGTCACAGAGAGAACCGACTCCAGAATCTGAGCATTGGCATCTTGAAGGCGATGCGGAGACTGGGAAAGTAGAGCTCAGCTGATGCACCAAGGAGCCGTCTCCACACACTCCACCCCTCGCAGTGACCCCGCTGCCTATCCTTGACAAGTAACACAAATCTCATGTCATTGCAGCTAAGCTTCAGCCTAGAAACTGAACTTTGATATTGAGGGTTAATGCTATTTAATACTGTAATTTTCAACCTTGGAGGTGTACTAGAATAATCTGGAACATGACAGAAACGAAACAAAACACGATGCCTGGGACCACTCCAGACCAATTAAACCAGGATTTCCGGGTATGCAGCCTGGGCGTTGGTATAGGTTTTAAACTACTCCCTGGCTGATTCTAACAGGAGGGGACTTGGAAGCAAACGGGGGCCTTTCTACACAAGTGTGGGCTGCAGACCAGCATCTGAATTCATAAGCCTATATATTGAGAAAGGTTTAAATGAATGAATAAATAAACACATATGGTCAAAAAGGATAACCACAATGTCAATGCATAACCTTGCAGAAAGTCCAATACACATGTCAGGAAATACGTCATGTCAGGCCCCACCCCAGACCTACCAGAGCAGAACCTGCACCTTAGTACGATCCTCAGAACATTTGCTGGCGCTTGGAAGTTTGAGTATCACTGAGAGAGGGAACGATCTTGCAAGTTCTCAGCTGTGACTGTTGAACCAGCCAAAGGATCGGAGCGCTGGAAGGGATCTTAACCACTTAGGGATCCCCGTATCCATTCAGGTGCCAGGCAGGAAGGTGGAAGAAGCAGGAAGTCCTACACCCCTTGCGCCCCAGCAGACCACACGGGCCTTGAAGACTCACAACAAGGTAGGAGGCAGCAGAGAGCAGGGAGGACTGAGAGGAGAGCACGCAGCCCCGCCAGGGTGGGAAATGGGACTCCGCCCCAACTGCCCCCGTAGTGATTCGGCCCCAGCTGCAGCCGCTCTGGGAAAATGCAGGCACCGCATTGTTAGAACTTCCAATTTCTCAAGAGAAGGTAGAAATGTAGATTTTAACATTAAATCTCCTGATTTTTAAGTGTTGGCAACTAATGCCTGTTAGAAAAAAAAAGTTTTTTTCTATAAGCAAAGCGCAACAAGCATAGGGCGGGTTGCACCAGGGCACACCCCTAATGCATCGCACCCTTCTACGTGAGAGATAAGGGACTTGAGTCTGGTTTTCTCCTTCTCAAGTTCCAGGCCCAGTGACTCCAGTTTTAGCACCATCTTCATTTTCCACTTCTGCTTTGTTGGAGGTACTAGGGAGCTGCTGTCTCACAGAGTTCTAGAGTCACCACAGGTGGGGATGGCTGTGAGGGGGGCAGGAGAGGTTTCTCTGGAAAGGCAACTGAAGAAGCTCAAATTTGATATCCAGACGTGTTAAGTGTTTTGTAAGCCCTGAGTAATCTGCCAAGGAGGCAGACTGAAACCTTTCCGTTGACATTTTCTTCAACACCAGGCTTGTTTTGAGAGTCTGGGCCAGGTGACAATGATGGCACCAAGAGCTTGTTTTCCCAATTGGAGTCAAAACATTTGCTGAGCCACCCCATAAATTGGCGAGACAAAAGTAAATAGGAAGGAGAGATCTGGGAAAGGTGAGGTGACCACACCTCCCTGGGTGAAAGGAACGAGGGAGGAAAGTACGCTGCTGCGGGGGGAGGGGGGCGAAGAGGAAGCAGGGATGGGCGACCCGGTTAGCTTGCACCGTTCGTGCTTTCCGTCTTCCACAGATACTCATTCAGCACTTACTGTATTCCAGGCACAGCTTTCAATGCCAGGAACACAATAGTGCCTCCAGCCGGCCGAGTTCCTACGCTCACGGAACTGACGCCACTTCCCACATCACACATCTTCCATCCCTGCGTCCTAACGTCATTGCTCCAGCATCTCCATCGCCACCAACAGCCTGTTCTGAGCCCACAGGGGTGCGGTGTAATGACAGTAACCATCCAGGACTTAGGAATCCTGATGGACTTTGCCCTTTGCAGAGGCTTGGGGAACGCAGAGGCCCTGTGGTACCATCTTGGTCGTCATCAGACCGCACATGGGTTGTGAGGAGCACACTGTCCTGAGACTGGCATTGGTTTCAGATTGCATACCCTGGAAAGTTGGAGTATATCAAGGAATTTACTGTCTTGTCTCTTTGACCTCAAATGGGTTGCTGTTACGTGTTTCACTCCAATTTCTCACCCTCGATGATTTTCTTGGAGTAGAAGGGGTCATCTTTAGTCTCTGAACCTTCTCTTAGTTGGAAGTCTCATTTCATAGAATCCCGGTTAAGACACGCACAGGTGGTAAATAATAAATTCAAGCCAATTGCATAAGCATGGTAGCCGTTAGAAAGGACAGCAGTTCCCACACGAACGCAAGTAATTATTGGTTCGTGTGATAGAATCTTTGTTCCGCTCGTTTTCTTTATCAAGAAAGAATATGGGGGCGCCTGGGTGGCTCAGTCGTTAAGCATCTGCCTTTGGCTCAGGTCCCTGGATGGAGCCCCACATCAGGCTGCCTGCTCAGCTGCAAGCCTGCTTCTCCCTCTCCTGCTTGTGTTCCCTTTTTCACTGTCTCTCTCTTTCTCTGTCAAATAAATAAATAAAATCTTAAAAGAAAGAATGAATGAATTAATTAATGAATATGAAGAGAGGGGCGCCTGGCTGGCTCAGTCAGTAGAGCAAGCGACTCTTGATCTTGGGGTGGTGAGTTCCCTACATTGGATGTAGAGATTACTTAAAAATAAAATCTCAAAAAAAAAAAAAAGAATATGAAGAGAAATGGTGGTTTGTGACCATCGGGAAGCCTCGTTAAATTCCAATTGTTTACATCTGTAGAGGTAAATTTCTCTGGACAATGCTATTAATTACCGTTGCATGGATGAGTATGTGCATCTATACAGGCACCAGTAAATTACTAAAATAATTCACCTACCAGGCTTTTGTAATAGATAGGGGTTTGGGGGGGGGAAATTTGCTTTCTTTTTCCCGTCAGTATTCCTGAATTATGCAAATTACTTTTAATCATAGTAATAACAAAATTCTACCCTGTCTGCTGAATCTAATATACCCACAAGTCCCAAAATGTTTATTAAATAGGAGCTCATAGTGTCGCGGCACATTGCTTCTTATAGGGTTTAAGGTCTTGGAATCTATTCTTTTTGTGTTTCCATTTCCTTACAAGGGAAATTGGTGCAAGTGCTTTCATTGCATGCCCCACTGCTGATTCTGGGCTTTCTCAAATACAACATCTCTCCCTCCCTCCTGGAACTCTGCCTATGCCCCTTCAACCCTTCACCAACTTGTTCCTTGTCCTCTTTTAAGGCTTTCCTATATAGAGACTATTCCAAAGAAATGCTACCAATGCTTTGCTGGAGAGCAGAAATGTGGCCCCAACTTGTAGTTACAAAACAGGGCAGGCAGGGGTGAGGGTGATGGTGGCTCGGTCGGTTAGGCATCTGCCTTAGGCTCAGGTCATGATACCGGGGTCCTGGGACAGAGTCCTGTATCAGGCTTCCTGCTCGGCGGGAAACCTGCTTCTCCCTTTCCAGCTTCCCCTGCTTGTACGTGCGCTCTCTCTGCAAATAAATAAGATCTTAAAAAACAAAACCGGGGCAGGGCTGTCTGCTGACAGGAACCACAGACACAGGGACTGAAACAAGGTACATGCATCACCTCCCAGTGGGCTTCGGTCAGTTAAGGGGGACAGATAGGAGACTACCTTCTGTCTCTCTTGCTCCACTGGTGGCAGACTGGTCATGTTCCCTGATGGGGCAGCCGGAAGCCCCAGGCATCTGCACAGACGTGGACTGCCTGCCTGGTTGGGTCCAGCTCTCACAACAGAGCCTCCCCAGGCAAAGTGGTGAGACTGACTGTGGCTCCTAGGAGCAGAGATTGCTTCCTTGGTGTCTTGCTTGGCGCCATGCCTGTCATACCCACAGCCCTCAGTGGGCATTTGCCGAAACCTTTACTAAGGTTTTTGGTGCTCTTAACGTTTTTTCCTGTCCATCCAGAGTCCTTGGAATTGCCAGGCATCTGTCCTCCAAGCTACAGAAGCAGATCTGATAAGCGTCAACACTTTGAAGTTTAATAGGTCACCTCTTCCTTCTTGGAGCATTTTTGTTTGTTTCTGAAGAGGAATTCAAAAATTTTAAGTAAGCAAGATTGTAAGTTTTAAAATAACAAGACAAATCGCTGCCACGGGGACCAGGCAGTGGAGTTCAGAGCACTTTATCAGTGCATCTTTCCTGGCGGGAAATACTCGGGCCGTGGCAGATCCTTCGGATTGCACTGGCTACACAAGGCCCATTTCCCCAGGTTTTTCTCGTAAATAGAGTTCTAATATGTTCACGTGTGACCTCGTGCTTTAAGAAAGTGGAGCCCACCCTCAGTCTTGATTAATTTAAGGTGATCACGGTGAGTCTCTTCCCCTTGCTAACAATTGGCTTAGAAAAAGTCATGGTAACAATTGTAGCCAATAAGATAGAAGGAAAGATTTTTGAGCAGCATGGGGGTGGAGCTTGGGCAAGCGTCCCATTTTATAAAGAAATGTGTCTCCTACGGCCTCTGCATGTTGTGTGAGGTGCTACGGTTGGGGCTATTGCCACCAGCTTTTAACCATGGGGAGATGAGCTAAAGGACCAAGGCCACCACCCTGAGGACAGCACGGCAGAATTATGAAAAGAATCGAGTTTTTGATGTTGTTGAGCCACTAAGTTAACCAGCCCGGGACCTGCCATCTCTCAGACGATTCCTCCTTTGAGAAAATATTACCGTTTATTGTTTAAGCCAGTTTCGGTTAAGTGTTTTTTTCGTAAGGCCAAAAAACTAAACATGAGGGAGCCAACTTCGATCAGAAGATTGCCAAGCATGCAAGGACTCCGAGTGAGGTGAGTCAATTAAATCTTTTAAATGGTGAATAGCCCCGTGTCTGATGGTCTGTTTTCCCATAGAAACCAGACAGTTGAGTCCTCTAGCGAACTGTCCCTTTCCCTGAACTCTGGGAGGTGAACGTTACCAAATTTAAACTCCACTTTGGAGAACTCCGGAATCTCTTGAGGTGGATTCGCGTGAGCCCTGAGAGCCAAGGGATTTCTCCTAGGCATCGGAAGTCCACATTCTGCTGGGGACTCTGTCCTCTTCCCGGTGGCTGCCATGGTCTGGGTTCCAACAGACCCGTCCTCCCAGGTCCCCACTGTGCGGTGGGGAGGCACCTGGAGGGCTGAGGGGGAAGCCGCCGCTCCCACCCGGGTCCACTGTCGTACTCTCTGCCCTGTCAGCCAGTGACTTGACTTGCGTGAGGATGCTTTCTTTGGGAAGAATTTTTTTTTTTCTCTTTCTGATAAATTTCCTTTAAATCCATCTTCCTGTGTTTAGAATGTTATCAATTCAATAAAAGGGATGTAGTAGTTTCAGACACTTTATTTGCAGTTCTAACTAACTCTGTATGTATGCCTGGCTCCATATAAACTTGTCAGGATCAGTCAGTATTTGCAAATAGGATAAAAGTAAACCGTCCTTCCCAGGAAAAGCTTAGTTGATGAAAAATCACTAATGTAAGACCAGGTAGGAAACAGCCTTTAGACGGTACGATCTGAACACGAGGGCAGCCCCAGGTCCCATGCTGGGGGTCAGTTATAAGCCTCCAGCTGGAGACGGCTCTCCTAGACCTGGAATGAGAACAGCATGTCCTGAACCAAGCAAAGACCCGTGAAGTCTTTTAAAGAGGCAAAATGGTCCCCAGGTCCATAATCCCGTGTAGGCATTATAAGGCAAAATGAAGACGGGTGCCTCAGGGGAAGTGCTGGTCGTTTGTGGAAGTGGCTACAGTAGGAGTTATGCCACGACACGGAGAGCTCACAGTCTCCTGGGCAGCATTCGCAGCTTGCTTGCTTTCTGTCCTCTTTCATTTGGAGGGCAGAGGCAGTCCAAGACAAAGTGGTCATTGCTCTACTTCTGAGTTTTGAAATTGAGTTCTTAAGTCTACAAGAGAGACGAGTCTAAAAGCCAAAACACTTTGATTTTTGACTCTGCCAAAGCAGGCTTTGCTGGGAAAGAATTTCTGCTGGCGTTCCAAAACTTCTTCTATCGAGAGCAAAGATGGAGAACAGATCACCTAGAGCTTACACGTTAAACTTAGAGTGGGGAAGAACACATGCCGACCCCAGTACAGGTGTCTGGTTTATACAAAAAAGATAAAACCCTCTCAGGGCAGATGAAGGAGTAGGGAGAAGATGGAAAGAAGAGAGCGTGGTTAGTTGCTCATGCTAACCCCTACTCCCTGGCAACCACCTGATCCAACACGTGCTGGTGGATTCTAGCCTTGCTAATTGGGCATTTACTGCATGCCTGACCCCGTTCCAGGTGCTCGAGATACATTCTTCCAGAAAACAGAGATGCCTGTCCCCCAGGAGTTTACGGGCCTAACCAGGAAAGACAGATGTAACCAGTACGCGTAATAAATTATTCAGTGTACTTTGGTGATAAAACAAAAAATAGAGGAAGATAAGGATGTAAAGACTGACTGAAATTTAAAGCCTGGGGCCACCTGGCTGGCTCAGTTGGTAGAACACAATACTCTTGGGGTGGTGAGTTCGAGCCCCACGCTGTTTTGTTTGTTTTTTAATTTTTTTTTACTTAAAAATAAAATCTTCAAAAAGAAAAATTCAAAGCCAGAACCCTTAAGCACTTCACTATAGTTTTCTGTTACAGTTTTTGACTATGGGAAATCTACAAAGAACCTGTTTTCATTAATGATTATAAGCAAGGGGGTCCAGGCCCTTCCTGAGGCAAGGGAGGCACATGTGTAACAGGTCTTGAACTTAATGAGAATCACCCATGAAAATACTTAAAGATGAGAAACAGGCCCCAGGGGAGGCCACAATTCCGCAGTGCATCCTAGAGCTTTAAATCTCTTCTGTGTTCTAAACTCGCCTTTGGAAAAGGGAAAGACACCCACAAATTAAATCCAAATATCTCCCAAAATGGCCCAAAGGATGAGCATGCCTCTGGTCCCCCCCTTCCCCCCCACCCCCCCGCGAGCAGACCCTCAGAGTTTGGTCATTTACGAACGAAAGCCTGTCGTCTTCTCATCAGTCACTGCCTAGCACTGTGGGGGCTTCCCGAAAATTAGTTTGTGTGTTCTTGTTCGCTTTTCTAAACTCACAAGCAAGAAAATATTCAATAAGTAAAATTACCCACAACATATAATTTTCTCCACATTTCTTACAAAGGTTGTCTTTTCCAGACTTCAACGACTAGTTAAAGCCATCAGGAAGGGATTACTGTTGTTATGAAACGTGTAAACAGTTGATTATACAAGATCCTCATTTTAGCCTTGGCATCGGGCAGTCTCCCTTCGTGTCCGAGGGTTCATGTGCGTGCATTTGTGGACACACACAGTGTAGGAAGAGGGCCCCGTAGATAAACCCACAAGTGCCATTTACAGAGTAGGTGACCGTTTAAGGTATAAATGCAGAATTGAAATAGAAACTTTCTTGGCTTCACCACTCAGCCTAAAAGGGTATCATACTGTGGGAGAGTAAATGTCTGTAGACACATAGCAGAGGTCTTATTTTGGGGGACGATTGAGCCATCCTCCACCCACAGACAGAGGACATGGTTTAGGCCTGATCAGCCATTGAAATTCCATTTCTGGGCCATAGTGATTGGTTCAGAAAGGGACCAACCCAGGCCAATGAGAGTCTTTCCCAGGACTTGGGTTGGCACCATCTGGAAAGAGATCTGTTCTTCTAGCAGGGCTGCTAACCTGGTGAAATGGGAGCCTGGAGCTTCTTTGGCGTCTTTGCCTCACATAGGGAGTCAGCTTGAGGACAAGGCCAAGAGAAGAGGGACACAGTGTCCTGAGAGGTCACTTGAGTCCTTGGACATAACTGCTCCTGAGGACTTCATATGATAGGAATTAATTCATTTCCTCCTTTGCTTCAACAAAGTTAAACTGGGTTTTGCTCTCTTGCAACCCCATCAGTGCTAATACACACAGAATCATAAAACAATGATCACTGCACCGGCCATGTACCAGGCACGGTTCCAGGTGCCTTACATACTGTGTCTCACAGACTCCTCCCAGTAGTGCTCTAAGTTGATCGATGTTATTCAACTTCAGGACAGAAAAATAAGGACCTAAATGTAAGATTAAGTTGCCCATCCAAAGACCTATGGTTAGCAGATCGTCTAGTGGAAATTTGAACACAGAACACTAGGGCTCTTGAGTTCACAGTCCTCCCACCCTAAGTGCCAACAGTAGCATGGTCAGAAAAAGCTGGCATCACAAGACCCTGAAAGTCACTTATTAGTGATTCTTAGATACTCATTTACTTAATTGTGAATGGGCATTAATATCTTATGAAATAATATGACCAAAATTGGCAAATTATGTCTTATGTTCTTTTTTCAATAGCTTCATGAAGATAGAATTCTCGTACCATACAATTTATCATTGAAAGTGTATAATTCAGTGTTCTTTTGTACATTCATAGATTTGTACAATCATGACTACAGTCAATGTTAGAACATGTTTGTCACCTTGGGAGGAAAATCATACCCTTTAGCTATCATCCCCCCTCTCTCCTTGATACTTCTCCAAGGATGCACCCCTAACCTAGCCCTAAGCAACCACTAATCTACTTTCCATCTCTGTAGATTTCTTTATTCTGGACTTGTAAATGAATAAAAGCATAATATGTAGTCTTCTGTGACTGCCTTATTTTTTAATTGAGGTGTAACTAACATACTAGTTTCAGGTATGTAGAGTAGTGATTTGATATTTGTGTATTTTGTGAAGTGATCAATATAAGTCTAGTTAACATCCATCACCATCTATAGTTACTAAATTTGTTTTCTCATTATAAGAACTTTTAAGATTTATTGTCTTTACTACTTTCAAATAAGCAGTACAGTATTAACTATAGTCACCATGCTATACATTATATCCCCAGCTTATTTATTTTATAACTGAAAGTTTCTACCTGTTGACTCTATTCACCAGTTTCTCCCACTCCCCATCCCTGCCTCTGACAATCTCCAACAATCTTGGTTTTTGTTTTTGTTATTGTTTTGGTTTTTTTGTTTGTTTTTTTAGATTCCACATATAAGTGAAATCATACAGAATCTGTTTCTGATTTATTATACTTAGCATAATGCCCTCAGGGTTCATCCTTGTTGTAAATGACAAGATTCCCTTCATCTTTATGGCTGAATAATATTCCACTGGATACCTACACGTCTTTATCCATTCATCCATCAATGGACACATAGATTATTTTTATATCTTGGATATTATAAGTACTACAAAGAACATGGGGGTGCTTATATTTTTTCTTGTTGGTATTTTCATTTTCTTTGGATAAATACTCAGAAATGGAATTGCTGGATCATATAATAGTCCCATTTTTAATTTTTGAAGGAATTTCCATACTATTTCACATAATGGCTGCACCAATTCCTACCAACAGTACACAAAGCTTCCCTTTTTATATAACAAGTTATATAACAAGTGTTAAATAAAACTTGTTATTTCTTGTCTCTTATAATCATTTTAACACAGGTGATGTCTCATTATGGTTTTGATTTGCATTTCCCTCATGATTAGTGATGTATCTTTTCATGTACCTGTTGGCCATCTGTATGCCTTCTTTGGAAAAATGTCTATTAAGATCTGCTAATTTTTAAGTAAGATTGGTTGTTTTGCTATTGAGTTGTAGAAGTTCTTTATATTTTTGATATTAGCCCCTTATCAGATAAGTGATTTGCAAGTATTTTCTCCCATTAGTTAGGTAGCCTTTTAACTTTGCTGATCGTTTCCTTTCTTGTGCAGAAGCATTTTAGTTGATGTTGCCCCACGTATTTATTTTTGCTTTTGTTGCATTTTCTTTTGGTGTCAGATCCAAAAAGTATTCACTAAGACTGATGTCAAGGAGCTTACTGCTTATATTTTCTTATGGAAATTTTATGGTTTCAGGTTTTACATTCAAGTTTTTAATCCATTTTGATTAATTTTTGTTTATGGTGTAAAATAGTGGCTCAGTTTCATTCTTTTGCATGTGGCTGTCCCAACAGTGTTTTTCCCAACACTGTTTGTTGGACAGACTATCCTGTCCCCATTGTTTATTCTCGGTTCCTTTGTTATAAATTAAATATATATGTGTGGGTATGTGTCTGGGCTGTATTCTGTTCCATTGATCTATGTGCCTGTTATGTCAGTACCATAGTCTTTTAATTGTTATAGCTTTGGAATATGGTTTTAAATCAGGGTGTGTGATGCCCTAGCTTTGTTCTTTCTCAAGAATGCTTTGGCTATTTGGGGTCTTTCCTGGTTCTGTACAGATTTTAAGATTGTTCTATTTCTGTAAAAAAATGCCATTGGAATATTAATAGGGATTACATTGAATCTGTAGATTGCTTTGGGTATTATGGACATTTTAACAATATTCTTTTAATTCATGAGCACAAAATATCTATTTGTGTCTTCAGTTTCTTTCATCAGCATCTTATAGTGTTCAGTGAACAGGTCTTTCTCCTCCTTGTTTAAATTTATTCCTAGATATTTTATTTTTTTGATGCAATTATAAATGGAAAATACCTTTGCTCCATCCCATAACTTTTGGCATATTATGTTTCCATTCCCATTTGTCTCAGATATTATTTTCTTTTTTTTTTTTTCTTTGACCCATTGGTTTTTCAGTAGCTTGTTGTTCTCCACATATTTCTGAGTTTTCTAGTTTTCTTCTTGTAATTGATTTCTAGTTTCATACCACTGTTGTCAGAAAACACTTGTGATATTTCAGTCTTCTTAAAGTTATTAAGACTTGTTTTGTATCCTAACATGTCCTGGAGAATGTTTCATATATATTTGAGAAAAATGTGTATTTTGCTGCTTTTAGATGGAATGTTCTTGTATATATTAAGTCCATCCGATCTAATGTGTCATTTAAGGCCAAGGTTTTCTTACTGGTTTTCTTTCAGGAGAATCCATCCATTGATGAAAGTGGGCTTAAACTCCTATTAATTGTATTGCTATTTCTTCCTTTATGTCTGTTAATATTTGCTTTATATATTTAGTTGCTACTATGTTGGGTGCATAAATATTTGCAAATGTTTTATCTTCTTATCGGATTGACCCCTTTATCCTTATGTAATGCCCTCTTTGCCTCTTATTATAGTCTTTGTCTTAATATCTATTTTGTCTGATATAAATATAGCTGCCACTGTTTTCTTTTGGTTTCCATTTGCATGGAATATCTTTTTTCATGCCTTCGCTTTCAGTCTCTGTGTGTCCTTACATATCAAATGAGTCTCTATAGATAGCATATAGATGGGTCTTGGTTTTTGGTTGTTGGGTTTTTTTTTTAATCCATTCACCCAATGGATGTCTTTGATTGGACAACTTAGACCATTTACATTTAAAGTAATCATTGATAGGTATGTACTTATTGCCATTTAAAAAAACACTTTCTGGGGGTGCCTGGGTGGCTCAGTGGGTTAAAGCCTCTGCCTTCGGCTCAGGCATGATCTCAGGGTCCTGGGAACGAGCCCCGCATTGGGCTCTCTGCTCAGCACGGAGTCTGCTTCCCCCGCTCTCTCTGCCTGCCTCTCTGCCTGCTTGTAATCTCTCTCCTCTCTGTCAAATAAATAAAATCTTTTATAAATAAATGAATAAAAACATAAAACATTTTCTAGCTATTTTGTAGTTCCTTGTTTCCTTCTCTTGCTCTCTTCCTTTGAGATGTGATTTTCTGTAGGGCTATGCTTAGATTCCTTTCTCTTTATCTTCTGTGTAATTTAAAAGCCTAAAAGTTACCATGAGGCTTATATATAACAATTTGTATTTATTACAGGCTACTTTAAGTTGATAACTTAGGTTTGAATGCATTAGAAATCGCTACATTTTTACTTTCCCCTTCCCATGTTTTATATTTTTTGTGTCACATTTTACATTTTTAAATCCTGCATATCTCTTATCTAATTATTGTAGTTTGAGTTAGTTTTTACTTCTTTTGTCTTTAAACCCCCATACTAGCTTTCTAAGCGATTAACTACCTTTATAACATTAGATTATTCTAAGTTTTACTATGTATTTAACTTTATCAGTGATACTTACACTGTCATATATTTTTCTGTTAGTAATTAGCACTTTCATTTTAGCTTAAAGAAGTACTTTGAAGATTTCTTGTAGGGCTGAATTAGTGTGATAAATTCCTTTAGCTTTTGCTTGTCTGGAAAACTCTTTATCTCTCTTTCAATTCTGAATAACAACTTTGCCAGGCAGAGTATTTTTGGCTGGCAGAATGTTTCTTTCAGTACTTTGAATATATCATGCCATTCTCTCTGGCCTGCAAAGTTTCTGCTGAAAATCTAAATTGTCTTATGGGGGATTTCCTTATACATAACAAGTTGTTTTTCTCTTGCTGCTTTTAAGATTCTCTTTTTGTCTTTAACTTGACATTATTACTATGTGACTTGATGTGGGTCTCTTCAGTGTGGGTCTATATGCAACTCTTTGGTCTTCTTGGATCTGCATAGCCGTTTCCCTCCCTAGGATAGGGAAATTTTCAGTAATTATTCTTCAAATAAATTTCCTACCCTTTTCTCTCTCTCTTCTCCTTGTGAGAGTCCTTTCATGTGGATGTTGGTCGGCTTGATGTTGTCCTAGAAGGCTCTTGAGCTATTTTCATTTTTTTCCCATTCTTTTTACTTTGTGCAGCCTTGATTGTGTAAATGCCAGTGCCTGCCTTTGAGTTTACTGATTCTCTCTTCCATTTCATCTAGTCTGCTTTTAAACCTCTCCAGTTGTATTTTTCAGTTCAGTAACTTCAGTATTTTCAGCTCTATAACTTTTATTTTATAATTACCTATATTTCCTGTTTGTTGAAATTCTCACTGTGTTCATCCATCCTTCTCCCAAGGACAGTGAGTATCATTATGACCATTACTTCTAACTCGTTATTAGGTAAGTCAGAGATCTCCATTTCATCAGGAACCTTTTCTGAGGTTTTCTTTTGTTCTTTTGTTTGTAACATGTTCCTCTGTTTCTTCATTTTTCGTGACTCTGTTGGTTTCTACACATTAGATAAAACAGCCACCTCTCCCAGTCTTAGGAGTGGCGTCATGCAGGAGATGAATCTTACTGTTCAAACTTGCTCTTGATTGTCTCTCAAACCTCGTGATTGTCAAACTAGCTTATTTTATTTTTAGTGACTGCCAGTAGTTGAGAGTGTGCCATGACCTGCAGTGTCCCAAAAACGAGGACCTCAGTCAGCAGCTAGATTCAGGCTGATGGGAAGCCAGATCCTCAGGCAGCAGCTTTTAAAGTATGCAAATAGGCACAGTTTTGTGGGATTGCAAACGTAAGTACCACTGGCCACCATAGTTAGGCAATCTAGAGGTGTCCCCTGGGTGGCCACTGCAAAAAAGCAGCGTGCCAAAGGAGAGTACCAGCACTTTAGATAAGCTCGTGGAGCGCTTTCACAGAACAGCGGTGTCAACCACAGCGAGCAGGGAGCCAGACTTCAGTCAGCACCGGAGACTTCCTGGGAGATACTGTGAGCTGAGCTGAGGTGAGGCAGAGGAAGAGCACAAAGATGGTGATCACTGGCCTCCACCCCTGAGAACACCTCAGTAGGCTGCTAGATGAATGCCAAACCGGATGCCAGCTCCTCAGGCCAAAGTATAGGGTAAGCAACTAGGCCTCTTTCAGAGGAAGACTGGGGCTATGTTTTAGTCTATTTGTGCAGTGCCTTGGTGTAGTAGCTGACCAAAACTGGTCTCTCCAGTTGCTGCAATCTCTGCGGAACCCTGGAAGGCAAGCTCTGCCGGCCGCCACAGCCAGGCAGTCAAAGAGGGACCCCTAGGCATCAGCCACAAAATCCGGGGCACTAGGCACTGTACGTGTTCCTCTCTGGAAGATACTGTGCTCTGGAGCATGGCAGAGGGAGAGCACAAAGATAGCACCCGCCCTCCAATGTCTCTGGGAAGGATTATAGTCAGCCCTCAGATACAATTTAATTAGAAGCCTATCCCTCAAGCCACAGCTATGAAGATAAGCTAATACGCCTCTTTCACAGAAAGATCAGGCCTCTTGGACTGTTGCCTCTGGCTGTATCCTGGGGATGGTAACTGGTTATTGGTTATAATCCTGTGGGATCCACAAGTAAATCCCCACAGGCTCCCAGAGTCTGTATGTAGAGCTGCCCATTAGGCTGCAGCCAGAAAATTCAGGGTGCCCCACAAGGCTATAGGCTCCTTTCTGAGAGACACCAGTGAGCTAATATAAGGGAGAGGGTAAAAGTGATGTCCACTGGCCTCTGTCCTGAGGATATTTCAATGGGCCCATACATATAATTTAGATGCTTACTCCTCAGGATGAGACTTTAAGATAAGCAAATAAGCCTCTTCTGCAGAAAGTCTGGTGCTTTTCAACTAGCCGCCTCTGCCCTGGGCCCTGGGGTAGTTGTATTTGAGTGTGCACGCCCTTCAAGAGCCTTTCCTCATTCACTGTAGCTTTGTGGGTCTCCTAGATGTGGGCCCCAGTGGCTTTCAAAGCTAGATGTTTTGAGGGCTCATCTCTCAGGGGGCAGGTCTTAGAAGTTGGGACGTTCAATGTGGACTTCAAAGCCTTCACTCCTTGGGAGAAGCTCCAGGTTTTGAGTTCCCTCCTCATTGTAGGTCACCATGCCAGGGATTGGGTTTATGGTGAAATTGTGTCTCAGCCTCTCCTACCTGCTTTGATATAGGTTTCTGTTTGTTTGCCTGATATGAGTCACTCAGCTAGTTTTTGGTGTTTTAATTTATTTTTTCAGAGGAAATAGTCCCATACATAGCTGTAGATTCAGTGTATCTGTGGAAGGAGGTGAATTCCGAATTCTCTTCCATCGCCATCTTGAATCAGCATCTGTGTCTGACTTCTTTGTTTTAGTATAATGGTTCCAAGGTTTATCCGTGTTGTAATATGTGTCAATACTTCATTTCTTTCTATTACAAGAGTGATTCTTAATGTCTTTTGAGATGAAAGGGTGCTTTCAGAATCCCCCGAAAGCTGAGAATCCCTTTCCCCGCAAACATACATATGTAACAGTTTCTAAGGGTTCCCGGATCCCTTGAGTCCCATTCATGGAACCCAGTATAAGTTATATAAGTATTCATTACTAAAAGCCAGACACGACTTTAAATGACACTTCTTTGCAATGGGTTGTCTTTCCTATGTACGTGTAACTCTGGCCAACATGGGCCCCACTGAGCAGTATTGTGTAAGGACTTTCCCGGGAACCTCCTCCAAGCAGAATATAACTGTAGGCTCCGGTAGGCTCACTGGGCTCATACCACCCTCATGAACAACAGCTGCAGAGATTCTTTCAGGACTTTATGAAGATACAAGAGGATTAAATGAGAATGACTAAACAGCATGAAATAAGAACTATGTGCAGTTTACTATATAGTAAACTTTATAGTAAACATGTACCGTATGTTTATATAATAGGCTATAAATGATATACAGAGGGCTCTGGTAAGAGTTTCCAATTCCTCCTTGCGAGTTACTGGTGAAATCTTATCAAGTGTGGCTGAGAATATAGTCTCTTCTCTGGACAAGTCAGGGTTGTGATGATCCCCTAGTTTCCCACACTGTTCCCCCTAACCTAGGAGTCTGCACCTGGGAGTGTGTCTTCCTCCTAGCAGGGCCCTTGATTCCAAGGAGGAAGACTTCTTATCTGGTAGTTTAGATGGGGATGAATCAGACCATTGAAAAAAGTGGGTTTAAGGTAAGATACCCTTTGACATTATCTTTCACTGACATAAGGAAAAGATACACACTATATATATACACACACACACACATATGTAAACTTAAAATTTTATTTGTACTTAAAGCATATACTGGGTTCAGATAAGCATGTGAAATTACTGATATTCAACTATTTCTGACATTCAAAACAGAGCTTTCATAGGATACAACCTAAAACAGGTATTCATTTGAATCTAGGTCTTCTGATGGACATTCCAAACTACTTTTCTTGTATCAGCTACACTAAAATGTATCCTCTGCAATTTTTCTGTTTTACTGACATAGACCTCAATTTAAATGCATTTGTTCTGGAATCTGAATATGGAATATATTTCTAGGTTTTTTTGTCTCCAGTCCCTTATAGCTGTCTTGCCCATACAACTATTGCCCATAATTTGTTAACAGCCTTTTCTCTACAGACTTGACTTTTGTTAAATTCTTCCAAGCTCCCAGATATTTTCTAAAACAAATACCTAGGACCAGTTTCAGGCAAAATCATGAAGTTGATCAAAGTTATTTTCAGTATATTTCCTCCCAGTTACCCTCCTCACCTCTCACTGCCTCCACTGGTCAGACCCATCTCAGATGGATTGGCTGAGACCTACCTTCTAAGGGTAGGATATGATCCTCACATGGGTCTGTTGCCTTCCCCTGCCCTGTCCCACGGCTCTGATGTATCTTCACTGTAAATTTTTCTACAATCTCACTACCACCACCTTGGCCCAATCCACCATTGAGTCCCACTCAGACTTCTGCAACAGCTTTCTACCTATTTCCTGGAATCCCCTCTGGCTCAATCCAATGTTTTCTTCACAAAGTAGTCATAGTGGGTCTTTCTGAGGTACAAAGTCACTCTGCTTTTGAAGTTTTTCATTAGGTTCTCATTCTCTTAGAATAGAGACCAAACTTAACAGTACCTTTTGAGGTCCTTTAGGACCTGGCCTTGTCTACTCTTCCATGCCTTTGTGCCTCACCACTATCTCCCTGATCTCTGTGTTCCAAGAATTTTGTCCTCTTTCAGTTCCTCATGGATTCTATGCTCTACTCTGCCTCCAGATCTTCTGTTCCTTCTTCCTGGGATATCACCAGCTTCGTCACTCAGCTGTACCCAAGGAGCCCTTCTCTGATTCCGTGGCCTAAAATCCCAGAGCACCCGAAAGGACCCCTTTTTAAATGATCTTTAGACATATAGTTCCTAGTCCAACACCTGACACAACCAGTAGACTCTACTACGATCCATGGAGGGAGGAACTGTGTTTGTTGTGATCGTTGCTGTATACCCAACACAGTCTCTGGCAGTCATCAGATGTTAACAAATATTTGTTGGATCAATGAATATATGTGGCACCCTTCTCAGGGTATTTACCTCTAAATGAAAACACTGAGTAACACAAAACCTTAACTTCAAAGTACCCCAGTAAGTCAGTTGGTAAGGTACTTAAGAGCAGAGGAGCCTTTTCACGTGCTTACTAGATTACGTCATGTTGGGGAACTAAGAGCCTATAGCCTCCCAAGAATGCATTTTGAATTCATCTCTTGCCAGTCTATTTTCCATTATATTTATTGGAATTATCTCAAGTGTCCTGGGTTCATTCTCTTGAGAAGGCTATGGGGAATCCCATAATTTCATCTACTTTTGTTTTTGCCACCTGTAAGGCAAATCGAAAATAAAATAACATGGCAAAAACACTGCTGTGAAGAAAGCTCTCAGTCTGCCAGTGATTATAACCACAGTGATGTCAGTGGTTTTTTTTATTTGCATCTCTTGACTTTTTGTGAATGGGGGAACCTCCAACTTTTTGTTGAAAGGGGGTCTTAGCACCCGAGCTGCAGAGACTCTGGCAACAACTTTAGGTCTGGACCTTGGGTTTCCTGTTCTGTAGGTTACCTGGTTCTTGCCTACACATAGAAATACAGCTGCATACCCGTACCTTCCTCCTCCCACCCTCCCACCCCTAGAAGAGGTCCCGCACAGTTTCAGGTGTCTCAAACAAGATTGAAAAATGCCCATAGCCAGTCTCCAGAAAAGTGACCATTTCTGTTGAATAGTCTCTTCCATTTCAGTTCCTTGTGACTACATATGAATTGCCTGTCTCCCTTCAGAAGCATTTGTCTCTCTTCAGCGTCCTCTGTGATGCTAGCCTTGTGCTTTGACACTAGCTGAGGCTGTGTCTTTAAATGAGAAACACACGCACAAGGTATAACCTGCTATTTGAGATGATGGCTGAAACAAGGTTGCTTTGGTACACTGAAGACGTTTTCCACTTCATTTTCCATTTTAGGTCTCATCAGTAACTTCCTGTATCTTCTTTTAAACAGACATCTTTGGCCAGAGAGGAGAAGCTGGTAATTTAAAAATAGCCAGATATCTGGTGATATTTCAAAGGCATAATGGAGAACCGTGACACGTTGCTGTGGTGTTGGGCTCCGTTTATGTCTTCCATCTTCCTCAGGCAGACAGAAGAATTAGTCTGGTTTATGATGAGTTTTGTGTATGTTTATTGGAAAATGTTCTGCTTCAGAGAGACCTTTCACCCCGGCCAAATGCACACTTCAGGGAAGATACTCTGCGTAGACCTGCATATGCTTGTGATGTGGCAGATTTCAGACCCAGCAGCTTTGTTTGTTCCCAGATGCCAGGCTGCAGACAATATAGAGTCTGTTGGCTTCGGTCAACCCTGGGCTATTCATCACTTACTCTTGATATGCTCAGCCTTGCTCGTGGGTTTAGAAAAATCAAAGTGATGAAAGCATCAGGGCAAATGGTCTGAAATACACACACAGAAGCTCAGCTCTGATTGGAGCAATTGTTTAGGTTTATGACAGGTGCCTCACAAGCCATTATGTTCGGAGTTTAGTGCGTAGAAGACGCATCTGAGGCTGCTTGCTGCAGACTGAACTAGACCAGACACGGTGATTTCACGCAGGAACCACAAAAACATTCCTACCTGTTAAATGTAAGAAGCCAACCTATTGTAACCTCCTCTGCAAACGCTCCTTTATGTATTCATTCCCTTTGGATGCTTGGCGTTTAACCTGAATGGCTTTTTTTCCCCCCAGTGTGTTTGGTTTGACAAAACTGGAAGTAGAAAGTATTATTTGATCTTAAATCTTTTCCCGAGTAGATATTTTAGATAGAAAACAACAGCTAAACCCTACTTGTTTGGGATGTGTAAGCAGGTCGTGTGATGCATTTAGGGAAGCCCCCCCCCTTCTCTTTTCCCTGTCAGCGTCTCTGCTTGTAGAACAATGTCTCTGGAGATCCATTACCCTAGCCATTAGATCAAGCAGGCACCCATGGTTTATAAATGGTAAGCAAGACCAGGGAGGAGAAAAACAAAACAAAACATGATGGTGAGCAAGAACGTGAGGGTGGCGGTGGGACGCGCCGGACAGGAGAGAATGGGGCAGCCTGGCCAGGGAAGTCCTGGCCGCCCTCTAGGTGTGGCTGGCCTACCCACCCCAGGACGGTTGTGTCCGCTGGGGCCACTAATTATTTGGCAGTCAGAAAGTGCCTGGTGAAAGGCTTAAAGGAGAAATTCAATGCAGTTTCCTTTTATCTGCCTCTCCAATTGATGTCTATACAGAGCAAGCAGGGCTCCTCAAACGCGCCAGCCTGTTTCAGATACACAAGATTAAGTAGCTCGTGACATTCAAGACCAATCGGCCCACCCAGGAGGACTGAAGCCAGCGGAAAAGCTGTCAGATTTCTCCTTTTCTCCATTAATCTTAAAGCTTTTCAGTGGTGCCAGGTCGCATCTCCACCAGACAAGCTGGGAAGAGTGTCCAGCAACTGTCCACACCCCCCACCCCCGCACCCAGAAGAGTAACCCCTTCAGTGCTGAAGCGGGGGCGGGGTGGAGGGGAGCTGGAAGCGAGGCCGGACTCCTCCTTCCTTCCACGTGCTCAGCGGGTCCACTCCCGAGAGGCTGGAGCACACAGGTGTCCGAGAGCAGCTGTTCCGGAGGAGAGAGCTTGAGGGGTAACTCCGGGGGGGGGGGGGGCGGGCTCCGAGGAAAGGGTGTCCCCTCAGTAGTCCACGCTTTGTTGCGCCACACGGCTGCAGGGAAGGTGGAGGGGGGCAGCCGTAGGGAAAAGAGCACAGGGAAGGATGAGAGGAAAGAAGAAAGATGGTGCAAATAACGGGAAGTGGGGTCTGGATTTGTAACATTCCACCGCCTGCCCCACACTGTCTGCCAATCCCTTTGGACGCAGGTGACAACCCGGACAAGAAGTCACCAGTAACAAGCAAAGGGACCTGTCTCCTGTCTGCCAGCGAAGCTCCTGCTAAGTCAGGGTTTCCGCGAGCTGCCGGCTGGTGAGGGCTGGGAGCTTGCGCAGTGGCCTCGGGAGGGGCTCTGCGAGCACAGTGGGGTGGGTGGCGCCTCTGGCCTCCAGAGGCCCAGCGTGGCCGTGGAGGAGAGGCTGCAGAGAACCCCTGGCTGGAGGGGGCCAGGGCCTCTTCCTCCTTTCTGTTGCCCCCCCGGAGAGCTTGTTCTGTGGCATTCATCTCACCATCAGCCCCAGTCCGCGGTAACTGTGGGTGTCTGAGAAAGCTCTGGGGTGTCCCTTCAGCTGGGGGTGATTTGTGCCAGCAGGTAGAGCCTGATCTTGCTTGAAAAAACCAAACTGGCCTCCACTGAAATCTTTCACAGCTCATAGAGTTTTAACACACACACAGTCTTGGTCACAGAAAGCCCATTCTTGAGCAGCATAGATCACTCTCTGGATGGCTTATCCTGTTCCCCTGTGGGAGCTTCCCACCGCTCCCCCCCACCCCAGACGGCTGCTGGCAGCAGGGGCTCAGCCTCCTTCCCATGTGCAGGGATTATAAATCAGACCTCTGGGTGACTTGCTTCAGGGTAACTTTCCGCACAGTCCCCGGACACATTTAAATAACTTTTATGACATCAAAGAAGTCACTGTCTGTCTTGGTCCTCGCGAACCAGGCCATGACCAAAGTTAATAGCATCTCGTAATTAGATTAAAATGTTAATGAGCATAAAACTGTGCTAATGTAGACTTGTCTTATCAGTCTCACCTAAACCGAGGAGAACAGATGTGCCATTGTTGAGTATATTAATATCTCTTCTCAAAGCAATATTAACCTCCAAGGAAACAAATGATAGGTGTAATTACATCTAGACACAAGGATATATAGAGTGAACACTACCTCTGTCAGTATCCTGCAAGTACATTTACCCTAACTGGCCACAAATAAATACTCTGATGAAGAAATACCCACCGATAAAGAGTGCCCAGCACAGGACCATGCATGGAGCAGATACTAAATAATTTTTAAATTTATTATGTGCGTGTTGTAACTGATGCATTCGGTATACAAAGCACTTAGGTATTTGTATGGAATGTAAATTTCTAGCATCGGCATGATCCGACCTCTACTATTACAGTTAAGGAAAAGATAAGGACTCCCACGAAGGGAACTTAAGCCGCTGAGGGCAGGTGTTTTGTCTAGGAATGTAACAAACAGGCTTTGTGTGATCAGAGTCTCTCAAGCAAGGGCCGGCACTCAAGATTATAATCGCCCTGCGTGGCCTAGGCCCGGCCGGAGTGGCTGGGCCAGCAGCTCCTGCATCGCACCATTCCTCCTTAGCACCTTCCAGACTCGGAGGAAACAGAAGGTGCTGCATAGGCCACTGGTGAGTGAACCGAGAGTCCAGGAAGGTAGCTGGCTTTCAGTCACAGACGGTCTGCACGATAGATCCTTTGAGCAATCCGCAGAGCTTTCTGCCTCCTTTAAAAGGGTCAGCACATTTTGCACTCCTGCAGAAGTTCAGAATCGGGTGAGCACCGTGGGGAGAGGAAGGGTCTGAAGTCCGCCCTGTGTTGAGCTCCTGGCGTGGGGCCCCTCGTGCCTTGTGCTCTGAGAATTGCCTTCTCGCTGTGGAGAGGGAAAAGCTCACTTGGCTGTTCTCTCCCAGTCTCTGTCCTTGTCTGGGCCCACCTGGAGAGCTGAGGGCTTGAGGAGGGAGATCTAGCACTCCTTTGAGAAGTTTTTGGTGTGTGAGCCTCCAAGGCACAGTATCAGTCGCACGCCACCCACCACTGGCTCTGTGGACATCATCAGGCCCTTGGGAAACCGGAAACACAACATGCTTGGCCTTGGAATTTTGCTTTCATAAACTAGAGGTGGTTGTTTTTTTTCAAGGCTAACGAGGTTTAGGTATAAATAAACTATCTTCATTTCATCAAAGGAAGATTTTACCTTTTTTTAACTATAATGTTCTTTTCTTTTTTTTTTTTAAGTAAACCCTACACCTACTGTGGGGCTCAAACTCACAACCCAAGACCAAAAGTGGCATCATGCTCTACCAATTAAGCCAGCCAGACTTAATTAACCCCATGCAGATGATCTTCTGGCAGATGGAAGCAATCTTTTTTTTTTTTTTAAGATTTTATTTATTCGTTTGAGACAGAGACAGTGAGAGAGAGCATGAGAGGGGAGAAGGTCAGAGGGAGAAGTAGACTCCCCACGGAGCTGGGAGCCTGATGTGGGACTCGATCCCAGGATCATGACCTGAGCCAAAGGCAGTTGCTTAACCAACTGAGCCACCCAGGTGCCCCCAGATGGAAACAATCCTTAATGTTGGACTCCAGCACTGACTCCCTTTCATTTCTGTATTGTCTAATAGAGGAAAACCGTAAGTGAGCGTGAGAAGTGTGGTCAGACTTTATCAAAGACATGCTTGTTCTTTGAGAGGTCAATATAGAATTCATACGTTGTCTGGACTCCTGTGGATTTAAGATCAGTAAATCCGTGTTCTAGATTTCTCAGTGAATTCCCAATAAATTTATAATTTAACTATATAATGGAAACAAAAAAGTTGTGACTGAGGTGAAGTGGTGGGAAAACCCCAGCAGTTAAGCAGTTAAGCACTTGCTTAACGCTTTGAGAGGAGGCTGGACCTTTCTGCAACTTCTCTCTTTATTCTCTACCCCTACCTTGTTTTTCTTTTCTTTTAATTGAGATCTAATTGACATGTGACATCGGTTGCAGGAATACAGCATAGCAACTATACGTATAGAGTCCATTATACGTGTCCATATTAGGTTGTTTCTGGGTCTCGGCTATCGTAAATAATGCCGTAATAAACCTGGAGGGTGCTTATATCTTTTCACGTTAGTGTTTTCATTTTCTTTGGATAAATATCCGGAAGTGGAATTGCTGGATCATAAGCTGGATTCATTTTTTTAGGGACCTCCAGACTGTTTTCCAGGGTAGCAGCACCAATTTATGTTCCTGCCAACGGCGCACAAAGGCTCCCTCTTCTATATTCTTGCCAACACTTGTTATTGCTTGTCTTTTTCTTTAAAATAACCATTTTAACAGGTGTGAGGTGATAGCTCATTGTGGTTTTGATTTGCATTTTCTTCATGATTAGTGATGTTGAGCACCTTTTCAGGTACCTGTTGGTCATCCGTCTGTCTTTGGAAAAACATCTATTCAGATGCTCTGCTCATTTTTTAACCAGATTGGGTGGGGTGGGTTGTTTGTTGCTGCTGAGTTGTAGGAGTTCTTTATTGTATTAGCCCATTATCGGATATGTGATTTGCAAATGTTCTCTCCCCTTTGGTAGGGAGCCTTTTCATTCTGTTGACGGCTTTCTCTGCTATGCAGAAGCTTTTTAGTTTGATGTTGTTCCAATTGTTTATTTTGCTTTTGTTGTTTTTGCTTTTGGTGTCAGACCCAAAATTTTTCTCCAAGACTGATGTCAAGGAGCTTACTGCCCATGTTTTCTTCTGGAAGTTTTATAGTGTCATGTGTTACATTCCGGTCTTTAATCCATTTGTTAATTTTTGCAGAACATATAAGATAGTCGCCCAATTTCATTCTTTCGCATGCATCTTTCCAGTTTTCCCAGCACCATTTACTGAAAAGACTGTCCTATATGGACTGTATTATCTTGGTTCCTTACTTATAAACAAACATTTATACGTGGGTTTGTTTCTGAGATCTCTGTTCTATTGATTATATATGTCTGTTTTTATGCCAATACTATATACTGTTTTGGTTACTATAGCTTCGTAATATAGTTTTAAATCAGGGAATGTGATGCAGCTAGCTTTTTCTTAAGATTGTCTTGGCTATTCAGGGTCTTTTGTGGTTCCATAAATATTTTAGGATTGTTCTATTTCTATTAAAAAAAAAAAAATGCCGAGGCGCCTGAGTGGCTCAGTGGGTTAAAGCCTCTGCCTTCGGCTCAGGTCATGATCTCAGGGTCCTGATCGAGTCCTGCATTGGGCTCTCTGCTCAGCAGGGAGCCTGCTTCCCCTTCTCTCTTTGCCTGCCTCTCCGCCTCCTTGTGATTTCTCTCTGTCAAATAAATAAATAAAATCTTTTTTAAAAATGCCACTGTAATTTTGGTAGAGATTGCATTGAATCTATAGATTGCTTTGGGTTGTATGGAAATCTTAACAGTATTGATTCGTCCAATCCATGAGCATGGAATATCTTTTTAATTATTTCTGTCTTCATTTTCTTTCTTCAGTGTCTTATAGTTTTCAGTGTACAAGTCTCTTACCTCTTGGGTTAAATTAGTTCCTAGGTATTTTATTCTTTCTGAAGCAATGTAAATGGGATTTTTTTTTTTTCTGATCACTCTTATATACTCCTTGTATTTTACCTTGCATGGGCAGAGACTCATTTGGCCAGAACCAGAATCACTTGGTTCCTTTACTGGCCCTTCTCTGTTTATATGTTGTTCCAAGTGTGCGTTGCTACCCAGATTCCTTTCCACCTCTTCTGAATCCTAGTGACAGAGCAATCACTGTCAGAAAGAGCATCTTAGTTTTAATTACATTGAAATACTCAATAAATCTCCACTATGAGTTGAGTTGTTTGGCACTCAACTTTCCTGGGGGGCTTGTTGGAGAAGTATCGTTTAAAATGTGTTGGGGGCATTTAAAAACCATCCCTGCCCTTAGCATCTTTGAGACCAGGCCTCAACCTCCATGATTTATCATAGACAAGTTGGGAGTTTGAACTGATGACTTACTGTGACAGCAACAGATTAGGCAGGAAAAAAAAAAAAAAAACAACCAGAAAAACCCCAAAACCCTAGAACCAGCCTGGAGGCAAGGGCTCCCTTGTCCACAGTGGGGGCACTCATTCGCTCGGTATGATTTTTTTTCTGCTCACATGAAATATCGCCTTCGTGGCCCACACGCCTACGTCCACAATAGTGGATCCTCAAATCAGCGCAAGTGTGTTCAGGTATTGGCGAAGTACCTCAGATTTACCTTTCTGCCAAAAATCAGGATGAGGCAAGGGACATTTTGAGGGATAGTTTATTGAAATAGGAGGCTATTTTCAACATTTCAAAAATGTGTTGGAAATGAAACACTTGCTCATGATAAGGCTGCCTAGGCCAGGACTCAATAAGAGTATATTTGTTTAGTTTGCAAAAAGCCTTCAAAATAATTGACTTGATCAAGATCTGGAGAAGTTAATAAAAGGTGTTTTGAGTGGCAACCAGGTTGAGAGTCCCAATCTAAAACACGGGCTGACTTTGAGTCTGCAGACCCCATCCCTATATTAAGCACCTAGATCACCAGGAACCTGGGTTCTTGGATCACATTTCTCCCAGAGATTTGCCTTTCCAGAATGAGGCTTTGAAAGAGGCTCAGATAAGCCGCCGGTGTGGACAGGAGATAATACCGGAAAGGCCCCACACGTACTCCGAACTGCTTTGATACCGCTGCTTACCACTTCCGTCACACACAGACTGATGACACCTTCCAGGTTCCATTTAGGGGCAAAAAAAAAAAAAAAAGTTTGCCTAGTTTCCTGAGCTGGTGCCCAGGCTACTTCCTTGTAGATAGCAAGAATTCTATGACCTGCTGAATTTTCCCTTAGATTTGAGCCTGCTAGCATCCAAGATTAGGATTTGGGCTTAGATAACTAACGTTCTCTTTCTTTTGTCAAAGACTCCCGGTATGATTTTTCCCCCCTTTAAACTTGCTATTTGGGTTTTTTTTTTGCCCCACCCCCACCCCGGTGTTTAGAGTTTATAGTTACAGTTTTGGGTTTTATTTCACCTAAGCTCTTATCCTAAGCAGTCTTAAAGCCTTTCAAGAAGTAGGTGAAATAGCCTGCTATCATTTTGACCTCAGGCTCCAAAGTCACGCCAAGATACTGATCTGTCTGTTCCAGTGACCGCAGTGACCGTACCTTCGAGACTTCATGCTGTCTGTCGCACATAGAGAATTAATGTGTAGAAGGTACTCGGATGGAAATGGAAACCACTTCTCTTGCTTTAAAGCAGAGACATCTAATGCAATGTGACCTTCCGTTGTGCGCACTGGCTGGCCTGCAGCACCTTCCATGGGGGGCCCACGCGCCGGAGAGCCTTGGGCTTGGTCACCGGAACTGCCACTAGCATGTGACAGGCCTCACCTCCTTTGGCCATTCTGCTTCTTTGATTCACTTCCTGACCTCGACTTGTGTTCAGAAAGAAATCCCTTATTTCTGGTTGCTTCCCAACGGGCTGCTCTGGCTGCTGGACGACTGCGTTAACTGTGTAAGGACATGGGGCTTTATGATTTGCCGCATCTCAGGGCGTCTCTGAGGCCCTCCTTGTGACCACCCTGCTTGCAGCTGCCTGCTTCCTCTCCCCTCCAGCAGCAGTCCTGGTGCCCTGCTGGTGTCCTTGCTGGACACAGCCGGGCCGGCAGTTTCCTTGCCGAGAGCAGCCAGCCTCTCAGCGTGGTAGGCTGGCTGCATTCCAGGGCGTGGGACAGATACAAGAGAACGAGCTTGGGAACCAAATGTTGACAGGGGATGGAATCAACACAAAGCCCTTTGCTCGCGATCATCAAGGAAGGATGATGAGAGCATCTCCTCCCTCAGCTGATGACCTTTGACTTCTCAGTCTCTTTAAGTGCTTTGACCTCAGGGACCCTTTGCGTGGCCATGTCCTCGAAAGGCATGGCTTAAAAATTGCAGACTTAGAAATCATTCTATCAGCCCTATAAGCCTGGATAGCCCAAAAACCATGATTGTGGACCTAAGCAAAGTGCTGAGGATACCGCTGTGCTAAGCTTCAGAGTAAGGCATGGGGAAAGCAGAGAAGAACGGCGATGATGGTGGCTCCTGGGGGGCTCGGTCAGCTGGGTGTCTGCTTTCGGGTCAGGTGAGGGTCCCAGGGCCCTGGGGTCTCTCTCTGCCAAATAAATAAAGTATTTTTTAAAAATTGGCGATGATGAAACCTCAACCCTCCTGGCCCGTCTGTCAGGAAAAACTGAGAACCGTGACAAGTCTTCCTTTTCAAAACTGGCACAAGGAAAGTTTTGGAGAGGATATTAGAAGCCATATCCCAGGCCCTGGCTGGGGCTGTGCTACGGCCAAAGCAGGAGCTCAAAGCCTGTGACCCCAGGACGCTCAGCAGGTGGGAGACGGAGAGTGCCTTTCCACAGTGCACGTTTGTAGAAGACCGGGATGAGGAGCGAACAGGCAGTGCTGAGACACATATCACTGACTTTTTTTTGGCTATCTAGTATATGAATGCCTTCTCTGTGTTTGAGAAATTTCCTTCTTAAAAGCTGGAAAAGCTCCTTTACTGGCCCTCCTGACAGCTAGGGTTCGGGCATGTGACCCAGGGTGGGTCCCTTGGATGCCTCAGCCCAGCCTTTGAACAGAAAGCCAGAGGCCCTAAGGAGCAGGAGAGGCACCATTTGTGGTGGTAACAGTAGCACCAACATGCAGCTTTGTGTTCCACGGGGGAGGAGGTCCTCACCGAGCTGGTCTGTGCTCCTACGGGCTCTCTGAGCCCAGTGTTCTTGAAGAGTTTGGGGGCTACTGTGTGGCCTTTGAAAACCATTCCTTTTCTGCTGAAGTCAACCACAGTTTCCACTGCTTGCGAAGTGAGGCTTCCAGTGAGGTGACACCAGAGCCTCCCTCTCACCCCTCTGTGTCCAACAGTTTGATCAAATTCAAATTCAGATTCACAGCATCAGCCCTGAGGGCTCGTGGCTGCAACCTGGTCTGTTTATAGAAGTCTCCTTCTACAGGCAAAGGGACAGAGGGGAGGGGTGAAGGCAGAAGAGCAGGGACCCGTGGTCTGCGCAGGGAAAAGAGCAAGCGAGGGGCAGCACTTTCAGAGTTCAACCCAGGGAGAGCGAGAGAAGCTCTGGGAAGTGGACAGCAGAGTCGGGGCGGGGGGCGGTCGGGGAATCAGGTTCGTGACTGTCAGATTCAGGAGGTTGAGGGTGAGGAACTCACCCTCAGGAGGCCTGGACTGGTTGAGCACGTCAACCCTGGGTTACTAGAGACAAGCAGGCCACTTTTGTAGATGATGAAAGCAATATATTGAAATCGCTCACATTGACCCTCCAGTGGAGAAAGGCAACACTCTATAAAAGGACATACTCTTCTTTCTTACACTTTGGGGGCTAAAATAGGTAAGTGGAGTCCAGGACATTAAAACAGAAGTCATGCAACTCCTCCCCATCCCCCATGAGAGGATCCACCCAATTTCCCTTCAGTCCAGAGCTGCTGTGCACACACGCTTCGGGACCTAAACAATCTAGTAGCGCCAGATGGCTCTGGAGGTGGCCAATTCATCAGGCATTTCTCCGAAGGTAGTGTATACCAGTTGGGGTTAAAAGTCAGAAAAATGCTCTGGAACAGCAGGGAGCAAAGGAGGCAGGGTTTTATTTGAATGGGAACCTGGCTCAAATTATGCCCAAACCTGCAGGCTGGGCTATCTTGAAGCTTGGCTTTAGGGTAGGGGTAGGCGTTTGGTTACCCAACAGCCTGAATCAATAATAGAGCAAATTGTTCAGCCTTCCAGTATCTAGAGCAGTGGCCCAGACATTAGGGAGAGCATGGCAGGGACTCACGGCTTTTCATTCACGCCTTCATCCATTCATCTACTCATTAAACAAATATTAAGTATTTTATGTGGTGGGCACTGGGCCTGGGTCTTTGCCACTCTGGTAATTGAGATAATTCTCTTATTTAACCTACACAATAACCCTGAGATACATGATAAATAATAGGTACATACATATTAAAAATATGTAAAGATACATAATAAAAATAGGTACATTGGCTATCCTAATTTTACAGGTAACGAAACTGAGGCAACTTATCCAAATGGGTATCAGGATGCCGGTGGTGGTGCTGTCCACGCATGTTGGTGAGGAGTCTCTCCCCTCACAGGGAGTGTGACTGATGGAAAAGACAGACCCTCCTACATACTTCCTTTGTAGCCAGTCAGTTTTAGTGGTTTTTGTGTTCCTAAAAATTCATAGAAAGTTTGCAGGCGCTCCCGAATAGGCAGCCTGGCAAGTAAAAGGGATGTGGAGCTCTTGGAGTTTATGGATTGATTAATCTTTGTCAAACGGGAGGAATATAGCAGCTCATAAGGTTTTGTCCACCTGGCTTCCAGTCTATCTGAACACCTTGTCCCTTTTCTAAATAGATGAAAACACATAAATGGAGCACTCCTGATGTTCTTCTTACTGAAATTGATGATATGAAACAGTAGATGGATATGAGCATATTTTTAATCTGATGAAGACCTCCAAAAATACTTTGCCTTCATATAAAATAGTTATATAAATATGTGCTGGCAGGATTTTTTTCTAAACCAAATATCCTGAAGGGTTTAAGTTGTCCATCTCCAACCTCCTTGCTCGTGGACAATGCTGACCTCTGGGCTACTTTGGCTGTTTGTATTTACCTGAAATTGTTTTTTGCAGTAGCTTTTATGATAGTTTGGCCGTATTGCCCCCAATGTTAGGAAGTGGTGGTGTTATTGGAACTGATAAAAATTATGGCCCTAAGAGCCTCAGAATCTGCTCCTGTTTTTTCCATACACTTCTCCCTGTAAGAAAAGGGAATAGGGAACCCACATGGTTCTCACAGCCTTGGGGATATTAGGATTTCCTCCCCAGAGAAGTAGCCTCAGTGATTAAGCACTTTTGTCCTTTTTTTTTTTTTTTTTTTAAACTTCCTGTCAGAGTCCCTGCCGCTTAGCAGTGCCAATCAATGGATTTGGGATGAGAAATACATTAATAATTTGAGATTATAATCTGTTTTTTTGTTTTTTTTTTTTTTTTTTTTTGCTGCTCATTGGATTCATGAAGCTTTTCTTATTCTGCCTTTCCTCTCTCTGCTAGTTTGGAATTTATAGATCTCTTTCCATTC
This sequence comes from Nasua narica, assembly GCA_028533885.1. Taxonomy (NCBI): domain Eukaryota; kingdom Metazoa; phylum Chordata; class Mammalia; order Carnivora; family Procyonidae; genus Nasua; species Nasua narica. Next base: position 103,793,566 of record CM052809.1, read on the forward strand.
CTATAATATTGTTAGTTTGGGGGTTTTTAAAGTTTTTATTTTAATTCCAGTGTAGTTAACATACAGGGTAATAGTAGTTTCAGGTATACAATATACTGATTCAACACTTTCAGCACCTGGTGCTTATTACAACAAGTGCAGTCCTTCATCCCCATCACCTGTTTCACCCATCCTCCCCACCAATCTCCCCTCTGGTGACCATCAGTTTGTTCTTCGTAGTTAAGAGTCTGTTTCTTAGTTTGCCTCCCTCTCTTTTTTTCCCTGTGCACATTTGTTTTGTAAATTCCACATTTGAGTGGAATCCTTTTTCTGACTTACTTTGTTTAGCATATACTCTCTTGCTCCATTCATCTTGTTGCAAATGGCAAGATTTCATTCTTTTTATGGCTGAGTAATATTCCAGTGTGTGTGTGTGCGTGCGTGTGCGCGTGCGTGCGTGTGTGCACGTATACCATATCTTCTTTACCCATTCATCGGTTGATGGACATTTGGGCTATTTCCATAATTTGGCTATTGTGGGTAATGCTGCTATAAACATGGGAGTGTGTGTATCCCTTCAAATTAATATTTTTGTATTTTTCGTGTAAATACCTAGTAGTGTAATTACTGGATCATAGGGTAGTTCTATTTTTAACTTTTTGAGACAACTCCATACTGTTTTCCAGAGTGGCTCCTGCACCATATTGTTTAGTTTTTAAAATAAATACATGTCTTACCAAAGTCTAAAGTTAATATCATTACCCTCCTCCTGAGAATTAAACTCTGTTTAGCAGTCTTCATGTTGTCCAACAGTCATGGCACCTTATTTTCAACTCACTAAAATTAGTCCTTATTATTATTGTTTGTGTTTAATAGCCAGGACTTTTTCATCTATACTTATGTTTACAAATGTATTAATTCATTACTACTATCTGCTTTTTTCTTCTTGGTTCAATTTCCTTCTTAGAGAAGGACCTCCATTAGTGGTTCTTTCAGAAAACTGTTCTCAACCTTTGCTTGCAAGTATATTCATTTCTCTTCAGTCTTGAATGATAAGTATAAGTATAGAATTTTAGGATTATTCTATTTCATTACCACTTTAAGATATTATTACATTATCTCCTGGCCTCTGGCATTGCTGATAGGAAATCTGGAGAAGGGTCTATACTATCTCAATCCATATATTATGGAAACTGGAAATTTTATAATTGCATTTTTATGAGTCTTACTTCTTCCTCATACCTATTATTTAAACTGTTCCTGAAATCCCTAAATTTCTGTGAAGCATTTCTAGGTTGTTCAAAGGGGAGATTGATAAATCACTAGTATTTAGTGAGTGCTGTGTACTAGGCCCCAGTTCAAACACTCTACAGTCGATGTAAAACAATTCTGCCAGTTAATTAATACAATTATTGTCCTCTTTTTCAGATAAAGACAGACATTGGGAGGACAAGCGACTTCTCTGAGGTCACACAGCTATTGAGTGATGATGGCTGAGATTCAAACCCAGGTATGTCTGATACCAGAACTTATTATCTTAACCATGGGGCTCTGTTGCCTAGTGACCTATTCGTGCCTTGTCACATGGACCATGGCTTCTCTCCCTTCTCTCTGTCTGCCAACTCATCCTTTTTCCTCCCCATAAGCCCCTGTGGTCATAACTTCATGATCTCCACAGAGGAGATTCTTCCGTGCTTTTTTTCTTTCCCTCACTGGTAAAATTGGAGATGATCTTTAGCATTCTTTCCAACCCTGGCACTCTGTGTTGTAGTTTATTACTCATCTAGTTGCTCACTTAAAAACTTTTTCCCACTTATCTTTAGTGCAATTAGTCTTTTTTCTCTTTTTCTTCTTCTTGGATCATAAACTTATAAAACACTGAGACAATAATGGGAAATTTGCTGGGGGCACCCCACATTCATGAGGACATGATAATGGGCTCAGCAATACTGCAGGCCCATTGGTGAGATGAATACAGACTCTACCTTCAGTCCTCTTCAGTTCATCCACATCAGCCTTCAAAGCTCTAAGCAAAGTTAGCTGAAGATGAAGATGAGAGGACAAGAAACTTCAAAGGGCAGATGACATTTTCTAAGCACTTATACCCAGCAAGTGTTCAGGCCCAACAGAAAAGGTAGTTTAGAAAGTCTTGGGAAACTATTAATTTATGGGAAACATAATTTGGAAGTTATACTTTAATGTATTAATAATCATGCCACCTTTCAACTGGACACTAAACTTTTTTCAATTACATTCTAATTTTGGCTGTTCATATGGAAGTTTGGGTGAAATAAATGGAGCATATATAATTTCGATTTGAAATTAGTGTGTTTAGCCGATAGAAAACTAAAATTTCTGTGTGTAGAAGCCTATAATGATAAAAACACATAGCAAATAAAATACCACAAAAATATTACTATGGCATTGGGAAAGCAAACACTACTTATTGTTTTCAATGTCATGAGTCTTGTCCTCTTCTAAGGAACCTCTTCTTTTCTCTGGGTAATGGACATTATTCTTTCTTCTTTGCTTTAAGCTTATTTCTAAAACATTACGTTTAAAATCAGGATTTAGTTTTATGGACTTACAGCAGGCTGTGCATTAACCATTTAGACTGAACTCTGCGTATGCTCTAAAACCCAAATACTCTGGTTATTACAGCTCTGTTTTGAAGTGAATTGTGACCCCCGCAATTTCGTATATTGAACCCCTCCCTCCCAATGTGACGCTATTTAAAGATAGGGCCTTCCAGGAGGTAATGAAGGTTATATAAAGTCATAAGCATGTGGCCCTTGAATCAACAACAGGACTTCTGTCCTTATAAAAAAGAGACCACAAGAGTGCATGCACAGAGAAAAAGCTATATGAGAACACAGTGAGAAGGCAGTAGCTACAATCCAAGAAGAGCTAGCTCGCCGGACATCAACCCTTCAGGCGCGTTGAGCTTGGACTTCCAGCCTCCAAAGTGCTATAAAATAAACGTCTGTTATGTCACATAGTCTATGCTGTTCATTAGGGCAGTCCTACCTGACTAATATAAGCTCCTTTCCTTTTTATTGTAAACTATTTTACCAGTTAATATGTAATATCCGAATAAGCAAAATACAGTTCAGCCAAGTAAACACGGAAAACAAGCTGCACTATTCAGTCTGAATTCTACACACTGTGAAAACATTTATTCTGTGATACGGAATATGTCAACAACATAGGCAAGTGTGTTCAAGCACTTCAATTATTTCTCTATTTCTCTAAGAAAAGCCTTCTTCACAGAGCAAATATGCTACAGGGGTGAGAATTAGAAATTTGACAATTTTTAACATGCATAGAAATTAAAACAATTACTGTTTAATAAGTGACTAAGAATCCTTTAACAAATTTAAAATCTTAAAAAAAAAGTGTATGTTCTATTCTTAGGGACTGGCTATACCAATGGAGATAGCTGCTTCTAAATGCATATATTCTGAATAGTAACTATTTGAGCAAGAGCCCTCCTTCTGGGGTGCCTGGGTATCTCAGCCAGTTGAGCATCCATACCTGCAAGATGCTCCTGGGCCAAGAATTTACAAGACCAAGTGAAATAATCGATTCCAGGGGCTAACGGTTTAGGCCTAATGGCCTCCAAGGCCTGAGCCACCTGGAGAAAGAATGACCTTTCTGACTCTGTGGAATGTTTGCACTCTCTAGGATACTGACGTATCTAGTGCCACGTTCTACCTCTTTCCTGTCCAGTTAGTTCTCAGTGCAATAGTGCTAAGTACAGCTTGGAGGTGGCCATCTTTTCCTCTCAGAAAGGCCTTTTATTTGGCTTTGTGGCACACTCCCCCTGTGTGTGGGGGCAGGGGGTAGGGTCCGGCACAAGTCCTAAATAAACAGACAACCAGTCTTTTGTAAGCAGAAACTACATTCTGGGGCACCTGGGTGGCTCAGTTGGTTAAGCGACTGCCTTTGGCTCAGGTCACGATCCCAGCGTCCTGGGATGGAGTCCCAAGTTGGGTTCCCTACTCAGCAGGGAGCCTGTTTCTCCCTCTTCCACTCCTCCTGCTTGTGTTCTCTCTCTCTCTGTCTCTCTGTATCAAGTAAATAAAATACGAAAGAGAAAGAAAGAACTAGATTCTTATCAGTATTCATGAACAGTGAGGCAGATATGTGGTATAATTTGGAAAGTGTTGAAAAATCTACCTGAACAAATAATCTATGCTACTCAGCCTAGTGCCCAAAATTCCACCATAAGTTATTAGCTTAAGAAACAACTGGGTGATCAGAAACCAGATCAAGTTAAGGTTTAAGACTGTCAGGACTGATCTGAAAGTGTCTAAGCAGAGGAGTTTCTTGAGGTTTTTTTTTTTTTTTTTTTTTTTTTTTTGAGGTGGGGGAGTTGATGGAAGGGTTTGGGGTAAGGTTAATTTGGGAGAAAAGTAGGTAAGTGGTAAAGAATGAGGTTGACAAACAAGATAAAAAGATGTGAACAGGGCTGGATTATGATCTTTCAGAGGCTTAAGCAATGGAAAGAAAAGTAAAAACTATATATATATATATATATATATACACACACATAGTTATTACATTACATAACTATATATTATATATTGTAATATATAAGATTTATATATAAAATGATATAATTTAAAGAGCAACATATTTAGATTTAATTTCATGAGACAGCTACATTGGACACACAATGTTACGTTAGTTTCAGGTGTATGACTTAGTGATTTGACAAGTTTATACATTATGCTACAAGTGTAGCTACCATCTTTCCCATTAGATTGCTACTAAGTATCACTGACTATATTCCTTATGCTCGGCTTTTTATTCCTATGATTTACTCATTCCATAACTGGAGGCCTGTATCTCCCCCTCTCCTTCACTCATTTTGCCCGATCCCCCCCCCAACAACCCCTGCCAGCAACCATCAGTTTTCTGTATTTATAGTTTTGATTTTGTTTTTGGTTTATTTATTCATTTTTTTAAGATTCTATTTGTGAGTGGAATTATATGGTATTTGTCTTTTTCTGACCAACTTACTTCACTTAGCACAATATCCTCCAGGTCCATTCATGTTTTCTCCAGATGCATGATCTCATCCCTTTATACAGCTGTGTAACATTCCATTATATGTATACACACACACACACACACACACACACACACA